>BCLF01000083.1:688771-751301 GCA_001602275.1 Zoysia japonica | reverse complement strand
CAGGCAGATCGACGCGGAGATGCGACGAGGTCGGCTGGAGTCACGCGCAGGAAATCGGAGGCGGCGCAGGTGGAGCGGTTCTGGAAATTGGGGAGGGGAATGGAGAGGCGAGGGAGAGGATAAGAATGAGAGGGATATTTATAGGAGGGAGTAGATAGGGATGAGGGTAGGAATTAATTCAGGAATTAATTGAAAATCGTGAAATAATTAAAAAGGCTGAAGAATTAATTAGAGAAAATATCTAGCGATTCAAAAATTTAATTAGGGAAATTCCGGTAAATAATTTTAGTCCCAACGTAAAAATTACGCAGACTAAATTATTTCGGCACCGAATCAATTTAGATAAACAGATTTCGAATTTTGGACTGAACGAGGTTCGAAACGAGTGATTTTTGAATGGAACGAAATATTGGAACAGACAATTTAATTTGAAACAAAATTTGGGGAACACGCCACTTTATTTAATTCAGAAATTCGGGATGTTACAGACTCCCCCTCTTACAGGATCTCGTCCTCGAGATCAAGGAGCGGACTCAAACAGATAGGGAAACTCCTTCCTCAGATCATCTTCCTTCTCCCAGGTAGCCTCTCGCTCAGTGTGGTTGCTCCACTGAACCGTGAGAAACTTGATCTTGAACTTTCGCGTTTTATTGAACGCCTCATCAAGAATCTTCACCGGGTACTCCAGGTACTCGAGTGTGTCCTGAATATCCAAAGCATCAGGGACAACTCGCTCCTTCGGCACTCGAAGACACTTCTTCAAGTGAGAGACGTGGAACACCGGATGCACACCCGCAAGCTCGGATGGCAAGTCCAACCTGTAAGCAAGATCATCGATTTTTCTGAGAATCCAAAAAAGACCAACAAACCTCGGAGCCAACTTCTCTCGGACATAGAAGCGACGCGTGCCACGAAGAGGTGACACCTTGAGATACACCCAATCATCAACCTCAAAAGAAAGGGGCCTCCTCTTATTCGCATAGCTCTTCTGACGGCTCTGAGCAACCCGAAGATGCTCTCTGATCTTCTTAACCTTCTCCTTAGCAGCTCTGATGGAATCAGAACCAAAGAAAGACCTCTTGCCAATCTCTGACCACATGAGCGGGGTACGGCATCTCCTGCCATACAACGCCTCAAAAGATGACATACCCAAACTGGTCTGGAAACTGTTGTTGTAAGAGAACTCCGCAAAAGAAAGACTGTCCTCCCAGCTCTACCCATAGGTGATCACACAAGCTCTCAACATATCCTCCAAAATCTGGTTCACACGCTCTGTCTGACCATCTGTCTGAGGGTGATAAGCTGAACCGTACACCAGGTGTGTACCCATAGCCTAATGCAAGCTCCTCCAGAATCTCGCGGAAAACTGAGGCCCGCTATCAGACAGAATGCTCCTCGATGCACCATGCAACCTCACAATGTGATCGATGTATAACTTGACCAACTGATCAACTGAGTACCTCTCATTCACCGGGATGAAATGAGCGGTCTTAGTCAATCGATCCACCATCACCAATATAGCATTATGATGGCGAGACGTCAACGGCAAACTTGTGATGAAGTCCATACTGATGTCATCCCACTTTCAAGAAGGGATCGACAACAGCTTCAGCAATCCAGTCGGCCTTTGGTGCTCAGCCTTAACTCCTCGACAAACATCACACAAGGCAACATACTCAGCAATGTCTGCTTTCATGCCAACCCACCAGAAACGAGTCCTCAGATCCTCGAACATCTTGGTGCAACCTAGGTGGATAGAAAACCTCGAATCATGAGCCTCTCTCAGAATAGTATCCCGCAACTCTGGCACTCTGGGAACACAGATACGGTCCTCAAACCACAAAGCTCCCTGCTGGTCCACACGGAAACTCGGTGCTTTGCCTCTCTTCGTCTTCTTCAAGACCGACTGAACCTCTCTATCAAGCCTCTGAGCTGATTTGATCTCCTCAATTAATAACGGCTGCAACCTGAGCTCGCACAAGAAACCCTGAGGAACAATCTCAACCCTCAAACTGGCCAGATCTGCAAGAATCTCTGACTGCTCAGACAACAAAGAAGAACAATAAGCTTTACGATTCAAAGCATCGGCTACCACATTGGCTTTACCTGAATGATAGTTAATGCTAAGATCGTAATCCTTGATCAACTCAAGCCACCTCCTCTGCCTCATATTCAGCTCTGACTGGGTGAAGATGTACTTGAGATTCTTGTGATCAGTGAAGATCTCACATCTATTGCCGATCAGATAGTGCCTCCAAATCTTCAAAGCATGGACAACAACTGCCAACTCAAAATCATGCGTCGGATAGTTCAACTCATGCTTCTTCAACTGCCTCGAAGCATAGCAAACCACCTTCTTGTTTTGCATCAGCACACAACCCAATCCCTGACGAGAAGCATCACAGAAAACCTGGAAGTCCTGGTGAATATCCGGCAAGGTCAGAACAGGCGCAGATGTCAACCTCATCTTCAGCTCCTGAAAACTCCTCTCACAAGCATCCGACCAGACAAACGGCACACCCAACTGAGTCAACTCGGTCATAGGTTTAGCAATCCTGGAGAAGTTCTCAATGAATCGGCGATAGTAGCCTGCCAATCCAAGAAAACTCCTCACCTCAGAAACTGACCTCGGAGACTCTCACTCCACAACAGCCTTGGCCTTCTCAGGATCAACGGCAACGCCCTCGGCTGTAACAACATGGCCTAAAAAAGCAACTTTCTCAAGCCAGAACTTGCACTTGCTGAACTTGGCATACAACTGATGAGATTTCAACCTCCCAAGCACAACTCTCAGATGCTGCTCATGCACTTCGATTGACTTGGAATAGACGAGGATATTGTCAATGAAAACCAACACGAACTTATTCAGCTCAGCCATGAACACCTTGTTCATCATGTTCATGAAGTAGGCAGGGGCATTAGTGAGTCCAAAAGAAATGACCAGAAACTCATAAGACCCATACCTCGTCACAAATGAAGTCTTCGGAATGTCAGAAGGTCGAATCTTCATCTGGTGATACCTCGATCTCAAATCAATCGAGGAAAAGAACTTCGCACCCTTCAACTGATCAAACAAATCATCGATCCTCGGCAAAGGGTACTTGTTCTTTATCGTCACCTCGTTCAAAGAACGATAGCTAACACACATGCGCATTGACCCATCCTTCTTCATGAACAGCACTGGAGCTCCCCACGGCGAAGCACTCGGCCGAGTGAACCCTTTACTCAAGAGCTCATCAATTTGCTCCTTAAGCAAAGCAAGCTCATCGGAAAACATCCGGTACGGCCGCTTGGCAATCGGCGCGGTACCAGGAAGAAGATCGATCACGAACTCAACATCTCGATCTGGAGGATGTCCCGGCAGCTCATCAGGAAACACCTCTGGAAACTTACGAACAACAGGAATCTGCTCCAAAGATAGCTCTTGCAAGCTGCAAACTAAAGGTGGAACTCTGTACGCTCTAGGAGCACACACCACTCGAACACCGTGGTGGTTGACCAAAGACACAACCCTCTCAGCATAAGTGATGACTCTCTTGTGCCTCGCTAGCCAATCCATCCTCAAGATGACATCAATGTCACGCGAGGGAAGGACGATGAGATCGGCTAGGAAAATCACACCCTCTATCAAGATCCAAACACCTCTACACTCGACACGACTCTTATAGACTCCAAGAGGTGAAGTGGTAAGTGTAGGTATAGCTAAGAGTGAGGTAGGAAGACTGTGTGTGGACGCAAACGCCGACGACACAAACGAGTACGTAGCCCCCGAATCGAACAAAACCGTCGCTAGGTGGGAGTGAACCAAGAACTCACCAACAACGACATCCGGTGCCCCCTGAGCCTCCTCCACTGAGATTTGGTTTAGGCGGCTGCGCGTGACGCTCGGCTGAGCAGCGTCACGGCCCGCTGAACGCACTTCTCGTCCTCCTGACTGGTGCGATGGCCTAGCGGGAGTGGCAAACTGAGCACCACCTCCCCCAGGTCCCTGCGGCTGGTGCCTCAGACACTGAAACGACTTGTGACCCTCCTGGCCACACTCGAAGCAGCGAACCGAGTACTGACCCCTTGTCAAACGAAAAGAGGACTGCTGCTGCTGAAAGGCACCTCTCTGGCTCTGAGAACTCTGCTGCTGGATTGAAGCTGGAGTAGGAGTAGTGGATCGGGCGAAGGTGGGCTGTCCCGATCCCTGCTGAAAAGAACCATTGAAACGCTGACGCTGCGAAGCCTCACGACTGGGTCCCTGACCAAGAGCTCTCCTCTTAGCATCCCCGGACCGGTCGAGCTTCTGAAGTGACACCTCCAAAGCTAGGCATCTGTCAATCAGCTCACGAAGGCTCCTCTGAACACCTCCGTCCAGGTACGGAAGCATCTCAAGACGTAGGCCCTTCCGGAACCAGTACATCTTGCGACGCTCAGTCGAGACCTCCTCAGGTGCAAAACGACTCAGCTGAGTGAAGCGGTTGGCGTACTCGGTGATAGTCATACTCCCCTGACGAAGAGTACAGAACTTCTCCGCCTTCGCCTCTATGGCTCCCTCTGAGATGTGGAAACCACAGAAAGCGGTGACGAAGTCGTCCCAGGTGAACTGCTCAAGCTCATCAAGTGTGGCGTACAGAGTGTCCCACCAAGCACCAGCTACACCTGTCAACTGGTGTGCTGCCAAACGAACTGCCTCCTGGTCGTCACACTGAATCAGGTCCAGCTTCTTCTCGATATCCCTGAGCCAGTCGTCAGCATCCAGAGGATCGACTGCACGGTCAAAAGTGAGAGGGCGCATGCTCAAAAACAACGTCATGCGAGAACCGGCTGACTGGTGGTACGGTGCTGCGTCAGAAGCAGGAGCACGACTACGAGGCTGCTGCTGTGTCTGCTCGACAATACGCTCAAGCAGAAGCGTCTGTCGGGCCATCACCTCCGCTAGGTTCGGAACAGCTGGAAGCTCTTCACCGGGCGCGGCAACAGCAGCAGGCTCGAACTCAGGGTCCATGGCAACTCCTCTGCCACGACCTTCAGCCTGAGGGGCAGAGGCTCCAGCACGGCCACACCCTCGACCAACGCCAGGCGTGTCAGCCGCAAGTGGCACTGGTACACGGCCTCCAGCGCCGCGACCACGACCTCTGGGGACAGCACCACGACCACGACCACGCCCAGCGGGTGGCGGTACCTCAGGGTCCTACAGAGCGGCCTCCTCAAAACGAGCGTGAAGGCGTCCAGACCTCCTCAGAGCCATCTGTTGCAGGAAAACAATTTTGATTAGAAAGATAGCATTAGCAGAAACAGAATTACTGAAGAAGATAGAAAGCGAGCAGATTAGAACGAAGATAACTAAACAAACACTATTCTAAGCAAACAAGACTCCCATCAAGCAAACGACGAGATTTAAGAAAACAACTTTCACGATGAAGGTTTGTTACCAGATTAGGAAATCTAGAAATATCCCTTAGTTACGTCTAGTTCTACGGTTTCGCTCCTACGGTCAAGTATGGCCCTGATACCATCTGTAACGATCAGAATTTTCTTTACCTTTCGATAAGTCTCGATCTTCCGTGACTTTGCCAATCTCAGAAGTTTGGCAAGCACAATATCACAAGCGATCAATCAAGAAACCATAACAGAAATATTAAACAAGAAACAAGAATAAAAAATAGTAAGTCAAAGTGAAATTATTAGAGTATAATCCTCCAAACGGTCCATCGGCACGCAGGCCGGAAACTTTCTTAGAGCAGATATATCTCTATCGTGAATCCAACAAAAGCAGCAGCGAAAGCATCAACATGGCAGCGGTAGCGAACCTCCTCCACACAGGCTAGCTCGAGCGCAGAAGCGGACGTCACGGACCGTCAGAGATGTAGTCGAAGTCGAAGCTGAGACTATCCTCTGAAAACAACAAATTAGAAAGCCGTGAGTACGATGCGGACGGGGCAATGCGGACGGCGTGACGGGGTGCGGCGACGGGGCGCGGAAGAGGCCGACGCGTGGAGGCGACGGGATTGACGGTGTCAACGACGCGCGCCAGGGAGATCGACGCGGAGATGCGACGAGGTCGGCTGGAGTCGCGCGCGGGAAATCGAAGGCGGCGCAGGTGGAGCGGTTCTGGAAATTGGGGAGGGGAATGGAGAGGCGAGGGAGAGGATAAGAATGAGAGTGATATTTATAGGAGGGATTAGATAGGGATGAGGGTAAGAATTAATTCAGAAATTAATTGAAAATCGTGAAATAATTAAAAAGGCTGAAGAATTAATTAGAGAAAATATCTAGCGATTCGGAAATTTAATTAGGGAAATTCCGGTAAATAATTTTAGTCCCAACGTAAAAATTACGTGGACTAAATTATTTCGGCACCGGATCAATTTAGATAAACGGATTTCGAATTTTTGACTGAACGAGGTTCGGAACGAGTGATTTTTGAATGGAACGAAATATTGGAACAAACAATTTAATTTGGAACAGAATTCGGGGAACACGCCACTTTATTTAATTCGGAAATTCAGGATGTTACAGCTTGGGACAAAGTGGTCAAACCGAAGAACCAAGGAGGCCTTCGTATCATCAACATTGAGGTTCTGAATAAGGCTTTGCTGCTCAAGCACTTGGACAAATTCTTCAATAAGAAAGATATCCCATCGGTTAATCATATTTGGAGGGCACATTATGCTGCACCTCTAGCACCATGCTAGGGGCCCTCGAGGTTCTTTCTGGTGGAGACGATTATGCAGATTGTTTGATGACTTCGTAGGCTGTGCATATGCAGTAGTCAGTAGGGGAGACACTACCATGTTTTGGAAAGATGTTTGGAATTTTGGAACATTGCAACATCTTTATCCTCATCTCTTTCTCATGTGCAGGAGCCTAATATATCTGTTGACAGATTTTTGAGTCTATGGCCGGACTATTATAAACTCTTTCATCTCCCGCTCTCGGCGGTGGCTTCACACCAGTTGGCTGAACTGGTGGAGACTCTTAACACTTGGAGTCGAGATGTCGATCAGGCTGATACCTGGGTGTATATTTGGGGGTCAGGTATTTTCTCCACCAAGCTGGCATACAAACACCTTATTGGCAATGACTCAGTACCAGTGGTTTTCCCTTGGTTGTGGTCTTCTTGCTGTCAAGAGAAGCACAAAATATTATTTTTGGTTGCTTCTCATGGATCGTCTGAATACCAGGAATCTACTGCATCGAAAACACCTTGATACTCCCTCAGTATCTTGTGTTCTTTGTTCTTCAAATTTGGAAGAAACAAGCAAGCATCTATTGTTTGGTTGTCAGTTCTCTCCCAGTAGTGGAGAAGGTTCAGGAGTAGCGGCAACACTTCTATCACGCTTGTTACATGGAAGTCATTATGATTGCGGCATGGGCCCTATGGATTCATCCCAACAGCATTCTTTTCTCCGATGGAAACAACTCTTTAACGAGTTCTTTGATCTCATTACGCATAGAGAGAAAGTTTCGCTTAGGGCTGATTTAGAAGCTTGGCAAGCTTCTCTGTAATTTTGCTTTTCTCTTTTCTTTTGTGTATAAACCTGTACAGTTCTTTCTCTTTTAATTTATTCGCTGCAGGGGAATCCCCTTCAGTTTTCGCTCAAAAAAAAAACTTGAAGTGCATAATCAAAAAGCAGTGTTGCTACCTTAAAACCCATGTAAGGGCAAACGTCTTTGCTGTGTGCTCTCAGATTCTCTGTACTTTCAGCAGCCATTTTTTTTCCCTTTTTTTGTAGAATTCCCTAATAATCATAAATTGATGTGCCACCTCTTACATGCCCTGTCCTATGTTCAGATTGCTTTTGTTTATGTTGTACCTAGCATGTTTTCAGCAAGCTATATTTGATACTCCCTGTCACACAGCAGATGCCTATTTTTTTCCCCTCAAATATGCACAGATGTTTATTTATGAAATATATATTCTTTGGAGTGATTTACCAGTAATAAAACATCCTGATAGGAATGGCAGCTTAGCTTCTGAACAATAAAAACTAATCGTTTGTGTTTTGAATTTACCAAAGAAAGCTTTGCACTATATGTAGATGTACACAGTCTTTTAGCAATTAGATATCTCAAGTCTAAACATTTGTTACCCTGTTAATTATTTGTTCATTTTTTTACTTTCCACCTGCATTTTGATTGACATCTTTGGCGTTGCCTATTAAAATAGTTATATGACTGTCATCTTTAATGAAAGTTTTGTTCTAGGACCATGCAACATTTGCATCTTCAGTTTCTTTCAGTTTTTCATTTGTTACACCCCTGCTAACAAAGAGGAAGGAGTCATGGTAGACCACTGTGAAATCTAAACGCACAGCATCTCCTGGATGCTTTAGTTCTCTGCTTGGCTGTTAAAAAAATCGATATATCCCGGATTCTCAATTTATGTTGATTTACCATCCTTTTTCTCAGCTAATGCATAAAGGATTTCTGCCTATTTCTATCAGAAAAGGACGTGGATGACTTCACCTATGTTTCATGATTTTAGCATAGCTGTACTGGAATTGACTATGTCATGAAATCCTTGACTTTTACATAGCAGGTCCTATAATGAACACTACTTTGGAAACAACTTAATTTACTTACTTAGTGTTGTTTCTATTTATACACTGTTAATATTATTATTTCAAATCCTGCAGCAACGCGCGGGCCCTCCACTAGTTGGAGATCATGGTTCGGCTCATCGAAAAACAGCTCTTGCTTTTTTTCATCGGTGTTCACCTCTTCTGGAGCATACCTTGAGAGCTGAGTAAACTTGTGGAGGTATTCGTTCACCGACATACCACCCTGCTTCAAGTTTTGGAACTCCTTCAGCCCGATGGTTTCATTTGGAACATAGTGAGAGCGAAAGTTGGATTTTGAATTTATCCCAGGTGATTCCTGCAGCATTAGCATGAGCATTGTAGTATGCTTCCCATCAATCTACGGCAGCTCAAGCCAACTGATGTGTTGCGTAGAGAACTTTCTCACGGTCGTTTCACTGTGCTATGACTAGCTTCTTCTCGATAGACCAATCATCAACCTCCAAAGGGTCCCTGGCTTGAGAAAATGTAGGTGGCCTAATCCTCAAGAACTCACTCAGCTTGTATTGGCCTTAATCTTGTGATGCTATACCTTTTTTCTGCTGCATCTGAGTGAGAGTTTGCATCATGTTCTGCATCAACTGCGTCTGCATAGCCATGATCTGTGCGAAGGGCCCAACAAATCCATTGGCATTGACGAAGTTGTCACTGTTGTTGTTGTTGCCCTAGTTGTTCTGGGGGTTCTAGTTGTTCTGGTTGTTGTTCTGGTTAGAGGAACTTCTATGGCCAGTTGTAGTGCGTTTGGTGTAAACCATCTGATGTAGTGGAGAAGAGAGTTGAGATTGATATTTAAGATTGATAAAGAGAAGGAACTAATAAAAAATCTCAACTATATGCATCTAAGTGACAAGGTAACAAGGATTTATTACTATAACTGAAAAGATGAGGCTATAGACAAAGTGCGGAAGCATTCTGTAGCTCACATCACACACCAACTAGCACACCAGAACCTAACACAAGACACACCACTAAGAAATTAAACGACTCTAATCGACTCTAAATACTGGAGTTCCCTATTACATCTTAAGATAAAAGGCAACCTACTCTGGGCTTCTGTCCGAGCGCTGCGGCGGCGGAGAACCCATGGGTAGAAACCTGAAGATAGTGAATGGTGGAGCAAGACTAGGTGACGGAGAAGAGTTGGTCCAGCGTCCTCCTCGCTCACCTTCTGCTTCATCGAGCCTTGCGCAGAGAAACGCATAAGTCCAGCATCAGCTTGTCACTCCTCTCTCGGCCTGGTTCGGGGTTTGAGTCATCCTTCATGAGCCCTGGATACCTCCTTGTGCCTGATTCCCGACAAGGAAAATAGCGGCACTCTGAGTTCTCTAGCTTGTCCTTGCATTTTTGGCTCAGGCTTGTAATTGCTACCCATGAAACATCAGCCACCGCTTCGGCTTTGCTGGCCTTGGGAACTCTGGTACTGTGACAACAGTACTCTTGGTTGCTATCATATATTGTTACTTCCACTGTCCACTCATCCATCATCCATTTCTTGCTTTGAGATGATCTGGTTAGTGAACAGGAGTGCGGAATCCAGGCCAATCGCATCTAGCAGGGCTCTTACTTGCTCCTTGGCAACTCCTCTGATCTCTCCATCAGAATGGAACTTCCGGGTGTGCGACGCCATGGCCTCCCATCTTCCTAGTCTTCTTCCACTCTGGGAGATGGAGACCTGTTGCATTCTTTCTCTTGCGGTTCCTCCTCTAGCTCAGACTCTTTTAGTTCCATTGGCTCCTCCTGCAGGTCCTCCTCTGGCTCCGACTCTTCTGGTTCCACTAGCTCTTGGGGTGCTACTTGCCCTTGAGGTTCTTCTTCTTGTACTAGCTCCTCGTGTACAGTGTGGACATCCGTCCCATAGGGTTGTTCCTCCGAGTCATTGATTACCCTGCTTCCATGCCCCGGTTGGTCTTGTGGTATGGTTTGGTCTTCTGGTATGGGCGGTGGGGTTGGTCTCCTGGCAAACCTTCTTGCGAGCCGTCCTTGTGGCACTCCTCTCGGTCCATTGTGCTTTCGTGGAGTGATCTTTATTCTTGCCATCTACAATTTTAGAAGAGCATAAAGTAGAAAAATTAAAAAGAATTAAGATTCGATGAAAATGAAATTTTGCAACACTTTTGGCACATAGTCTTGTAATTAAGATCCTAGACGTTCATTCTACTCTAGGCTCGCATACTACAGTCAACATGGCTCTGATTACCACTTCTGTCACACCCGGTTTTAAGGCTAAAACTAAGTGACCCTTTATGTGTGCTAGAAATCAAGTTTCACACATAAAGCGACTTTTATTAATGGTAACTGAACAATGTCTTGAATACACTGAAATTAACCTATTACAATAATGACTAAGAGTCTTAGAAATTAATACAAACCAAAGCAGCAGAAAACAACTAAAATGACTTGGGCTTCCACAAGCAGTTGACCAAAGAGTTAGCTCGCCTAGCCTTCGACTCCAGGGTCTACAACATTCTCCAGAACTTCTTCTATTGAGCAGCATATATAAAGGCAAGGTTGATTACGGGATGTACTCAGCAAGTGTGAGAAAAGATGACATGTAGCAATAAAACAAGGCAAAGGCATTATAGGGTTATTTTGCATAAAAGCACACAATAGAAACAGCACCTATTTACTAAGTGATAGACATCGCACCTATAGACCAAAATGCCCATAGCCTACCTGACTATAGCACCAACATAAGAACCAGTCACAGTCTCCCACTGTGATCCACTCACATCACTAAACCATACTCAATCCCACGAATCATGTGAGGGTTCATGCAATGCTCGTGACTGTGAGCGCGGCTGTCATGACAGTTTTAACTCTGCCGAGATTGTACACATTCTCTACGAGAAGTGATTTCATCCCCTATTTCTAGGTGGACTAAAGAATCTGCATTCCGCCCATGCTGGCCGAGCACTCACATACTTCCTTTAGTGTGAAGGCCAAGAGATAACTTCAAAGCTTTTCTATGGTTTCCTCTAGCTTATACGTGCCCACTGAGGTTTCACCAGTCAGGAAACTAACCGTAACTGTGTCAAATAGTTCTCGAGAGTACCCCTCCCTTCCCCACACATCTCGCTCCAGGCAGATCCAGGCCAAACCGGCTTTCCCCGCTCCACCAGCTCGCACGCACAGAACTGGTCTCCATCACTTACTACACCAGGCCGCACCCATATCAGGCATGTGGTTGTGCGGTTGCACATGGGTGGTCGCTCCACGAACCGGTCGTTAGATTTGGGAAGATAACATACCAAAATATAGTGCCGGTAACCTCGCACACAGCCTTACACCAACCATATCACCCAAATCACAAATCTTCAAGTTACTATTAAATAACCTATTAATCCTCGTGAAGCAAGTATGATAATGATAAATCCATATAAGATCACCCATCCCGATAACAGAAAGCTAAATATGTGATCTACCCAACAAAAAGGTAAACTAGTGCAATAAGGCAAAATAAGGAAAGACTAGAAAATTCTAACAATAGGTGCACAATCAATTTGACACAAGCATGCAATCTACAAGATAGATATTTTGTAAATTAGGCACAAATGGTCAAGGGGACTTGCTTTGCTACTCCTAGGAATAGTACTCAACGGCTTCGAAGCCTTCTGCTGGAAGTCCTCGTACTTTAGGTCCGAGACGAAGTCGCCTAACACACGGAAGCACAAACAATCAATCAAATGCAACAAAATAGATCAAGATCAGTATGATTATGCCATGTATGCATAGGTTATTTCGATACGATTGTTTTGGTATAAAATTCACTAAAATCGAAGTTATAGTTTAAAAGTTATAGCATTTATAAGGTTTAGGGACCAATTTGTAATTAATAATTAAGTTATGAGGACCTATCAATAATTTTTGAAATAAATTAAGGACTAAAAAGTAATTACAGAAAAGTTCAGGGGCTTTTCAGTAAATTGACATAATTGATTATTATTAAATAACAAATTAATTATTAAATAACTATTACAATAAATTATTATCAAATTAATTATTAAATAATTTTTATAATTATTTTTTAGATTAATAATATTATTAATTTTATTATTATATTTATTAATTAGCATATTAGTCCAAATTTAATTAACCTAATTTTCTAATTAATTTTAAATAATCGGGTTTGCTGACGTCAGCATGACTTCGGGTTGACGCAGTAATGCGTTTGATTTATATTTATATGGAACACCTAGGATAAATCTGAGCCTTTGATTTCAAATTGAACGGATCAAACTAAGTGGATGACGTGGCATCATCTAGGCCCTCGGATTTTGATATAAGGGCTAGGATTTAATCAAATCAAAAGGGGAGGCGCGGTTTAATCTATACTGTTTGATCTGGATTGGAGGCAGGGGTGGCCCACGCCTGGGGCAGGGCAGCGGCCTGGCCGGCCACCGGCGGCTCCATGGCAGCGGATTCCGGCGAGCTCGCTCGGGCTCGTAGGTGCACGGAACTAGACAGGCTCCGGCTTAAAACGAAGAGGGCGACGACGAGGTTCTCACCGAGGGGAAGAGGCGGGCGGGGGCGGTGCGGCACGGTGGGGCGAGCGGTTCGGGTTTGAAGAGGTGGTCTCCTGGCGCAGTGCGACGGTGAGGCGAGCGGTTCGGGTTTGGAGGGGGGAGAGAGCTGGGCGTGGGCAGTTTTTGTAAGGGGAAGTGGCGGCCGACTCGGGGGGGAGTTGCGGGCCGCGGTTGGGAAGAAATCGGGCAGGATTTGGGAGCGGTTTGGGGGCGGCACGCGCGGAGGAGGCACAGGCAGTTAAGGGCGCTGGAGGAGGGGGATGACGGGTGGGGCCTGCCGGGCATTGAGAGAGGGGGTGGCTGGGCTGGCCTGCTGGGCCGAGGGGGGCGTGCTGGGCCGGCTTGAATATTTGGGCCGCGCGGGTGAGGGGAGAGGGAGAAAGGGAGGGGGCCCAGGGGAGAGTTTATCTTTTTCTTTTATTTTGTTAATTTATTTTCTTTGTTTTCTTTAAGTCATTGTTAGCTTTAATAAATAAATTTTTAATGCAATAATTTTTTTAGATGATAATTAAATGCAATGCAATGCAATGATATGTAGTGCAACCTAGAATTTTATTTGGAAAAAGAATTTTATTCTATACTAAATTGTGAATTGCATTTATAGAATACGAAGTTTTAATATTTGAAAATGTTTAAATTTTGGGTGTTACAATGTCCAGAAAGTACCCTAGGTGCTGTGACACTCTTTGGCCTTTGGGCCATGTATTTTTCTTAGTTCCATTAGTATTCTGGTTTGCCCCTAAGGACGCCCTAAACTCTATATAATCAGTAGCCGTCGTCATTAGGTTTAGATTTTTGCTTAGTTTGATATGTTCTCAAACAGTTTCACCGTTTGACGGTTTGTTAGATTCCAACTTCATGAGTTTAACTCAGATTTTGCAATTGTGTTGCATTATTCTTTGTTCTTGCTTGTGTCCTTCGATTCAGAGGGTAGGATTAGCCTTCTTGACGAAGTCAATCGTGTGTGCACGGTTGATAACTAGAGGAGAAGTGGTGCTGCAATTGCGAGGTTGGAATCGTTTTGATTTGAGGTCGGATCGATTGTGTGTCAGATCTCCACCAAATCAAGATTTACCATAACCTGACGGAATATGGGGAACCACGTAGACATCAAGAGTGGCGACCACACTTGATCACTGAGGTTCAGCCGCGGAGAGCTCCTTCAGTTGTTCTCGGCAGTCAAGAACCGCGGAGGGAGAGGCAGCCCAGCAGGTTTCACCATCGAGGCCACAGAGGTGCCCTCATTTCAGAGCTGGGGTTTGCACAGTGTGCACAACTAAAGCCAAGAGAGCTCGCCGGGCCATGGCTTGAGTTGCAGACGAGGAGATGATCTGCTGAGGATCAAGCACCCGACCATGAAGGCCAAGAGGAGAGTTAACTTCACAGTATGGATTCCTGCAGAGCGTCATGGAGATGCTGGCAAGTTTTGGACAGTTCTAGAGCGGACGATCTATGAGGCATTCCACCACCATCTTGCCACTAAAGGCAAGAGCTCAGTGTTTGCTACTCACAGACATTGCTCTTTCGAGGCACTGAGAAGTGGAGGTGGGAGTGACATAGAGGAGCATATCTCATATATGCCTGGTCTGACAGAGATGGTCACCCAGCCTTTGAGGTTCAGTGAGGAGGTCGTATTGCGGTTCTTCACCTCCCTGTGTATCTCGTCGATAGTTCACTCTTCTGGTTTATGTATAGAGGGCAGCCACATTATTTTCAGCGATTTGATGTCAGATATGCTTTGGAGTTTTTATCTTTAAAGACACAGATCCATACTCTGGCTCATCTGGATTTCTTACCACCCTATAGACCTTTCAGAAGGATGGAGCCGAGTGATGAGAGGATGAGTATTGCTTTCCCGCCACCTCATAGAGAGCACTACTCTAGGCACCCCCTTAGGTTGACACATGAGGCACGTGTTTAGAGGGGTTGCTATAGGTATATTGTCTTGAGGGCTGGCTACAAAGAGCGAGTCGTCATTTTACATCAGTGCCTACTTTGTTTTTTACTGAGGCATGAGGTGATTGATCTGATAGATCTTCTGCTTGCAGAGATGGAGGATGTCATATATGATGGGATACGAGCACGTTAGCTACATTTTGCTCCTTATATATACTTGATATTGAGTAGAGCTAGAGTGTTGACTGAGGAGGAGTATTTAGCGTTACCAGATATTACTACAACTTTCAGTCCAGCTGAGTCGTTTGACTCTAGGGTTCTTCGAGTGTCAACTTCACAGAGTACCCCTGGAGGAGAGGAGACCAACCTTTGAGGAGTTTGAGTACAAGGCTGAGACTCCGAAGGGAAAATAGCCAGGGGTTGGGAGCATTGAGTCTCTAGGTCAGACCAAGACACCTACCTCTCGTGCTACACTTGAACCAGCACTAGCTGCTAGAGTCGATGCTATTCAAGTAGAGCAGGGCAAGCAGAGGAGGTTCCGACAGGAGTCTGAGGAGAGGATCAGATGAGAGAGGGCCAAGTTTGAGGAGAGGATCTGACTCAACTTCACAGAGTACCCCTGGAGGAGAGGAGACCACAGCCTTTGAGGAGTTTGAGTACAAGGCTGAGACTCCAAAGGGAGAATAGCTAGGGGTTGGGAGCACTAAGTCTCTAGGTCAGACCACGACACCTACCTCTCGTGCTACACTTGAACCAGCACTAGCTGCTAGAGTCAATGCTATTCAAGCAGAGCAGGCCAAGCAGAGGAGGTTCCGACAGGAGTCTGAGGAGAGGATCAGATGAGAGAGGGCTGAGTTTGAGGAGAGGATTTGACTCGAGCGCCTCTAGATTGAGGAGAGGCTGAGGATGGAAAGAGAGCTAGCACAGGAGAGGAGACAACACGACAAGAAGCTTCATGAGAGATCGTAGCGTACTCAGTTGGAGATGGCAGAGGCCATATCATATGTCTGTTAGGTTTTGAGTGGTTTCATCTAATCTCTAGGGGATCGATATGCCACCTGTGCTGAGGTCTGAATTGCTGGAGCAATCTTGTGAGAGGTCAAGAGACACTTAGAAGAGAGCACATCACAAGATTGGAGATCTTTTGTGCTAGTAGGAGAGTGAATAGGAGCATTTGATCCTAAGTACTCTCTAGCTAGTCCTTGGCCTTGCTCCACCAACGCCCGAAACTCCTCATCTTGGGTTTGTACTTGTCGTTCATCAAGGAAGCCCACCATATTGATGTCAAATAAGCAAGATGGTACCTACAATCACATTTATTACCTATGGTGTTCATTCAATCATCAAAATCTATTCATACCTTTTGGGAGACTTCAATGGTTATGAAGTTAACAACTACCCATCGACGACCTCCCTCTAGATAACTAGCCTCTCAAAAATGCTATAGCCAAGTCTCACTCTCGACTCTCTAAACCTAGAAGAAATCTAGTCTTGAGTTGGCGTGGCTGGAGAATCAGGTGCAGTGACAGCTAGTGGTTGTTCCTCTGGCGCTGACTCCGCTACTACAGGTTTATCACCTCCTAGCTGCTCAGTATCATCAAAAGCACTCAAACCAGAAGATGAGTGGGGAAAGGCTTCTTGCCATCAGCTAAAGCTAGCTGATCTGAATGGGCTGTGGCAAGGGCCTGAGCTGCCTCCTGTGAAGTATACCCAGCCTTGACCAGGATAGCTGAATCATTACTGCTCAGTTGCAGTGGCTGCTGGCTCTTCCTGTGAAACTGGTGGTGGTAGTTCTGTCACTGCTGACTCTGCTGTGGTAGCCTCGAAAGACAGAACTCTTGGAACAAGTGAAGAGCTACCCACAACTATCCCTGTCTCCAATGCTGAAACTGTGACTCTGGGTTCTGCTGAAGCAAGAAGTACCGACATGGAGTAGAGGAAACCAGAGAGAACTATGAAGCTATCATAGGAACACTGGGTCCTCCGGTAGTCACTGACGTAATGGTTGCTCCAAAGGTAAAAATGGTGATAGTGGAGCTGTGAGCAGAGTACTGTAACTGGGGTGCTGCTGCTGTGGCTGTTGGAGCTGAGTGGTGAACACTGGCACCGTAGAGTACTGAAGTTGAGGTGCTGTAGGCTGCAGCTGGGAAGACAAGGGATCGGGTAGCTTAGTCATCGAAAATGCAGGTAAAGGTGGCATACCAATCCTCTAGAGATAAGATGCAATCGCTCCAAACCCGGTAGACATATAAGATACAGTTGTTGCCATCTCCAACTGAGTGCGGTGCAATCTCTCATGGAACTCTTTGTTCTGCTATCTCCTCTCCTCTGCCAACACTCTCTCAATCCTAAACCACTCCTCAATCTGGAGGTGCTCGATTCAGATCCTCTCTTCGAACTTAGCCCTCTCTTGTCCGATCCTCTCCTCAAACATCAGTCGAAACCTCATCTGCTCGGTTTGCTCTGCCTGAATAGCATCCAGTTTGGTATCAAGTGCAGGGTCAAGTGTGGCACAAGAGGTAGGTGTCTCGGCATGACCTAGATAGAGCCTTAGTGCTCCCAACCCCTAGCTGTACTCCCTCCGAAGCCTCAACCTCATACTCAAACTCCTCATGGGTTGTGGTCTCCTCTCCTTCAAGGGTGCTCTGAGAAGTAGATACCCAAAGAACCTTGTAGTCAAACGGCTCAGCTGCACTAAAGGCGGTGGTAATCTCTAGCAATGCTGCGTAGTCCTCATTCATAACCCAGTTCTCCTGAGAAGCAAGCAAATGTAAGGAGCAAAAGAAAACTGACAAGCTCTGATCCCCTCATATATAACATCCTCTATCTGAGCTAGCAAAAAATCTGTCAGATCAAACATCTCGGTGCCTTAGTAGAAAACATAGCAGCCACTGGTGAAGAATGATAACCTGCTCTCTGTAGCCAACCCTCACAGCAATAGACCTGCCCAGCAACCCTCTCAAAACATAAGCGCCGTGTGTAAGCCTCAAGGGGTGCCTAGAGTAGTGCTCCCCATGTGGTAACGAGTAAGCAACACTCAACCTCTCATCGCTCGGCTCCATCCCTCCGAAAGTTCTGTAGGGTGGCAAGAAGTCCAGATGGGCCAGAGCATGGATCCGTGTTTTCGAAGATAGAAACTCTATAGCTGCTATGACATCGAATCTCTCAAACAGATGTGACTCCCCTCGATACATGAACCATAAACGAGACCCGTCACGAGAGATCCACAGGGAGGTGAAGAACTACAAGATAACCTCCTCACTGTACCTTAAGGGCTGGGTGACCATCTTTGTCACTCCTAGCTCCTCTACTCAGTGTCTCAAAAGAACAATGTCTATGAGTAGCAAACACTGAGCTCTTGCCCTTAGAGCAAGATGACGATGGAGAGCCTCATATATCCTTCGCGGCAGAACTGTCTAGCATCTCCATGATGCTATGCGGGGACTTAAACTATAAAATCTACTCTCCTCTTGCCTTCATGGCAAGGCCCTTGATCTTGAGTAGATCAACCTTCTCCTCAGCAGCTCTAGCCATGGCCCGGCGAGCTCTCTCGACTCTGGCTATGCACAATGCACAGACCCCTGCTCTGGAATGAGGACAACTGTGTGGCCTCGATGATGAAGCAAGCTAGGATACCTCTCCTCCTTGATTCTTGACTGCCATGAACGACTAGCAGGGGCTCTCTGCGGCTGAATCTCAGCTACCAAGGGTGCGATCACTACTCTCTGACGGGTCGAACTCCTCAGCTCCCCTTGTCCCTCTACATCAGGGTCCACAACGCTCCACTCCTCTTTGGAGGTACATCCACATCTGCTGCGGCTAAATCTTGATCCAACTCTGGATCTCCTGTCCTCTGCCTCTTCATATTCTCAGGCTCTACAGCCTTGCCCTTTCCTTTCTCCTCTACAGACGGTCACTGAAAGATCAACTATTGCCGAAAGCACATTTGACCAGCTGACTCTACCAAGATAGGATTAAAAGCTTGGCTCTTAACCCGTCCATTGAAAGAACTCTGGACTGAAACAGAAAGCACTAACCCTCCCCTCTGTTCTGAACCGATGACCAAATTGTCACTGTACCATATAGGAATAAATATAAAGTGTAAGCATCGTAGGTAAGTGACACAGAGTGAAATCCTAGCGGTGGAACATGGACATATCACTGATCAAATGAAGCAAATATGACCCATCCATGAAGCACCCGCTTTCATGTCACCTGATTCCTCTTTAATGTTCATTGATTCTGCTAAGATCACTGATCGGTGACTAGAAGAGTAATCAAATGATTGATCATGTGGACAATCATCGGTGACTGGAAGAGTAATCAAATGATTGATCACGTGCAATTCTTGGATTTGCCCAAATATTGCCAATTTTCACAATCAATCAACATGAAAGGAGATTCTATTTCATTTGATAACTCTTCCAGTCACCGAACATTCAGGTGTCTGTTGAGTTCCAATTCCAGAGAATAACCCGCTTCCCCTTTCAGTCACCGGACTATCCGGTGAACGGTCAGAATGTTCGGTGTATGTCCGATTCTGCTAAGATGATTAATCACAAAGATACAATTACCGGACTGTTCGGTGATCTGCAATTACAGAATCAAGAAATTTCTTTCTAGAATTTAAGTGTCCTCACCGAAGAACCAAATAAACACTGCACTTGTCTTAAAAAAGGAACTCTCAAACACTCTTTGCAAATAGATAACCTTCGAAGGGTTTATAGTTTTTGCAAAACACAATAAGATCGAGCGATATAAACCAAAGCGAGAAAGAGTCAAAAAGGCAATGTATGAACCTATGTTCACAGTCCACATAAGTGCAAATCATATATAGCGTTAGACACAAGGTTCAATAGGCATGAAGCTCAACAACTGCTTTGGTTACTCTTTGTAGAGTATGTGAATTCATATTGACCATATAGTCACTATCTCCTCGGAGCTCCTATATGCAATGCATGGCAACAACAAGCTAAATAATGCATAAAAGTAAATATGCCATGTAGATGCAAGTATATTTAAGAACATTGCATAAAAAACTTATCCAATGCCAAGTTTGACCCATCTCAAATTTATTCACTATAAGCCCAACGCTATGCTTTGAGATAGGCAAACCACATTTTCAAGCTCTTCCTTCGTACTGATGGATATCTCAAAATAGTTAAGCATTTACTATTTTTTTGTTTTGTTCTTTTCTTTTATATTTTACACATCATGTATAGTTCTGCAAACATCCAGTTCACGAAGGAGTCATATCTACTATGCAAGATAAGAAAAGAAACCTACTCTACTATGTACAAGAGAAAATCTAGTTGAACAGTAGATTGACATTGAAGCTCGATCACACATGCGGTGGACTTCTTGGATCCTCAATCACGCTTCACGGTCCTTCATCTTGGTCCTTTAACTTCTTGTTTGAAACCCAAAAGAGTTTGAACTTTCTCTCTTGGTGCACCATCACCTTGAGGGGCTTATATCGTTTTTTGATTATTCTCCTGTCGTTGGGAGGTCCAAGCGGCTGTCACACCTCAAAAATTAGAGGGTGTTAAAGATGTGATTAAAAATCATTAATTGTATTAAAGTGTTTTGTGCTGCATATTATAGATTTTCTTATGTTTTAAAATTCATGCATTTCATATCACTACAAGAGATATGACATTCTGTGATGTTTTGAGCGTGACAATTAATTAAAACGTCACAACCCACTATTTTTATGACGAAGTTTAGTGATGAAAATTAAATATGCGTAATAAAATGCAGCCAAAAACGTCATAAAATACTCCAATTTCTTAGTGGTAAGGAGTCACACACTACTAAATTCGTAACTTTATATTTTTGTCACTACAAATTTTTTTAATCCTTGTAGGCTGCTTTGGTTAAAAAAATAAAAAAGAGGCAACTCTATACCACAACTCAAAATTAGCATTGAAGGTCAGTTGCTAAAAATACACAATTACAGTTGCAGAGTCCGACGATAAAAGTTTCTAACAGTCGGTCAATCATTGATTCCTGTTTTATAATCTGACGGTCCGTCGGTATTATTATTTTATATTACTATTAAATAATCAGTCGTTATTTCTAGCTTTTTAATGATCGACCAACGGACCATCCGTCGCTAGAGGTGTTAAAAGGGCTTAGTTTACGGATCTTTTCATAAATTATTTTAGCTTTTACTAAATTTTAGTTCAAAAATAATAGAATTTCTGTTTGATTCTAATACAATCTGTCACTCACAACCCATTTTCACCCCTATCCGTCGCCCCCCTTTGAAAACCTAATCCTAAAATTTCGCTGGCCCCGCGCACCGGAACCTGCAGCCCGTCTTTTCCCCTTCCCTTTCCCCTTCCCCGTCCATCCTCATTTCTCTCACTTGGAGCTCGTGCCCCAGCTCCGCTTGCCCGCGCTCCCTGCGACCTCGCCGCCCGGCGCGCCCCGCGTCCCGGCCCTGCACCTTCCTGCCCCACGCCCCGGCCCCGCGTCCCTAAGGCTAGCCGCCGCGCCGCTCCTCGGCCATCTGCCGCGTCGCGCTCCTGTGCCCTTCCCCCGCGCTCCTACGGCCGCCGCCCCGTGCTCCTGCGGCTACTGCCCAGCGCGCCCTTGCCCACACCGCATCTCGCGCCTGCGGCCTCCTCGCCGCACACCCCGATCCTCCATCTTCGCCTCCAAATCGACTTCACCGCGCCTCGATGCGCCGTCTCCCGTCTCCGATTCGCCGTCGCCACGTCCCAATCCGCCGTCTCCGTGCCCCGCGCCCCCGATCTGGTCCGCCGTCTCCGCGTCTCCGCGCCCCCGGCTGGCCAAGATAACAACCTCCCTGCGCCCCTGCACCCCAGATCTGGTCCACCGTCTCCGCACCCCCTGTCCACCGTCTCCGCGAGATCTTACTTTGTTTGTGCTTGGATTTCTCGTTAAGCCTATGTGTGATTGTGAGATCTGTTGTCTGTGCATAGGGGTTATGACTGTTTTCAGGGAGGAGATTTAGAGTACTTACTTTGTTTGTATACTCCTGCAGCCTCTTCTTCAAGCAAGGGATGGGAGCTTTCATTGATAGGGCTCCAAGATGCTGGGATAATGTCTTTTGTGAATGTCATTGCTGTGAGGCGTTGGCTGCAACACTCCGGAACCTGTTCTTATTTCCACCAAGCTCTTTTTTTTTACTGATTTTTACTGATTAATTGCTATAAAAATACTTAATTTCTTTTATACCAATGCTTACAGCCAACTGTTTTCACTATCTAGAATGTGTTGCTCATGTCATCTTGCATTGTTTCGGCCTCAGGAAAGGCAAGACTGCTCTCTCTCTCTCTCTCTCTCTCTCTCTCTGTTTTTAATTTATATATTTGATTCATCTCAGGAGCAGCTGCAGTCATGTCGATGTTGCTCCTGTGACAGGGAGCCGAGGAGAGCACAATCTACTCAGTCAAGCCAGATTGTTAGTGTCTGTATTTTCAATCCATTGTCAATACTAGTCTCTGTATTTTCAATCCATATGGTCATTGTTGTGGTTAAACTCATCCTCTTTCTGCAGCAAACAAGGAATAGTACAAGTATTTTGGATTGTCTATTTTTTTGCTATAACCATGGGATCAATTCAAAGTGTTCTTTAGTGATAGAGCTTTATTGTAAATCCATAATTGCTGGTTACTTTTATAGTGTAGCAACTAGCAATTATTACTAGTCCAAAAACTAGCAACTGTCAATTATAAGTACTCCCAGCTTGATTTTCTGTTACATCAATTTTTTAGCAGCTACAAAACAGTGCCTTAGTTTATAAGTTTTTTATTCTGTTTTCAATGTACATATTTTCTGATTTTTATAGGAGCAATGCATTAAAAATAGAGAAAACTAGGAGAAAGTTGTGTCTCAACAGAAGACAGGTTCTCGCTGCTTTATCGCACATTGCCATGCTACTGAAGTGTGCGAAGTGTAGATTTTTTACCTTATATTTCAGATTGAAGCTAAATTTTGTTCTTTTGCCTGTTTCCATAGATCAGTGGAGATCTGCTGTTGCGACGCGTGTGCAACAGCTAGAGTTGGAACTTGATGCAGAAAAGTTGAGTCAACGGTTCTCAAAGGTTACCTTGAATCTCAAGAGGCACGCGAGAAGTTCAGAAGCACGAATTGGAAGTTTGCGAAAGGCACAGGAGGAGCAATCTGTGCTTCTTCGTAGTTTGATCAACCTTGGTAAGACATAGGTTTCTCTTACCTTGTCGGATCATGCTGTCATGGCTGGTGTTTGAACATCTGTTCTGGAAATGTATACAGTTGTATATAAGTCATGAGATATTATTATGGCGGTGCTGTATGTGATGAAACATTACTGTGGAGCAATATGTAATGAAGCATTATTTAGGATTAATTATATGGTATGTATTGGCGTGACATTATTATGTTTTGGATGATTTTGATCTGTTGTATGTTATTGGCTGTCATGTGAGATACATGTAAATTTTATGATAATTTCAATCCTACAAGGTATTTCCTATGCAACAAGTTGTGACATTTGCTAATCCATAGGATCACGATGCGATTTATTCCATCATCGAAGCATACTTAGTTTCAGGTCTATAACTAAATATAAATGTTTTACTAGTCCAGTTAGAATTGTGTAGAGGAGTCTTGATTGATAGGTGACTAGAGTTATGACTCAGTGAGATTGGTTGTCATGATAGTTAGTTCACGACGGCGATATGATTGTTAGATGTAGATAGTTGGATGGTTGATTTGGGAGATCCGTCATATCACATCAGGACTAGTACATTTGACTCTTAATTCAAAGAAATATCGTGCGACCATAGATGCCGGTATGAGACGGCTATGGCCAAGTAGTTAGTTGAAAGCTAGCATGCCTTCTAAGAGTAGTATGCACATATGGATAATTCACTTAGTGAATTTATCTAGAGGGATCTCCATCACTACAGTGTTGGGTCTAAAGTTTACTGATATAATGGATTGCATTCCCAGGACTTTCACCCAACATAAGGAGGACTAGCCTTTGGGGTATTAGATCTTGGTAAACAGGAATCTATGCTTTTCAGGGATGTGAAGAATAGCAGATGACTAGTGAAAAAAGCAATATGTGATACCAATGTGCACACTTCGTGAGTGCATGGTGCTAGCTGCACCACAGACGGTCACTCACAGTCCATGGATATAGCGGACAAACTTTACAGAAATAAATCTATTCAAATAGCCGTGCTTGTGGCATCAAGGTCCTTAATGATGGATCTTTGTTTAGAGTAGGAAATGAATGAATCACAATGGTCTTGCATATATTGATTGTGCGCAAAATAGATGGAGATTTGGATTCATAGCTTGGTGGTCATGGATCATTAGGAATACTTGACCAGGAGGTCAAGTGTAATTACTTCATATGCTCACATTATATTATTTTATTTAATTACTCACACTTAGTAATTCACATTATCTAACTTTAGATTTTCCAGGTGCTCATTTATGCAAATTTAACCATATTATTATTTCCTTCCTTTGGCTATTCATTTAATTATAATATTGCAATTATTCACCTGCATAGCTTGCCTCCGTAAAATTTGATTTCAGATTTGATAAAGGTTCACGGTGAGGAAGGATGCCGATGTTTCTAGTATATCAACTTCAAGTCAATTTCCTGTGATTGTTCATGGGACAAGCACGTTGGAGATTTAAATCTTTATTTATTTTCCGCTGTTTGCCACACTAAAGGTATTTTTGTAGGCCATGGAGCCAATGCTTTGTAAAGTTATAAACTAAATTGATAGATATATTGTACAGTTGTGATTTCACTATGTTGTTTGTGTGAGTTGCCATTGATCATGGGACAAGTACGGTAAACACAAGATTCCGCGTATTTACCGACCCGGGATGCGGCAGTGGCATCAGAGCTGTATTCGCTGTAGGTTGACCCTAGATAGTTCGGTCGCTAGCTTAGATTCGTATTTTGAAAATTAATTTCAAAAAAATCTTTGAATTTTTTTTAAAGGTTTTGCTCTGTCTCTTCCAAAATCTTATCTCTTATCTCTTCTATGTTCTTCTTTTGTTTATAAATATGTTTAATCATTCTCAATCTCTTTCTAGTTTAGAAGAAAGGAAGGAAGAAGAATATTGCAATCTATTCTTATCTTTACCTCAATTTTCTTTACTGCACCTCACCTTCCCATTGTTTCAATTTCGCATCTAGTTTCCTTCTTCTATGCTATCGAGAGTTGGAAGAGAGGATGAAATTTATTTGGAGCACCATGAAGATATATTAGGACCCCTTCTCTCATATTCATTTCAAAATTTGCTTAGGAACTATAATCGCATAGGTAGTTTAAAATACTAAGGTAGGACTATCAGGCATAAAAGAAATGATATGCCCTTGCAGACCTATGAAAATGGATTTTCCTTGCGGTCTGAAAATTTTGACATGAAACATAACTCAGGAATAAAATTTATAATAGGAACGATAAATTAAACTAACTTTTAATCAAAATCATGTCTTACTAAAGTTGACTTTGGCCTTAGTTGCGTTAATGCTAGGACTAATGGTTATGAAATGCTAGATAAACTTTAACTAACAAGCTAGATACATTTGAACTGATTTTTTATCAGAATCTTATTTTACTAACGTTCAGTTTAATGAGGACTACCTCTAACACTAGGATACCACTAACTTAAGTTTTTCGAGTAATATATTTTAGTAACTCAATTGTGCACAGTCCTTGCTCCTAGTTCACATTGGTTTCTTATTAATTCAAGGGTTCAAAAAAAATTCAATTCCTCTTGATTTCCATTTGGGAATGAAGCACTCCTCTGACCATTCTTGTGATGCATTGATTTGTGCGTATCAAGGTCAGTTCCTGCTTGTTTGAGTTCACTTTGTAAATCATCTAGCATAGAATTTTTCATAACCTCCCTGTAAAATGTATTCATATTTCTTTTCCCATATCTAAGCCCTTGTAAAATTTGTTTCATGATCCATGATTTTTCCTTGAAATTTTCTTGATGCATATTGCACAAATATTGATGTCTGTGAACATTTTCACAAACTAACATGTGCCGTCCTCACCATTTTGATTATTCCTCGAGCTTGTCCTTGTATTGCTATTCCAGCTAACTATTCATGAACATATTGTCTTGTATTCTTAAAAGCTTGATATCTTTCTCACTGCCTTCTTGTTGATTTTGAGTTCATGTTGACCCAACCCTGTTCTTAACTATGGATGTTTCTCTTGATAATTATCAATGTCACTTCGCTAGTGTTTGATCTGTGAGAACCTTCTCACATTGGATTTGATATCATTTTCATAGACAAATGATCTCCAGGTAGCATTCTCTTAGAAATCTTGAACAATATTGCTACCCTTAATCTCCTTGATTTATTTTATGTAATCATGTCCTATTTTTGTTACATACAGAAAATGATATGCTAATGTTAGTATATTATATTGTTTGTAATCCATCTTAGAATTTCTGCTTTGTTTCTCTATTCTATCTTGTACATGCTACATGTCATCTAACCTCCTCCTGATAAAATTGATCGATCACTTTTGAGTATTTATCTCAAGACCGTTCTGATGTTGTTTTTCACTTCAAACCCCCCATGTTATCTTGTCTTCAAAATGATCCTTGTGTCCTTTGAATCTAGATCGATATCTTCCTTGGTTTGTTTAACCTTGAAAGTCTGTTTTTCATGACAGCCCTTGTGAAACCTATTCAAAATATTTCCTTGATGCCTCCTTGCGCAATCAATGATTTCTTCCTTGAAATTCAAATTTATTCTTGAACTATCCTATGTTGTCCGAGTCACTTTGATTATTCGTTTCTCGTGTTCCGATATTTCCATTCCATATCAGTTTCCTTGAGCATATTGTCTTGTGTTCAAAAAAAAAAAAACTTGGCACCATTCCTAATGCCTTTTCTATGGTATTGAATTCATATTGACCCAACCTTGCTCTCAGTTGTCGTTATTTCCTTTGGTAATTACCCATGTTGACTTTTGATTTAATATCTATGCCCTGAACCATTACCTCTTGATATTTTTCAAAACCGCGCATAGCGCGTTTCGCATTAAGAGAGAAGATAGAGTACAAATACGACTTACAACCAAACACGACCCCAGCACTGGCAAAACAAAAGGCTAAGTGCCTACAAGACGTGACCAAACAAACAAACCGGCCACACTACAAAGCTTGACCAACTCCACCGCGTTGTTCGCCACACACAGGGAAGATTGGAGAAATTCTTGAATACTCAGTCGTTGGGCTCAAGCCAAAGAACTGACAGGACAAGCACAACCAATGAATCAAAAGGTTTCCTTTGAGCTTTGGAAACCTATTTACGACTGGCGAGCCACCAATCGATGACAGTCTGATGCTGGTTAGGCAAAAGGAACAGCAGTCCAAAGCACCGAAGAATCCGAAACCAAACCTCTCCACTGAATACACAAAAGAACAGAAGATGATCGATGGTCTCAGGGGCCTGATTGCACAAGGCGCAGGAACCCGAGTTTGGCAAGACGTGACGTTGAAGCTGATCAGAAGTCCAGCAACGACCATGAAGAACCAGCCAAACAAAGAAGCGACACTTGTTAGGGGCCCGAGTCTTTCAAAGCTAGGCAGCACCTAGCAGTGTCGTCTGTCAGGCAAAAAGAGCCTGATAGGCGGAGCTCGAGGAGTATAAACCTGAGGCAGTCCATCTCCAAACAAAGCAATCCTCAACGGAGGTGTCAAGAGAGACGTCCTGAAGAAGGTCGTGAATATGCAAAACCTCCAGCAAACACTGCACCGTAAGGCTACCAGACAAGTCACGCAACCAAGCATTGCTTGGCAGGGCATCTGCGACCAGACGTGACCGGCGGACATGAGGTCTCACCATGCTGAACTAGTTCGGGGCAATGTCGGAAATGCAAGAACCACACAACCAAGGGTCGATCCAGAAAAGAAAACCCTTACCATCACCCAGCTCAAGAGAAGTAGATGCCCGAAATAGAGCCTCCAGGTTCCTATCAGCCGGTAGGGGAAACCATGTCCAGGAGCGTGAAGGATCGGTACGGCACAGCCATAGCCAGCGCAACCGTAGCGCCATGCCAAAAGCATCTAGATTTAGGACATCCAAACCGCCCAATGCAAGAGGCCGCTGAACTTGGCGCCAAGCAACAAGGCATTTCCCACCTTTTTTCCACCTTTAACGACATCAGTGCCTTCCCAGAGGAAAACTCTCATGATCTTCTCCAATGTCTTCACCACCCAAGGTGGAAGCTTCATCGCGATTGCTGTATACACTGGCACCGCAGAGAGGGTAGACTTGATAAGCACAAGCCTCCCACTCCGACTGAGCATCTTGCCTTTCCAGGAGGCAAGTCTGTCGGCTACCCTATCAACCTGCTTAGGCCTTCATATTACCTCTTGATATTATTCTATTTGCATTTTAAACCACACAAATTGTTACTACTATTAATTTTCTTGATTCATTTTATATGATGATGTTCTATTATAGTCACATAAAAAAGATAATAATATTGTATCGTATCATTTCTTAATTCATTGTATGATTTTCCATTTCATTCCTTGTTCTATGTTGTATATGTTATGCATCAAGCCAACCCACTCCTTGTTATTTTGAAGGTTTTGGATACTTTTCCCTAGACCACCTCCTTGTCGTATAGGATTCCAAACTTGATAGCTTATTATGATGTCTCACCTTGTATCCATTGGATCAAGATCAACATTTTCTTGACTCCTTTAATATAGAGATCAATTATTCTATGTTGACTTGATCTCTAAAATCACCCCTGATATGTTTTCGACAAGGTTCTCTTGTAAATTGTGGTATAACCTTTTGAAATATTCTTGACCTCTTCTTCCGCTTGAAACCTGGTTGGCCTGGATTATTACAATTTTTCTTGGCTATCACATGTGCTGGTAATTCTTCCTTCTGACCCGCATGTTCTCCAAGCTAATCTCATGGCTCCGGACTATTCATATTGATTTGGTTGACTTATCTCAACATATTCCTTTATTCTTTCTCATATTAAATGCCTTGAAAATTTAGTGCATAACTCCTACATCTGATCC
Organism: Zoysia japonica; assembly: GCA_001602275.1. Taxonomy (NCBI): domain Eukaryota; kingdom Viridiplantae; phylum Streptophyta; class Magnoliopsida; order Poales; family Poaceae; genus Zoysia; species Zoysia japonica. The sequence continues at coordinate 722,261 of BCLF01000083.1, read as the reverse complement.
TTACTAAAGTGCTATCATATTGCTTTCGATAGTATGAATGTACCTTTGACATGACAGACAAAATTGCTCCTTGTTAAACATGTTTGAAGTATTTAATCTCTCACTCGTACCAATTTGTGAGTATCCTCATTAATTAATTTGAACAATATATGTGTTCAATAGTGGCATATACTAGCATCTTCAATTATGGTTGCTAAAAAAGGGGAAGAAAATAATGATGCTAATTTCTAATATGACCGTGGAAAATGAAGCCACTTGATGAAGAGAGAAATCTCTGAGGAAGTATTTCAAGAACAAGAAGCAATTACTTTAAGAAAATGAAGACAAGGATCAAACGGGGAGCATGAAGATTTTCAGAATGTTAAACATGGAAAAGCATACATGATCTTTTGATCGAATAAGCTACTAACTTCTAGCAAAAGTAGAATTAGTGGTCCTAACATTGACACCATTGGCACTTGTAACTAACTTTAGTATCGTTGATGAGATTATAAGGATTTTTGAGCCACCAAGTGATTGCATTCAAATATCCTGGTGGCTTCCACATTTTTATACATGTTGCAGGGCATGGTGGAGTCGAGGTCCCAACAAAGAACTCGATGAGGGAGAGGATGATGAGGACATCACTTCATTGAATATACACAATACTCCTTCACCTACTATAGATGATCCAATTACAAGAGCTCGTGTACGACAACTGAATTTAGATGTGAGCTCGTTTCTAAACACATATCTTTCCTTTTTGAGAATAGATTGCTATCTAATGACTTTATTATAATTAGGAACATTGGAGAGAGTCAAGAAATGTATAAAAAAGGACTTAGAGATGATCAAGACCAGCAATGTATGTTGAACCCCGGAGGAGAATCAATCCAACTTGGAGTCGAGTTGCCCCTGGGTTCTAGGAGCAGTCCGCTTAAAACGGATGCCCAGGTGGCATACAAACTCCGTTTTGGATATTATTGATATGGATGAAAAGCTAAAGAGATAAGCTTTCCAACGGATCTAATCCTATAATGAAATACTTCCTAGATCTCCAGGAATCACCCAAACAATACGACATCCAGAATCTGTCAGGATTTTGTGACACCGTCTTTTAGTCCTTGGGCCATATATCTTTCCTAGGCCCGTAGTATTAGGGTTTGTCTCATAAAGACGTTTTAACCTCTGTATAAACAGTAGCTTCCATCATTAGGGATAGGTTTGTTGGATTTCAACTTCGTGAGTTAATTTAGATTTCACAACTGAGTTGCGTTTTTCCTTGTTTTTGCTTGTGTTCTTTGATTCGCAGGCTAAGATTAGCTTTTTTGGCAAGGTCAATCGTGTGTGCACGATTGATAACCAAAGGAGAAATGGTGTTCGAGTTGTGTTGATTTGAGGCATTTTTATCGAACCGAGAGTTACCACAACTTGATGAAAGATCGGAAACCACGTATACATCAATCGTTTTCTAATATCACTGCTGGGATGAAGCACAGAAAAAGCTACTCAAAGTACTTTCCAGTGGGAGATGACCGTGTCAACAGAGACAAGATGGCTACATGAAAATTTTTCTTCACTTAACGGGCACAAAGATGGAGGAATTAACTTCTCAATTCTGCAAAAAAAAAGGTGAGGCTAAAATAAAAATATTTTAATGGGGTAAGACATAAAATATACTCCCTCCATTCTTTAACTGATGTCACCATTGACTTTTAAATTCAACTTTATTTTGATATAATTTGATTTATCATTAGAGTTATTTGAATCACAACTTATAATTTACACATTTGAACAAATTTTTTGAATAAGACAAATGGTTAAAATTGAATTTAAAAGTCAACAGTGACATCAATTAAATAACGGAGAGAGTACATAATATAGTTAGTAGCAAATAAATGATAATCTACCACTTTATAATGCATGGACCACAGATTACCTAATCCGCTAATTATTCGCACTGACTTTGTGGAATCTCAAGGACGAGATTCTTTTAAAGGGATGGATCTCTCACATCTCAAAAATTATTTGCACTGACTGTGCTGCATATTAGGATTTTCTCATGTTTTAAAATTCATGCATTTCATATTATTTAGAACACCAAAGAAAATCCATGCAAATTAGTTCAGAGAAATTCATATTCTATTTCTAAAACCGTAGTTCAGGTAATGTTCAAGGACTATTGAGCTGTACAAATTAGAAAAAAAGGAAAAAAAAAAGAAGCTTACCTTGCACGGCACAGCAGGCCCCTTCTTCCTTCTCCCTCTCTCCCCTGCTTCTCACAGAACAGCACTCAATCGAGCCGCTCGTCAACGTAGCTGGCGCCGTCCGAGCAATGCGGCATCGCCACCACGATGGTGCCCACACCTCGTCATGTGCCGCCGCTGTAGAGGAGCCCCGAAAACCCAAGATTTTTCGGCCCCCATGCCTTCCAGAGCAAGCCAGCTGCTACAGCACGAGCTTATCCATTCCTCTCTCTTTTCCCTCACCGGTCTTGGTCAGCCGAAGAGAAAGGCCGGCGAGAACCGCCATTCCCGGCCATAAAAACCAACGCCAAGCTACCCTGCACTCTCCTCTCTCCATTCCACCTCGCCAGAACCAGAAGCCACAAAGAATCACCATTGCCGGCGTGGAGCTTCTTTGGTGAGTTTTACTCCAATTAATTTGTCCTATAACTCCCCTGCAAGTTCCTAAGCACCTCTGTGTGTTTTTGTTCCAAGACTTTCGGGCCGTTCTCGCCGTTGCCATCACGTCCTGTCAGTCTCCGTTGCTGCTTGTCGCCAGGACTCCATCGGCCATCACCACTCGAATTGAACCATAGGTAAGCATCACTGCGTCCTGTGGAATGCTTCCCGTAGCTCTAACACAATCCACGCCACCTCTACTTCTCTGTCCCCGCAGCTGCACACCACACTGCAGTAGCTGCAGCCGCGCCGTCATTCAGGTGGTCACCACCGGCGAGTTGACTCCCCAAGTGGTAGCTCTCGACCTCACACACCTATGTGCCGAGGTCCCAACTGGAGTACGCGGTAAAATCGTCGTCGATAGGCACGGCCAGCAGCAGCTACGGCTGCCTCTGTCTTCTTTCTGTACGAAGGAGAGGGCTGGTCCGTGTAGACCAAACTCACAACTTGTAATATTCAATCACCACTTGGTCCAAGGCTATATGCTGTGAACTATAGATATTTATTTAGAAACTTTATTAGGAAAGAAAGAGAGCATGCTGGCCCATATTTCCATCTCCAAATTCGAGACATAATTTCTATGTACAACAAACACTAGTAATTTTCAGTGCATACAGAATGTGAAAAATCTATAAATACAAGGGACACAAGTATTTTCAAATATAGATAGATCTCTATAAAGTTTTATATATTCATGAACATCAGTAGAACAACTGCTTTATATTTTTCGTAAGAACACCATCATCAAAATGTATATCTCATCCTTGGTATGAATTTAATAAGTAGATGATTATGTATAATGACATGCTTCCCTTTTAAAATCAATTGAAATAATCGCGTGCTGGTTTTCCTTATGGAATAAAAAGAAATAAGAAATTGTCTAGGTAAATATGGCCTTTATGAAACAATGATTTAAATCTGTTTTAAATATGTTCATCATGATTGCATCCATGCATTATTTCAAAATATGCATCTATCATTCTTATTTGGTTTTTATTTGAAATATTTGGTGTTTATTGCAGCTGATTTAATTGGATGGCATTATTTTGATTCTATGGTGTTTCTCGATGTTGAGTTTGATGTGCACATGAGTGATTCATCGAAGGACTGCACCGCTTTGGAGGTCGACATGTGAAGATCATCATATGGAAACTAAGCATAAAGGTGCGAGGCAAGCACACCCCCTTGATCATCTTGATCCTATGTTTGCAAATAAAATTAAGTGCCTAATATGTAGGTTAATATTGTACATAATTGGTTCAAGTAAAATTTGATCATTGGGAAAATGGTATATATTCCTATTATTGTTCATATCAACTTGTTGAGCTATTTAGTTTTGCCTTGTAACCATAGGATGGGTATTACATGGGCTAATCCATAGGATCTCGATGCTATTTATTCCATCATGGAAGCATGCTTAGTTGCATGTCTATAACTAAATATAAATGTTAATGTCATCTAGCATTTACTAGTCCAGTTAATATTGTGTAGAGGAGTCTTGATTGATAGGTGATTAGAGTTATGAGTTGGTGATGATGGGTTGTCATGATTGTTAGTTCATGACGATGATATGATAGTTAGATGGAGATAGTTGGATGGTTGATTTGGGAGATCTATCACATCACATAAAATATCGTGCAACCATGGATGCCGGTATGGTACGGTTATGGCCAACTAGTTAGTTGAAAGCTACCTTGCCTTCTAGGAGTAGTCTGCACGTATGGATAATTCACTTAGAGGATGTATCCAGAGGGACCTCCATCACTACGGTGCTGGGCCCGAGGTTTACCGAAACAATGAATTGCATCCCCGGAACTTTCACCCAACGTAAGGAGGACTAGCCTTTGGGGAGTTTGATCTTCGTAAACGGGGAATCAATGCTTTTCAAGGAAGCCAAGAATAGTGGATGACTAGTTCAAAAGCGATATGTGATACCAATGTGCACACTTCGTGAGTGCACGGTGCTAGCTACACCACGGACAGTCACTCACAGTCCATGGGTACAACATACAAACTCTGCAGAGTAATAAATCTATTCGAAGAGCCGTGCTTGCGGCATCAAGCTCTTTAATGATGGATCTTTGTTTAGAGTAGGAAATGAATGAATCACAATAGTCTTGCATATAATGATTGTGCCCAAAATAGATGGAGATTTGACTTCATAGCTTGGTGGTCATTGATCATTAGGAACACTTGACGTGGAGATCAAGTGCTATTACTTCATATTCTCACATTATATTATTTCATTTAATTACTCACACTTAGTAATTCTCATTATCTAACTTTAGATTTTCCAGGTGCTCATTTATGCAAATTTAACCATATTATCATTTCCTTCCTTTGGCTATTCATTTAATTATAATATTGTAATTATTCACCCGCATAGCCTGCCTCTGTAAAATTTGGTTTCAGATTTGATAAAGGTTCGCAGTGAGGAACAATGCCCATGTTTCTAGGAGATCAACTTCCAGTCAATTACCTGTGTTTATTCATAGGACATGCACGTTGGAGATTGAAATCCATATTTATTTTTCTGCTGTTTACCACTCTAAAGGTATTTTTGTAGGCGTTGGAGCCAATGCTTTGTAAAGTTATAAATTAAATTGATAAATATATTGTACAGATGTGATTTCACTGTGCTGTTCTTATGTACTTGCCACTAATCATGGGACAAGTACATTAAACACAAGATTCCAAGTAGTTTTACTGACTCAAGATGCGGCAACGGCTTTGCTTTCACCTTTCAATCTTGCGCCCAAAAAAGCTTGTAGTGCACATCCTCACAAAAAAGATTAGCGTTAGGCATAATCTTAGTATCGCTCACTTTGGGACAATCTTCGTTAAAATGCTTAGGAGAGTTAAAGAGAGAGTCAAGGTCAAGAGCTTCGTGTGTGAGGACCAATTTTTTATGCTTCTCACTTGGCTCTAAATGTTTATCTTTGAGAAACTCATAGGATTCTTATAGAGCACCATGAGAATGCTTTAGGGCATTGAGCTTACCCTTAAGCTCTTAAACTGGGAATACCGCTACCCCATGCTCCTTGGTCACCATCTAAATCTTCTTGCTCTTCTTGATGATGGTCTTTTTGGCTTTTTCAAAGATGAGAATTGGATCATCATAGCTTGGAGCATCATCATCATCATAGTCTTCTTCTTCTTCTTCTTCTTCTTCTTCAAAATCATCATCTTCATCCATGTAGTCCTTACAAGTTCAGGCCATCAAGTATAGAGGTCGTGGTGGAAGCTCATTGAAAGAGCTTGTCATAGCGATACTCTCAAACTCTTCTTCGCTTGAAGAGGAGTCCGAATCATCATCATTAGTGAGCCATTCACCAACAATGTATGCTTTGTGCGGTAACTTCCTCCTTTCCTTGATCTTGTTCTCCTTTACAAAGAACTTCTTGAATTTCTTCTTAGGAGCTTGTTCTTCATCATCAGTCTCACTTGAAGCTTGCTTCTTACTTTTCTTCTTGAGCTTGGGGCACTCCTTAGCGAAATGATCTTTCTTGCCACAATTGAAGTACTTGGAGTTGCGCTTTCAGGATGGTCTTCCATTGCGAAATAGCTTCATCATTAGGAGTGCAAGGTCTTCATAGTCTCTCTAATCATCCTCATCATCCTTCACCTTCTTCTTGTTCTTGCTCTTGCCACTTGATGACTCTTCGACTTGGAGAGCAAGATTCTTTGGCACTTGAGAGTCGGTAGAGGTGCCCAACATGTATCGATCATAAGCCATAAGCTTCCCTAGCATCACATCAATGAAGTCATTTGCCAAGTCGGTTTGGACGAGACACGTGATGATGAAGTTATAACTTGGCGGCAACATTCTCAACAGCTTCGTCATGATCTCAATATCTTCAATTTTGTTCTTGAGGCTAAAGGCATTGATCTCCACTACCACTACATGCAAACGAGAGTAAACATCATTAGCCTTTTCATATGGCAACATAGTAATAGAATCATATTTGTTCTTAAGAGGATAATAACACTCTTCCTCAGTCTCGAAGGAGCCTTATGGATGTTTTGCAATTGAGACCAAATTTCATGAGCAGTGGATAATGCATTGATCCTCGAGAAAATATTTTTAGAAAAGCATCCAAAGATGGTTTTCTTGACCTTTGCATTGAATTTAACAAAGATAGGATCAAGTTTCTCATTCACATTTGTAGCGTTTTGGGTCACAAGCCACGTTTTCCCATCGATTGACTCTAGGTAAGCCTGCATATGAGCCTTTCAATACGAGTTATCTTGCATATTTTGGCAGGGCCTTGATGATGCTTGCTGCCGCCGTTGCCGCTTTTTTGCAGGGGGGTGCGCCCGTGGTCGATGTAGGGGAGTTCGAAACGTCACGCTCCGTTACGCCGTGCCCACAGGTGCTAATGCAAGACCAGCCAGCCGGTTCCCGATCTTTCGTCACGTCATGGTAACTTTTGATTTGGTGAAGATGCGACACACAATCGATCTGACCTCAAATCAACACGATTCAAACTCTGCAATCGCAGTACCACTGCTCCTCTGGTTATCAACCGTGAATACACAATTGACCTCGTCAAGAAGGCTAATCCTAGTCTGTGAATCAAAGAACACAAGCAAGAACAAAGAAGAACACAACTCAATTGAGAAATATGAATTAAATCACAAAGTTGGAAAACCAACAAATCGTCAAACGGCGAAATAGTTTGATAACAGATGAAAACTAATCAAAACCTAACCCTAATGGTGGTGGCTAATGATGATATAGAGTTTTAGGTGTCCTTAGGGGCAAACCCTAATGCTAATGGACTTAAGAAAGATACATTACCCAAAGGCCAAAAGATAGTGTTGCAGCACCCAAGGCAGTTTCTGGATATCATATTGTTTTAACAATTTCTGCTGACTCAGGCCGAATTAAGAGATGAGACCAGTGCCATTGGAAAGGTTATCTTCTTAGCTTTCCATCCATATCTGTAACGTCCAAAACAAATCTCATAAGAGACCTGGGCATCCATTTTAGTGCGAACTGCTCCTAAAACCCAGGGGCAACTCGACTCCGAGTTGGATTGAATCTCCTGCGGGCTTCAACATGCCTTACTGGTCTTGAGCATCTTTAAGTCCTTTTTCATGCTTTTCTTGACCCTCTCCAATGTTTCTAATCATGATAAAATTATTAGGTAGCAATCTATTCTCAAAGGAAGGGAGACATGTATTTAGGAATGAGCTCATCTCTAAATTCAATTGTCGTGCACGAGCTCTTGTGATTGGACCATATATAGTAGGTAGAAGAGCGTTGTGTGTATCCAATAATGGGATGTTCTCATTATCCTCCCCCTCTTAAATCGGAGTCGTTTTCGACTCAAGCTCATCTTCTTCCATGTATGGCTTCAGATCTGCAATGTTGAATGTAGGACTAACCCCGAACTCGAAAGGTAACTCAAGTTTGTATGCATTATCATTAATCTTCTCAATTACCTTAAAAGGACCAGCAGCTATAAGCATCAATTTAGATTTTTTAGCTTCGAAAATCTATCTTTTGTCAAGTGCAACCAAACCAAATCACTCGGTACAAATTTAACTTCGTGTCTACCTTTACTACCGGCAATTTTATACTTCTCATTCATCTTTTCAATCTTTTGTTTAGTCATTTCATGCATCTTGAGAATAAAATCAGCACGCGCCTTAGCATCATTATGAATTCTTTCTGTAGAAGGCAAAGGCAAAAGATCAATAGGAGTATGAGGGTTAAAGCCATATACTACCTCAAATGGACTAACCTTAGTGATTGAGTGTTCCGCCCGGTTGTATGCAAGCTCCACATGAGGCAAAAATTCTTCCCACATCTTCAAATTTTTCTTTAAAATAGCACTTAGCATTGTGGATAATGTACGGTTCACTACCTTGGTTTGTCCATCGGTTTGTGAGTGACATGTAGAAACAACAACTTTGTCCCTTATTCCATAAAGTGCGCCAAAAGTGACTTAAAAATTTCGCATCAGGATCTGAAACAATAGCAGAAGGCATACCATGCAAACAAACAATTTCTCTAAAGAATAGATCAGCAATATGTGTATCATCATCGGTCTTATGACATGGTATAAAATGTGCCATCTTAGAAAAGCGATCTACTACCACAAAAATACTATCTCTCCCCCTCTTAGTCCTAGTCAATCTCAAAATGAAATCCATAGAAGTATCGGTCCAAAGAATAGAAGTGACGGGAAGAGGCATGTACAAACCATGTGGATTTAGTCATGACTTAGCTTTTTTACATGTAGTGCAGAGAGTGACGAAGCGCTCAACATCGCGTCTCATCTTTGGCCAAATAAAATGTGTGGCCAAAACATCTTCCATCTCTTCGCTCCAAAGTGTACCATCAATCCTCCTCCTTGCGCCTCCTGTAACAACAAAAGACGAACAGATCCAACTGGTATGCAAAGACGGTTGGCTTTAAAAATGAAGCCATCATTAAGCGCAAATTGGTTCCAAGTCTTACCATTACGACAATATAGCAACACATCTTTAAAATTAGCATCTAACACATATTGTTGCTTAATTGTTTCTAGTCCAAAAATCTGACAATCAAGTTGGGACAGCATAGCATATCGTCTAGACAAAGCATCGGCAATCACATTATCCTTTCCTTTCTTATGTTTGATGATGTAAGTAAAGAATTCAATAAATTCAATCCACTTAGCATGTCTACGGTTCAAGTTATTTTGGCTACGAATATGCTTAAGTGCCACATGATTGAAATGAATGACAAATTTTTTAGGCCACAAATAATGTTGCCTCATTTCTAAGCATCATACAAGAGCATAAAATTTCTTATCATACGTGAAGTAATTAAGAGCAGGGTTATTCAACTTTTTACTAAAATAAGCAATGGGCTTTCCTTCTTGCATCAACACACCACCAATGGCTATTCCACCAGCATCACATTCAAGTTCAAAAATCTTACCAAAATTTGAAAGTTGGAGCAGTGGTGCATGTGTAAACTTGTCCTTCAAAGTGGCGAAGGACTACTCTTGTGTGTGGCCCCAATGAAATGCAATGCCCTTCTTTGTCAACTCATTCAGTGAGTGGCAATTGTGCTGAAATATTGGACAAAGCAGCGATAAAATCCGGCAAGTCCAAGAAAACTCGGCACTTGTGAAACCGTTGTGGGCGTGGGTCAGCTCTTGATCGCATTTATCTTGGCTTCATCAATTTCAATTCTCTGCGGAGTAACAACATAGCCATGAAAAGAGACTCGATTCGTGCAAAAGGTGCACTTCTTAAGGTTACCAAACAAACATGCATCTCTCAAAGCATCAAAAACAGCACGCAAGTGAGATAAATGCTCGTTCATTGACTTGTCGTAAATAAAGATATCATCAAAGTAAACTATCACAAATTTTTCAATGAAAGAACGGAAGACCTCGTTCATCAAACGCATGAAAGTACTAGGTGCATTAGTCAATGCAAAAGACATTACTAACCACTCATACAATCCAAACTTAGTCTTAAAAGCAGTTTTCCATTCATCATCCAATTTCATTCTTATTTAGTGGTATCTACTTCGCAAGTCAATTTTAGAGAAGGCTATAGAACCACATGATTCATCAAGCATGTCATCTAACCTAGGAATAGGATGACGATATCTAATGGTGATATTGTTAATGGCTTACACACATTTACCAAGAACCATCTTTCTTTGGAACAAAAAATAAAACAGGAACGACACAAGGACTAGGGCTCTTATGTACATACCCGCGGTCCAAAAGGTCTTAGACTTGTCGCTAAATTTCTTTAGTCTCCTCAGGGTTGGTTCTGCAAGCGGTGCGGTTTGACAAGCTAGCTCCAAGAATCAAATCAATATGGTGCTCAATCCCTTGAATGGGTGACAGTCCTGGAGGTTTCTAGTGTGGAAAAACATCATGATACTCCTGCAAAAGGTTAGCAAAAGAAGCAGGCAAAGAAAAAGCAAGATCCTCAAGTGAAAACAACGCGCCCATGCATACCAAAGCATAACATGAAACATTTTCATCACAAATTTCAGCAAGGTTAGATTTTATTGCAAGCATTACATGACTTTTTAATTTAATGCTTGCTGATTTTTAGGTGTAGGAGGATGTTCTTTCTTCTCATTAGCAATTCTATCCCTATCAGCATGTACTTTCTTTCCTTTATGCATGAAGTTATATTTATTACTTTTACCATAGTGGATAGCATCATTATTATGTTCCTATGGATGACCCAATAACAATGAACAAGCTTGCATATGTACAACATCACAATTCATAGAATCAACATAAGTGCCAATGGAAAGAGGGACTCGACAAGTTTTCGTTGTCTTTGCCTTATCGAAGTCGTTTAACCACTGGATATGGTACAGATGTGGATGTGGCCATCTGGGCAAGTCAAGCTTAGTGATCAAATCAGTACTCACTAAGTTGTTGCAGCTCCCGCCATCAATGATCACGCATGCATGCCGGTTCTTGATCACAAAGTAAATCTAAAACAAAAATTATGTAATTGAATCTTATCAAGGTGTACTTATGCAAAGCGCGCTCATTGGACAATGATGGTCCTGTAGGCCGAAGTATCATCACCACCAAACACTTGGCCATCATCATCGTTATGAATCTTATCATCAGATTCTTCATCCTCAACATCCGAAGTGCTTATGTATCATCCATCTTCATTAGAAACATATGCCCACTGACTTGGACAATCTCGTTGCATATGACACTTGCCATGGCATCTATGGCACTTGATGTTGGAGGAGCGTCCTATGCAAGTACTAGAGGATGTACTCTTGTTGGGTATCTGCAAAGAAGGCTTACTCGAGTCTGAAGATTGCGCCAAAGAGGCTGTTTCGCTGCTGTTGCAGTGTACGTACGACTATTGTTGCCATAGAGTGTATGTACATCTGCTGTTAAGGAGTTGTTGTCTCTGCAATTCTTTTTCTGCTAGCACAGTAAGGTGGAACAACTTCTCGACAGTATTATAATCTTTATAATCAATAATGTCTTGAATTTTACGACGCAACTCACCATAAAAACAACAGATAGTATCCTCAATATCCTCTTCTATCCCACAACACATCATATCCTTTTGCAACTCAGCAAAAGTATTCTTGAACAGATTTATTATGTTTTTCTAAGCGTTGTAATTTTTAACGCAAATCTCTTTGCTAAGAAGGAGGAACAAAACGGTTATGCATAGCATCTTTTAATCTATCCCAATTATCAGGTTGCAAATGCATTTTGCAAAGATCAGACCACCATAGTAAAGCAAAATCTCTAAACTCACTAATAGCTTGTCTAACTCTACGTTGTTCAGGAACTAAGTGAGATGTAAATTTTTGCTCTACAACCATCTCCCAATCAAGATAAGTTTTAGCATCATAATTAACCAGAGAGGGTGAGATGGTAAACTTAATCTTAACGAAAGGTTCATAAGGAGCACTATTTTTATTACCTCCCATACCGTGGCGGTTACGACGTTGATGACCGCAGAATCTATTCTGTTGTTCTCTTTGTCAACGTCATCCTCAGAGTAGTTCTCGTCATTAATTTTCTCTTCCTCTCTTTTTGGTGGTCGACATCTCTCAAAGGTTGTCATACGAGTTGAGAGACGCTGTAATTTCTGGTTTGTTGTCCGAAAGAGCATCTCCATTGCATTGAATTGCTTGATCATCTGATCGAACCTAGCAAGAGTATCAACAAGTTGATTTTGACTGACACATTCAGTGAAGTCATTCGGGTTAGTAGCTTCAGAAAGTTCACCCTTATCACTTCCAGACTTACCCTTTTCTGTTATGGTTAGAAAATAACAAAAAAGCAAAGCAGGATATCACTCTTACACTACTATGGTGTGGAAACTGTGGTGGCAGATCTGCAAAAGGAAATGCTTATCAAGTTCTCACATGGTTTTTACCAATGCAAGGCAAAGGATGGTACAACTGATGGCAGGAGAGACCAGGGAGTCGTAATCCCACAATTTCAGGGTCAAATGCAATGCAGATCCGAGGTAGATATGTGGAGCTTGGAGGGCTGAAATAATAATTAGTCGAACAGAATTCTATAATAGATAGTAATGTTGAATAAGTGTTCCAAGTAATTCTAGTTGCTGGTCAAATCTTTAGAAAAATCTAGATGCAAACAATGATAAAACACAAAGATCAGCAACAGACACCGCTCCAAAGATCATCAATCAGCACGGTATAGCACAAGACAGTGATGTCACCACGATGATGTCACTTTTTATCTTTCTTTTGAATTTTCACTATTTTTTCTTTTTTAGAGGCACAAAAACAAGAACACCAAGAGGTTTCAGACCGATCCAATGAAGGATGTGTTCTGTGGAAAATCATGAAGGTGTCTGAAATTGCAATCAAAATCTTGTAAATTCACAAAGGTCCACTTCCATGGGGAACTTGGCCTTCAAAATTTCAGATGCGTCTTTTTGTTCTGAGAATTTGAAAAAAATGCACCCGATTTTGTGTTCGTATGCAAAAGTTATATTCGTTTTACTGAAGGGTGCCTGAGATACGTTTTTGAAGGTCGTGAAACGCAATCGGGATGCAATCGAGTGGCAATTTTGTGGATGATTGAGCAGTGGACAATTATGGAGAGTGGATCTATGAAGGGTGGATCTATTTATGGTCAAAATACGGGGTGGGTGTGGAATAAAATTTCGATGCAAAAAAAACCAAAAAATAGATGTAACATGATAACATATCTGAACGATGCATGCAATGAATGATGAAGGAAAACAACTGGATGCAAAAAGAGTTCGAATCCAGCAAACAAAACACAAACTAAGGACACAAACTCAATACTACAGACTCTAAAATAAAATTATGCAAAAGGTAAACACGGCTTGGACAGGGGAACACCTAACGATCTACTTCTTTTTTTTGTTGCTGCTTTTATATGGATGATAGGATGAATGCAAATTTGACAAGGATAGATATGAACCTAATAGTATACTTGAAGCTCTGATATTATTTGATGTGTACGTGGTTCTCGATCTTCCATCAGGTCATGGTAACTCTAGATTTGGTGGAGATGTGATACACAATCGATCCGTCCTCAAATCAACACGATTCAAACCTCGCAATCGTAGCACTACTTCTCATTTGGTTATCAACCGTGCAGACACGATTGACCTTGCCAAGAAGGCCAATCTCAGCCTGCGAATCAAATAATACAAGCAAGAACAAGAAAGAACGCAACTCAATCGCGAAATATAAATTAAATCACAAAGTTGAAAAACCAACAAACCCTCAAACGACGAAACTGTTTGATAACATATGAAAACTAATCAAAACCTATCCCTAATGACTGCGGCTACTGATGATATAGAGTTTTAAGGCGTCCTTAGAGGCAAACTCTAATGCTAATGGATCTAAGAAAGATACATGGCCCAAAGGCCAAAAGATAGTGTTGCAGCATCCGTGGTAGTTTCTGAACGTCATCTTATTTTAACGATTCTCGCTGACTCCGGTCCAACCATATCCAAAACGTCGAAAACGGATCCCGTATGCGATCTGGGCGTCCATTTTAGTTTGGAATGCTCTTGGAACTTAGGGGCAACTAGACTTTGAGATGAATTAAATCTCCTCCAAGGTTCAACGTGGCTTGCTGGTCTTGAGCATCTTCAGGTCATTCTTTATGCTTCTCTTGTCTCTCTCCAAGGTTCATAATCATGATAAAATCATTAGGTAGCAATCTATTTTCAAAGAAAGAAATACATGTATTTAGGAATGAGCTCACCTCTAAATTCAATTATCATTTAGGAGCTCTTGTGATTGGACCATCTATAGTAGATGGAGGAGCGTTGTGTGTATCCAATGGTGGGATGTCCTCATCAGAAGTCGTGATGCCGCCTCCCCCGACCGCTAGCGCTGAGGGCCAAGAGGAGATGGCGGTCGAAGAATAGTCATTGCCTCCCGCAGCTGCAGGGGGGTGACAGGATGGCAGTCGAGGGAGACGAGCCAGCGTTATCCCCGGCCGCCGCCGAAGAACAAGTGGGGCTGGTCCCGACTGCTGCCACCGAGGAGCCGATGGATGCGGCCCCGACTATAATTTCCGAGGAAGTGAGGGACCCGACCCTAGATGCTGTTGATGAGCGTTGGGAGCCGACCCCGTCCAGGGTCGACGAGGGTCCAAGAGAACCCCGTCAGTGCCACCGAGGGCTCAAATGAGCTGACCCGGGCCACCGAAGAATAGGGAGAGCCGACCCTGACCGATGCCGCCAAGGGGCCCAGGGAGCCCGTCCCGCCTGCCGACGAGGAGGGAGTGCAGACGGCAGCAGCGGAGGCGGCTAATACATCGACGGCCATGGCGACCATCGCCGCGCCCTCAACTTCAGAGGGCCAGAGATTGGGGGAGGAAGCGCTCCCCTCTGGCGACCATCGCAGACAATGGAGCACTACGATGGCCAAGTCTACGAGATCTGTCGGTTCGTGCATGATGCCTGTGCCGGCCTGGACAGGATGCTCGGCAACATGACCGAGTGTCGGGATCTCTTCGAGGATCCCTACCTGCACCGCTACCGGGTAAGTTATAGATCTTTAGGTTTTTTGATATGAACGTTTACTTGTCGTGGCATTGACCCTCTCTTGGGCTGTGGGTCGCCCGCTTGTCCCTCAGTGAGGAGCGGGAGAAAGCCAAGGCTGGTCGTGACGCCTTGAAAAAGGATGCCATCCAGCTCCACATCTAGCTCCACGCCGCCTTTTGATAAAAATTTTGCTTAAAATTTGTTTAAGCAAATTGTGGTATAGTAAAAGATTACAAAGAATAAAAAAAAACTCTGTATGCCTTGCATGCTCACCTATGCTATAACGTGTTTGGATAAGTATTAGTTAATCATATAAATCACTAATGGCCCGAATAAAGTAATACTAGTTGCCGTTGCTATTATCTGCAGCCTATAATTTAGTCATGCAATTGTCTAGCTACGGCCTCAGATATACGAATACGTATTCGATCGGCTGGCCGATCGTACAAGCTTGGACAATGAAAGTTCCCAGAATGTATGTTGGCAGATGATAAAGATGCTAACAATTTCCTGATCGACTCGCGTGATATTTATCCCTTGATATCCATGCTGATTTTGCTGGGGAGATAAAAAAAATACATGCTTAATTGCATGCGTTGAGTGCATGGCATAAACTACAGCTGAATACATCGGTGCTCCCTGCCGCCGCTGTAAAAGACGTGCATGCGCATGCAAGTAGTAAAGCCAATCTAAACAAACTCCCTGTTGCTCACGTACAGAACAAACTCCAGCGTTCTGCAAGCCGGTTTGAAATATTAACAAACTGTATGCAAATCCTATCACGGCGGGAGGAAGAGAAACAAGAGTTAAAAAAAAAAATTTCCGCATGGCAGGGACGCACGTTCCGCAAGACTCAAGCTAATCCGCGTGCATGCAAAACAACTCAGACAAAACCTGATAGCTAAGCGCCGCCTCGTGAGTAAAGATCCGATCTGCGCGCAACAGCTTGGGCCACAGGCAACAGAACACCCGGCCTCCCGCTTATATAAATTAACAAGAGCTTCCAGCTGAAGAGACCGGCACATATATGGCCGATAGGCTTCCGGGCTGGCAGGCGTGCACACCGCAGGCGAAGGAGGAGGGCACACACAGGCGCTGCCGGCAGGCTTCCCCAGGGCAGCACGGCGCCCACTACGCCGGATAGCTGCCACACGCCACACGTACAGCACAAGTTGCCGAGGCGCTCCCAGAGCCAGAGCAAGAGATCTACCTTCACCATGTGAGGCATCAACATGGTTCAAGGCACACAACGCCAGGCTGCTGAGAAAGCCACACCGCCATGATCCGCACATCATGCCGGTCTCACTTGTCGTCGAAGCACCTCGTCAACAATGGCATCCTCCAGGCATTCATAATGCCAGTACGTAAGTAGCGATATCTCGTGATTCGATACACATGATGGATAAACAGATGAAGACGGGTATCTTCCATCGTGGGGAGCCGACGGTCTGCCTGTTGACCCCATCCACAACAGATGAAGATGGGTATCTCTCATCAAAGAGAGCCAACGGTCTGTCTGTTACTCTATAATAGATGAAGACGGATATCTCCCATCGAGGAGAACCAACGGTCTGCCTGTTGCTCTTACCACAAAAGACAGTTCCTGTCCAATATTTTGTGACATTAGAGGGATAACAAAAGACAACTCCTGTCTAATGTTCTACAACATTGGAAGGATCTTAGAAGACAGCTTCTGTCTAATGTTCTGCGACGTTGGAAGGAATTCAGAAGACAGCTCCTGTTCAATGTTCAGCGATATTGGAAGAAATTCAGAAGACAGCTCATGTCCAACGTTCTGTGACATTAGAAGGATTGCAGAAGACAGTTTCTTTCCACTGTTTTGCGACATTGAATGGATTACAGAAGACAGCTCCTGTCTAATGTTCTGTGACATTGGAAAGATTCCAGAAAACAGCTCCTATCCAATGTTCTACAACATTGGAAGAAATCCAAAAGACAGCTCCTGTCTAATGTTCTGTGACATTGGAAGGATTGCAGAAGACAGCTTCTGTCCAATGTTCTGCGATATTGAAAGGATTCCAGAAGATGTTATACGATAGTTCGTGTCCAATGTGCTGCAACATTAGAAGGATGCTATACAACAGTTTGTGTCCAATGTTATGCGACATTGGAATAATTCAAGATTTACTTGATGCCCCGACTGATTCTTGGCAAAATATTGATGCCATGCATCGTCCAAGCAAAGTAACCTTCTGCTGCTCAGCATGGCACTCATAATCATTTTATTATGTCTAGAACCGATGAGGCTAGATTGTAATTTTATTCAAGCATTGAACAGGATAAGTCACTACTCCATCTCTACGTCCCATGCAACGAGATCAGACATACTGCCAGGCACCGACGAGGCGAAGGCAACACACCGTCCGAGCAGATGAAGACCGGTGTACAAATGACTGGGTACCAACGAGGTGAAAGTCATCCTCTTCATCAATGTACTTTGTTCATACTTGACGTAGCGATGGCACTGCTATGACGGGGTTCGTCATCACCTGCGTTCCACCATCATATATTATATATAGATGAGCAACACTCTACATGAAGACATGACCATTATACGCAGCTTAATCGGAGATTTTCTACAGGCTCGCTCTGTAGATGTAATTAACCGGGTAAGCCCCCCATGGCTCCGAGAATCAGCACACTACACAATCTCTCAAAGTCAAAAATCTCCTTAAGCATCGTCGCGGAAGACAAAAGAAGATGAATTCTTTGAGAATCATGTATTTTTTGAATGTCACTGATTAATGAAATATATGGCTCCTCTGTGCATTTTATTTTTGTCTTCATTTTGTTTTCACCAGCAAAATGGCACACCCGGTGGGACCTGATTCTCCTTCCATCTTTGCTGTGCTTAATGGTCGTCACAATATTTTTTTGTCAGTTGGTTGGTTTTTCTGTTACATTGGGCGATGCTTGCTCTTTAACAAAGCCACTTGTTAAAAAAATAAGGAGATATTGGCCTGATGAAGGATTAGCGAACCAACATGCATGCTCTGTTGCTATTTCTGAAAATAGCTCGACATGTTTTTGTCTCTGGATGGACATTACTCTGGCAACATAGTTGAGTTCCTGCCGTGAGCTTGATAAAAGAAAAACTGACAGGGTGAAATTGCGTGACTGTCATGATTATATATTAGCATGTTGCTATTACTACACTGAAGCGATGCTTGTTAATAAACAAGGCGACACTGAGGTGACTGTCATGATTATATATTAGCTTAGCTCGTTAAAAAAAAGAGAGGTTGACTTATTGGATGATCGGTCAACATATACGTACGCGGTCTCAGTGCATACATATGTGTTGTCGAGCATGTTAGTTGTTGCACGTTGGCTAACACAACAGCATTAAGTTCCAATGATGAACTTAAAATGTAAATGCAGGGGGCAGTATACACTGCCTTACTTCAAGCTACGCGTTGGATCACATCCATTTTTAGAGACAAATTACATAGCACGCCACAACTATTAAATCATGAGTACCGTCGCCAATGTTTCTTTTTGGGTGCCCGTTGTAGTCCTGGAGTACAAAAGCCAAGAGGTGTCTATGCAGGGAAAGTAATGCCGTAGAGCCTTGTTCAAGGAAGAGGCTTGCTAAACACAAGTATCCCTTGATCGAGTGTGCAGCTCAAAAAAAAAACTTATGAGGCAGCAGGGCAACAAACAGTTTGCACATCCACAAACAAAAAGGAGAGCATAGTCAAGCTGAACTGAGCTCTACGCTCATGAGCAGCTCTTCCGTTACTAAAAAAAAAAAGAGATAGCTCGCCATTCTGTTTACATCATAAAAAATATATAACCTGAGCTGCATCAACTCCTCTGCAGCCGAGTGGCATGAGTTGAATTTTTAGTGCATGATCAGCACATCACTATATATTGTACAAGCTTGAGTTGAGTATATTATCCAGCACACTACTTTAAGGATTCCCTCCGGCAAGAGTCCTTCCTCATCTTCGTTGCTGATGAAGCTATGAAATTTGGTGCAACTAAACTCTTGCATACTTTGGGACAAGCCCTTCATGTGCAATATTTGAGTATAATGGCAAGATACTATCCTCACACTGAAGATTCTATATTTTTTTTAACACTCTCATATCCGAAGCTGCCATGGCAAGAAGATCAAAGGAAAAATCAGTGCTCGAAACTCGTGACCCTCAGAAATTCAGTGATGCTTTCTGTTGCGAAACAGGGCAAGACAATGATACTTGAAGCTCCTAATAATGCAGCTTACAAACTACCCTTCCGGCGCACAAAGCCCGATTTCGACGTAATACTAATGCAGTGAAGGGAAGCCAAAATAAAAAGTGCATATTGCACAGAGTGATCGTGTTGCTCAAAACACATACCTGACGAAGACTCATAGTTCCGAGTACCCAGATCGTGCGAATGTTCCATGGCTGACATGGGTAACTTGCACTTGTTGTGTAGTCTCGGTTAATCATATTACAAATGAGGCCATCCTTGATAAGCGTTAACTTGCTACAATCTCGAGTGATGAGGCTGCACTACATATTGCCTAGCTCCGACAATGGTTCCATCAACAACAAGTTCAAATGAGCAGCAACTTCAAGGTCACAATTCAAGCATGCAAAAAGGGGCAGTCATGTTGTCTCTCCCCTTGTTGTCCATCTCACATGTCAAGCATGATACACCGAATGGGGGCATACCCACTAGTGACTACGATCATGAAGTTGAATAATCAAGAGAAGGCGGCATAAAGTGTCACACTCAAGTTATCTTACTCAATATGATTAGAGAACTGCAAGGTCCACGAGACTATTCTCCATAACATTCATTTCATAATACAAAGCAGCCAATGTTGCCAAGACGGGCAATGTCGCCTAATTTAGAGCAATGCAATACTGGGGGGCAGATGCAATTATGTCCAGGATGACATGCTAGCGTTGGTATATCATATTATGACCCAGAGTTGCCACCAATGAAACAAAATGTAATCTCAAGACATGCGACTCAATGTGATCACTCTCAGATCGTGTTTCATGCTAATAGCATACAAGTTTAGGCGATCATGCTCTCAACGTCCACAGAAGATTTTACACATGAAGATCTCGAAGGCTGATCGATGTTGCTTTGAGCCAAAAAAAAGAAGAGGTGTTCCCTTTGTTACACTAAAGCTGGGGGCAATTGCCTACTCTACTATCAATGGATTTTAATTCTATATGGTGATAAAGTTCGCACGAGAAGTAACCACATTGTATCGATGATTCATCCACACAATATATTTCCCCTAATTCAATATCAAATGAAACTATGTTTGAAAGGCTTCTTATCAAGGCGATATTACTACAATATCCTTGAATGCACAGTTGTAAAAGGAAGATGGTGTAGCTGCAAAGCACCACTGTTTCATAATTAATATGGTATGATTGTTAATGTGCTAAATCTAATATTTCTCATGGATTGTAGGCATCTTCTAATACTAAGGGACACTCTATGAGTTGCACGTACAAGTGAATTGCTGGGTATTTTAAATAAGAACAAGCAATTCTTGCATGTTTTCCATGCGTCTCATGGACTATTTCATAAGACTATGGCTTGATTTTCACTATAGTGTTCCTGTTTATTACCAGAAGTATGGCATGGGTGTCCGCCTTGACACATATATTTACGCACAATACTATGCCATAGACTTTCGCTATAGTGCTTTTTCCTACAAGTGTGGTATGAGTTTTCATCATAGCACATCTATATCATTCCACAATATTATGACATGGATTTTCGCTATAGTATAGCCATTTTATCCCATAAGTGTGGCATGGGTTTTCGCCACAACACATTTATTTCTACAAAACTATGGCATGGATTTTTGCTATAGTATTTCTATTTATTCACAAAACTATGGCATGGATTATCGCTGTAGTATATCTATTTATTCACAAGACTATGGCATGGATTTGGCTCTAGTATATTTATTTATTCCACAAGTGTGGCAAGGGTTTTTGCCACATTCATTTTCGCAAATTATGGCATGGGTT
The DNA here is from genome assembly GCA_001602275.1 of Zoysia japonica. NCBI lineage: Eukaryota > Viridiplantae > Streptophyta > Magnoliopsida > Poales > Poaceae > Zoysia > Zoysia japonica. Next base: position 701,059 of record BCLF01000083.1, on the reverse strand, counting down.
TTTGCCATAACACACTACTACGAAAAGACCCTTCAATGTCGAGTCATAAGTTTCTGCAGTGTCGGTCAAATTGTGCAACGCTCCTCATACGACACTGTTGTAAACAGTAATCAATATCGGGCCGAAGAAACCGACACTAAATCAAATTATCAGTGTCGGTCAAATGATGATCTGGCCGACACTGATAGTAGTGTCTTAAGTGTCGGTCAAGATGACGCCAGCGAGACTGACACTAACAATTACAACAGCAGTGTTGGACGGCATGATATCATCTGATCGACACTAGTAAGTACAATAGCAATGTCGGATGACATGATATCATCTGACCGACAGAAGTAACTATAACAGCAGTGTCAGACGACATGATATCATCTAACCGACACTGCTATTAGTTACACCAGTGTCGCTCTCTTGACGCTATACGACCGACACTGATTTATGTTAACATCAGTGTCTTTTATTATGATGTCATGGAACTGATAGTGACATTTCCAATGTGGTTTCGGTTGTGTTGATGTCATGCAACCGACACTGCTCTCTGTACCAACAGAGTCGGTCTCAAGGATGTCAATTTTGTCGACATTGTTTACAGGACTCTTATGTCATATATTATGACGTCAAGTGGCCAACACTACTTCCTGGATTAGGGGTGTCGGTTTTTGTGACGTGACAAAATCGACATTTTCATGTATTTGAATAAGAGTCACCTGAATAACACAAATCAAATGCAAATAACAAATTAATAAAATATATTGACGGAGACAATGTATTCACAAAGTGAATGTTTAGGGTCACATATGTACACAAGTTCATCCACTACAACAGCTTAATTTATATACATGAATATATATACTTCACATAGAACTAACAACTAAAATTTCATTTGCTCGGTCAACTCCGGTCTTGTTCATTAATTCTCTACTGCCCAGCCTCAAAGTTTTGCCGAATTAATTCATAATTGTTAAATTTCTCGCACCAATTAAAAAGTTCTTGATGTCTTGCCACATCACCTTCTGAGTTATAATATTTACCCATTGGATGAATAAACTCATGCATCATGAAGCGGATCATTCGAGATGCAATGTTATTGAGTGAAGCTTTGTCAAATTGGCTTCTTGCACTTGCACCCGCTTGTCTAGCTGCCAATATTAAGAACATAATTAGTAATTACTAAAATACAAATATCAATATTACTAAAACTACAAGTACTTACATTTTTCCGTACATAATCTTCCTTGGGCAATGTCATGTATTTTTTAGAGCCAGCTTCTATGTATTTGCACACATAGTAGCCACAATGCACACTGCCAAGAGCCTGTGTTGCACACTTTGGAAACAAAATGGAAAGGTTAAAATTCTCAAAGATATAGACAAAAATATAGTGATATAGATTATTGAATTATGGTGTAGTAGTACCGGAAAATGTGTTTCGTACGACATTTTTTCTTTTCATTTTGGATGGTGTTTTCCTCTAAGCTTGATGTAGAACTTGTAAGAGCTGCCACCGATAAGAAATATTGTGTCATGATTATGAATATCAGATCACTAAAGAATTAAAATGATATTAGAGGTTATTACGCATCAAGGACTTCCAAGAAATCGTTGTAGGTGCTCCTCTCATGATCAATGGAGTCAAATACCCAAGCCTTCCCATATTTTGGATATATCATGAAAGCAATTCAATGACCGCTATAACAAAAGTACACTTAATCATGTTATTGTTTCAATTTATTAGTCAAAGTAGGGTTATGTAAGTGATATAGGAAAGCATACTCACTCAAAGTTATAAGGAGCCATGATGCAGTCCGTGTCCCGCCAGTCGTACATGGCCCTACCTATGTAGGCTGATACAACATTCCTAGCATTTTTGACCAACACCTTATGGTATGCCTTTTGTTCATTCTTCCTCTTGCCCTTCAAGTCACGGTGGTCCATAGGGACATTGATCGTTGATTAGCTTATTGATGTTTGTTTAAGGTACCCGACTTTCTTTTCCGCACCATAGTGGAAGCACATTCTAAAAACATGAAACGATATATAGTCAATTATAGTGTTAATTAATAGTATGACTAATTGTAAGGTTATTATTGTTCGAAACACTTACAAACACCATAAGGTTATGAGAGTGGCATCCAATCTCTTAAGTCGATAGAGGACATGTATGTCTTCAAATGGCCCATATAGATTCATTGGCACAGTGTTAAAAAGTTCCCTAGGAATCTTAGCTTGGATACACTGAACACCTTTAGCACATGCTTCTAAGTACCACCCGTGAAATCTACGCATCATCCACTCCTTCTCCTTGAACATACGACTCGGTAATAGTGGCATTCTATGTTTGAACTCAGGAAAATCATCCTCTGTAAGATCCCAAGATCCTACAGGAAGATCCTCCGGCACCAGAGGCGTGTGCTCCACCATTTCTTTTTTCTCATAGGTGTATGGTTCTCTCATACCGTTGAGGAACATTTGAACTGTAAAAGAAAATATGAAAGTGTGTTCTACAATTTAGCGGTTAACATACTAGTTAATGGAAGGAGCTGACCTGTACTCTTGCTGGATGTTGAGTCCTTAGCAGGTGTGAGGTGTAGGGAGGTCATTAATAGGCTTCTCAGGAACATCCTCATCCTCATGTGTCTCGAGAGGCGGAGGGGGTCCATGATAGGCCCCTCGGCTAGAGCAGCCTCATGCTTATGTGTCTCAGGAGGTGGAGGGGGTCCATGATAGGTCCCTCAGCAGTAGCAGCCTCATACTCATGTCTCTTGAGAGGCGGAGGGGCCCCTATGAGAGGCCCCTCAGCAGCAGCAGCCTCATCCTCATGTCTCTCGGGAGGCGGAGGGGTTCCATGATAGGCTCCTCAGCACCAGCACCTTCATTCTCTTCTGTTGGAGAAGACCAAGGTGAAAGTGCTGGAGTAGGTCGAGACACTGGTGTCGTTTCAACTGCAGATTACAAAACTATGTCTCATTGGTGCCAAAGGACGAAATTATTAACAACATCTTCCAAAGTGTCAATCCCCTCTTCCTCATTAGGATAAAGACCAAAATCAAGATACTTGTCATCTACTACCTTGATTAGTTGTACTTTGGCACACTCTGGTGGAATAGATACAATATGAAATATACGACCAGGCATTGCAATGCCTTCTGCAACCTTGATGCTCCTTTTCCTGCCAAGAGCCATATTCAATGAGCAAGGAGGATTCTCGATTATATCATCCATTGGGTACTTAGTGGCCACTTCAGGCGCGGACCCATGGCTCTCTTGTTTGTAAGCATCCCAACATAGACCCCATCTTCCCATAACTTTTTCATATCCTCCATTAAAGGTTCTAAAAAGATATCTATATCATTGCCAGCTTGTTTAGGACCAGAAATAAGGATAGCTAACATAAGATACTTCCTCTTGTGACACAGCCATGAAGGTATGTTGTATAGGCTTAGAATCACAGGCCAAATACTGTGTGGGTTTGTTATCTCACCAAAGGGATTCATTCCATCAGTACTTAAGCCTAGCCTTAAGTTTTTTGGATCTCTGGCAAATTCAAGATGGTTAACGTCAAAGGTTTTCCCTTGTCGAGCATCGGTCGGGTGCCGAAGCTTCCCCTCCTTTTTGCGCCCATCAGAGATCGCATGCCAGATCATGAGTTCAGCATTTCTAGAGTTGGAGAATAGTCACTTCAATTGATCTATTACTGGCAGGTACCACATCACAAGTGCTGGAACTTTTCTTTTGTCGCCATCTTGGTCATCCAAACTGCTACCAATGCTTTCTTCATCTTCCTCCCTTTCTTTCCTTTTTGCTAATCCGCAGAACCTGAATTGTCACTTTGATCATTCCTTTTGTACCGACTGGCATTGCACACTTGACATCTCACATCGTTTGCATACTCTTTGCGGTACAATATGCAGTGGTTCGAACAAGCGTGTATTTTTTGTATGCCCAGTGTCAATGGTGACAACAATTTCTTTGCAAGGTATGTGGTAGTTGGCAAATTGTTCAGTTTCAGTAATAATTTGGCTAAGAGCTCTAGCAATTCATTGAAGCTGGTGTCTGACCACCATTATTGGCCTTTAGTGTGAGACATCGTTTGCAATATCGTGCATTCCTTATCACACCCGCTTGATTTAGCGTATAGGTCTTTCGAAGCCTTCTCCAAAATCTGTAAGTTATCTAAGCCTCTCGTTTTGTTCTCTAGTATTTCCTCGCGCTCAATGTGGCGCAACAGTTCGTCGACATCGAAGCCTTCTATATCGTGACTTTCATGAAACATATCAAAATCATCGTTGCTTCTTTCATCCCTCTGTTCTGTGTTGTTTTCTTCTGACTTTGCCTCTTTGATGTTGCCTTCACCTCTTACCCTCTCTTTGTTGTATCCAATCTCAACTTCTTGTTCTCCATTACTTGGTGTATTCGCTTGTGTCTCTCCATGTTTGGTCCATATTGAGTAGTTCTCAATGAAATCATTTTCCAACAAGTGCTCGCAGATTGTTTCGGGCGTGGCAAACATTACAACATTCTTGCACTTCTTACATGGACACCATAATCTATTTATTTTCATATGTACATTTCTGGTCTTAGCGGCTTCGACAAATGAAGTCACATTTTTGAAATATAGAAATAGATTTTCACCAGCGCCATTGTACGTCTAAGATCTGTCCTCCATCTTCACAAATCACTAATATTAAAAATAAAGAGAAAATTATAATATAGAGGATATAAAATAAACTAGATATACAATTAATTTTTCACTCTCTCCCCTGCCCCCACCCGCACCATAGTGTAGGTCTTATTATATATGTAAACTAGAGATCTAGCTAATTAACTATGTACTAATACTCTTAGACAAATCAGTATAAAGCAAAGAGGTCAACAAAATTAGTTGGGATCTACAAAACCCGCCCTAAATCTACGCCTATACACCTTAGGTTTACTTCAAACTCCTCTCACGATATCCCGCCCTAAACCTACATTAATACCACATCATAAGACCATAAAACTTCCAAAGATGACATGGATTTACCTCTTGTAGCAATATCCTTTGATTAAAAATGTAATAACCGTCCCACTTGTATTCTAAATTTCCTAGCCGCCGTACGGACACACTCTCCGAAACAGAATTGAACAGAATGCCCCGACAGGAGGAAGGAGATGAGTATTTATACACGAACTACCAGTGTCGGACATATTGAGATCATCATAAACCGACACAATACATGCGATAGCAGTGTCGTCTAACCTATGGCACCAAAAACTAACACTGCTAAAATATACTTAGTTTTGGTAATCTTGACATTAGCATGACTGACACTGATATGTTCATTATCAGTGTCGGTTTTTGTTAAGTCACGTTTATCGGACACTATAGTGTTTTTTTCTAGTGTCCAATGTGGATGAAGTAAGCAATGACTGACACTAGTGTCATGTTCTGTACTATCGGTTGGTCGTGACGTTTACTGGAACCGACACTATTGAATAATGTTAGCAACTAGTGTCATTTTGTAAAATGATGTCACTTGCGTCCGACACAATTAGGGTCACAACAGTGTCGCGTCGTAACGTCGGAGGCCATCAGGACTTGTTAGTGTCAGCTGTTACGTTCGGCCGACGTTGTTATAATTTTTTGAGTGACACCGTAGGCTGGTTTTGTAGTAGTGACATATTTCATTCTACAAGACTACGGAAAGGCTCTTCGCTATAGTATATCTTTTTTTTTTTGCAAATATGGCAAGGATGTACACCGTAATATATCTATTTATTCCCACATGTATGGCGCGGATTTTTGCCATGATACATTTATTTTTTTCACAAGACTATAGCATAGATTTCCGCTGTAGTGTATCCATTATTTTCACATTTATGGTGCAGATTTTCACCGAATGACATTCTTTTGGTGCCCGTATTAAATTGTAGCATGAAGTTGCTCTACAGTTGACCATATTTATAGTAGCACCGGTCTTATGTGATGCTTGTTAACATGTTTATGGCCAGTTCTAAATTATTTCATTGATTCTGAAGCATAGTGACACCACTTTCAAACTGATGTTGAGAAGCTTCTGATGCTAAACATTTTATACCAAGAAAGTGTTATCATACAGGGCATCATCATCTGCCTCAAAGATTTGTGCCTAAGTTCAAAGAGGATGTACAATTTCTATGACCCAACGCTGCAAACACTTGAGCAATTCATGCCGAAAGCTGGGGGCAAGCCAACCAATGCTTAAGTCAAGAGCATAAAGATGCAAGGGAGAAGAGCTTGATGCTACCCCTGCACCTCAACAATTAGAAGATGATGGCCAGCTCGCTATATATTGATGAACTAGTTGAAAAATCAACCTCGGAACAGAGGAGGATCCATATCCCACTTATCATTCTTGTCACTGTCACCAAGAGCTACAGGATGACATAATTTGCTGAAATAGAGAAGTTTTGCTTAACCTTCATATTTGCTTCAAAGAAGTCGCGACACTACATCTTGGTACACCATATTTAGCTCATAGCAGCAAGAGTAGATCGTGTAAGATGATTTCCCTTTAATGGTCGATTTTGCCTAAAAAATGTCTGCACTATGGACATTGAGGCACCATAGGAGCTTTACTTCGATGGAGCGTCTCGTACAGAGAATGATCCTGATGACATATCAAGAAGAAGGGCCGAAGTGGAACTCGTGCTCAAGACCCCTCATTCTTTCTCCCTTCTCAAGAAAGAATCTTCAAATAATGAAGCTGAATATGAGACCCTCATTTCTGGTCTTTTGCTTGCAATTTCTATGGACATTCAGGATTTACTTGCATATGATGATTCTCAACTCATTGTTTGACAAATTAATAATGTATATGAACAGCACTTGTGTTCCAAAATGCGAAACCCACTCATGGGAAAGTCTAAGAGAGGTAGCTCCTACCGGTTATGTTAGAGCTTGTCCCAAAAATATGATGTTGAGCATGTGCCGGTCTTACAAGATGAAGATGATTGGTTGAACCCATACCTCAAATACTCTAGACTTGGCATCTTACGAAATGATATAGTGGAAAGGCGTCATTCCCAAGAATACTTACCCTCTTATATTTATGGTATGAACATTATACAAACAAACAGTGGGTCAAGAAATGATCTTGATATGTCTATCAAGAAAAGAAGCAGATCATATACTACCAGAAGTGCACCAATAAGTAAGCGTGGTCATCAAAGTGGAACCAAGATGTGTCATAGCATCAAGTTGGTCGATTACTTTTGGCCTAAAATGATAGCGGATTCTCAGATTCGCCAAGCCTTGCTACAATTGTCAAATTCATGACAACCTCAAGCATCTACCTTCAGTTTCTCTCCTGGCCATTGGATGCTTGGGGGATTGATGTCATTAAATCTATCGAACTCCGTCAGCCTGGGGGCAGCATTTTATTCTCGCTACTACTGATTTTTTCTCAAAGTGGGCTGAAGCTATACCACTAAGAGAGGTGAAATTAGATAATGTCATCAACTTTTTAGAGCGACATATCATATATCTCTTTGGAGTACCATGTCGGATGACCTCCAATAATGCCATGGCATTCAAGTCCAGCAACATGCAGAAATTCATTGCAAAATATAATGTCGCATAGAATTACTCCACTAGTTACTATCCTCAAGAAAATAGACTTGCTAAAGCATTCAATAAAACACTCGGCAAAATACTCAAGAAGACAGTTGCAAAGAATCAAAGAGATTGGCATGATCGTCTCTATGAAGCTTTGTGGGCATACCTTGTCACTGTACAGACCCCAACTCAAACCACTTCATATTCTCTTATATTTGGGAGTGAAGCAATTCTACCTCTTAAAGTGCAATTACCCACTCTACGGGTTACTATTCATGATGAGATTACAAATAATGAGCAAATTTGACTTAGATTTCAAGAACTTGATGCATTGGAAGAGAGATGTCTTGAAGCTGTTCAAAATCTATAATTGTATCACCAAAACATGGTGAGAACCTATGACAAGCTTGTTAAACAACAAGTGTTCCAAAAAGGTGAACTCGTTCTTGTGATTCAGCATCAAATCTTCGCAACATACAAGATGAAAGGAAATTTTGAACCGAAGTGGGAAGGACCATTTATTTTTATTGAGCAAGTCAATGATGGAGGTGCATATCAACTGGTGGATTATCAAGGTATTCATCCCATGCCCCCAATTAATGAGGGATACCTAAAGAAATACATTGCTTGACCGAGTGTCAATGCAATGTGTCCTTTTGTTTCTTATTTTCTTCTTTAAAAAAACATGGCCATACTCATAGTCCCACATCGAAAGGCTTCTCTCGTACATGTCACCAAGTTGGCCAACATTTAGTGTTGCTAGCCCTGGGCAGGGAATGTCCCAACTGATCTAACTTGTACTGCAGCAACCTCAACACCAAGCACGTGGCTTGCACCAACAAGGGATAAAAAAGAGCTGATGGAAGTTTGATCTGAGTCGACTCTGAAAGATGTGGATTCACATCGCGCCTTCTGCTTTTGTCCAGTTCATGGGAGATGCCAAGCCTCGAGGTAAACACCAAGCAAAATGAAGGCGGAGGGTAATTGTCCACCAACCACGGCAAAGGTAATGGCAAAAAAGAAATGACATGTCCATTGTCCCCAAACCTTACCGTAAGATTATAGCCATATCCTACATCTCCCACTGGACAGAGATTGAAGGTATGAGGTACATGACTAAAGGGAAGCTTGGTGATACTTTTACTAGCTCTAGAATGTCCTGAGGAAGTGCAAGCCTTTTAAACACTCATATCACGAGGTAAGGTACAAGTGGAAATATTATTGATAATAAGAAGACACGGTGAAATGTGCTCTCTAATGACACTCGCTGTTGGCCATTGTATAGCTTGGTGATTCATTGAAAGCTGATATATTTAAAAAAAAAGATTCTGTGATCCATATCTCTCATCTGATCATTTTTTTTGAAGCTCAACATTGCGGCTCTGTAAAAAAAAGGTATTTGTGACCCTTTTGTCTCTGCTTTCCTTTTCTTGGCTTTGAAAAGAAGGCAAATATGAATAAAAGGACAATCAAGTCCTCACCATTGTCCCACATGACGGTTCGACCATTACAAAACTTCAGCTCAAACAAATTACTAGCCATGTCTATGATATTTTGGACATGAGCATACTATCTGAAGCAGTGAAGCAGGCCGGTGCGGTGACTGTGGATCTTGTGGATTGTGTCAAGATTGATGGCTGAAACCACCACATGGTCGCCTCTATCTACATGACAATGTTTCATTGGCTGGCACTATTATATTAGTCGCAATGGAACTAAAGATTAGCATGTCGAGACTGATGGCTGGCACCGTTACTTTTGGTTGCATTTGTCTCGATAAAAGTTATCATTGGCTGGCACAGATTTGTTTAGTCGCAATGAAACTGAAGATCGTTTGATGTGGACATGTTGGAAGATTGCGGCATGGATATTCGCCCTTTCCTGTATTCACAGCTCAGGAATTCAACGATTGATGATGGGCAAGTTGTGCATGGCATTACGCAACAACTATCCCCATATATATATTTTTTGGCTAGGCGTGCTAGTCCTGGCTAAAAGATTTATCATCTTATCGTCCCGCAGGTGTATAGTGAATATTAGGATGTTGCATGGTCTTTTCGCAACGATATCCTATACACATCTTTGACATAAGCTATTGCATGGTCTTTCGCAACAATGTCATATACATACCTTTAACAAAAGCTGTTGCACGGTATTACGTGACAGCATCTCATGTTTTAGCTAGTCTCACAAACACCGGCTACAATTTTATCACACTAATTATTAGTGTTGCCACATGGTTTGATGTGGCAGCAATCTATTTATTTAAGCCGGTTTTGCAAGTGCTGGTTTAAGATATACAATAATTATTGGAAGCTATTGTATGGTCCTATGCAATGACATCTGACACTTTGTCTAGTCATGGAAGTGCTAGCTAGCTAACATTTTTATCATACAGACAGATTATTTGAATTGTGGCATGGTCTTGCGCTACAAAATTTTACATTTGACCTAGGGCTTGCTAGTAACCCGCCGGAATTTGTTATTATATCAGAACTACCCCTTATGAGATAAGTTATATAAATGTGGCATGGTCATGCGCCGCATCATTCTACATTTTCACGCAAGTACCTGCCAGAATTGCTCACTTTTATCAGACAATACGTCATTTATCATTAACTGTGGCGTATTTTTTTTTCCTGATACAACACCTCAAGTTTTGTCTAACCCGGCGAGTATAGCCTGTGGAATTCAGTTAATTATTTTGTGCATTCTAAGATTCCCAAGGTGCTGCCTATGGAATTCTGGAAATTTGAGATTAGAAATATTTCCCCGAGTCGAATCTCTGCGGCTTCGCGCTTAAACACGACTCGGCGGGGGGCATTTGTTTTTTATAATAATTTTGCTTAAAATTTGTTTAAGCAAATTGTGATATAGTAAAAGATTACAAAGAATAAAAAAAAACCGTGTATGCCTTGCAATGCTCACCTATGCTATAACGTGTTTGGATAGTATTAGTTAATCATATAAATCACTAATGGCCGGGATAAAATTATACTAGTTGCCGTTGCTATTATCTGCAGCCTATACTTTACTCATGCAATTGTCTAGCTACGGCCTCAGATATACGAATACGTATACGGTCGGCTGGCCGATCGTACAAGCTCGGACAATGAAAGTTTCCAGAATGTATGTTGGCAGATGATAAAGATGCTAACAATTTCCTGATCGACTCGCGTGATATTTATCCCTTGATATCCATGCTGATTTTGCTGGATAGATAAAAAAATACATGCTTGCATGCGTTGACTGCATGGCATAAACTACAGCTGAATGCACGCAATAAAAATTCGGTGCTCCCTGCCGCCGCTGTAAAAGACGTGCATGGGCATGCAAGTAACAAAGCCAATCTAAACAAACTCCCTGTTGCTCACGTACAGAACAAACTCCAGCGTTCTGCAAGCCGGTTTGAAATATTAACAAACTGTATGCAAATCCTATCTCGACGGGAGGAAGAGAAACAAGAGTTAAAAAACAATAAATTTTCGCATGGCAGGGACGCACGTTCCGCAAGACTCGAGCTAATCCCCGTGCATGCAAAACAACTCAGACAAAACCTGATAGCTACGCGCCGCCTCGTGAGTAAAGATCCGATCTGCGCGCAAAAGGTTGGGCCACAGGCAACAGAACACCCGGCCTCCCGCTTATATAAATTAACAAGAGCTTCCAGCTGAATGCACGCAATAAAAAGGAGGCGTGCACACCGCAGGCGAAGGAGGAGGGCACACACAGGTGCCGCCGGCAGGCTGCCGCAGGGCAGCACGGCGCCCACCACGCCGGATAGCTGCCACACGTCACACGTACAGCACAAGTTGCCGAGGCACGCCCAGAGCCAGAGCAAGAGATATACCTTCACCATGTGAGGCATCAACATGTATCTTCAATCACGGGGAGCCGATGGATAAACAAACGAAGACGGGTATCTTCAATCGATACACATGATGATGGATAAACAGATGAAGACGGATATCTTCAATCGTGGGGAGCCGATGGTCTGGCTGTTGACCCCATCCACAATAGATGAAGATGGGTATCTCCCATCATGGAGAGCTGATGGTCTGCCTGTTGCTCTAGAATATATGAAGACGGGTGTCTCCTGTTGAGGAGAGCCAACAGTCTGCCTGTTGCTCCTACCACGGAAGATAGTTCTTGCCCAATATTTTGCGACATTAGAAGGAGTACAGAAGACAGCTCCTATCCAATGTTTTACAACATTGGAAGGATTACAGAATACAGTTCCTGTCTAATGTTCTGCGACATTGAAAGGAATCCAAAAGACAGTTCCTGTCAATGTTCTATGGCATTGGAAGGAATCCACAAGACATCTTGTGACACCCAAAATTTCAACCCATTCCAAATATTAAAAACTTAAAAATTTAAATGCATTTCACAATTTAGACTAGATTGAAAATTCTTTTAAAAATAAATTTGCTAGGAGTGCATAGCATTTCATGTCATTGCATATAATTGAAATAATTAATGGAATGAATAAATAATAATCAACAAGCTTAAGAATTAAAAAAGAGAAATATGAGAAATAGAAGAAAGAAATAAAAATAAGAAGAAAACCATCTTGGGCCTCCTCTCCCTCTCTTCCCGCCGGCCCACTCCTCCCTCTCCTTCCTCCCGCGCGGCCCAGCCTCTCCCCTCTCTCGCGCGCCGCCCAGCCGCGCCGGCCCAGCCCAGCACACCCCGTCGCCCTCTCTTCCTCC
>BCLF01000083.1:677369-687999 GCA_001602275.1 Zoysia japonica | reverse complement strand
CCCCGCGCCGCGCCGCCACCGCCTGACCACTTCCCGTCAAGCGCCGTCGCCCGGAGCGCCTCCCCGACGTCGCCGAACCTCGCCGCCAACCCCTCGTCGACGAGAACCCCCGCGCAGCCACCTCCGACCTCCTCCGACCCCACCCCGGTGAGCCCCTCGTCCTCCTCTTTCGTTTGAGCCGCTCCACGCCGAGATCCGAGCCCCGGTGAGCCCGGGCGAGCTCACCGGAGGACGTCGGCCTCCGGCCGAGCCGAACCTCGGCCGTTCGATCTAGATCGGACGGTTCAAATCCAACCGCCCCTCTTTTTAAATCACAGCCGCCCGATCAAAATTCAACCGCCCACAGTGAGCCACGTCGCCCCACCGATCTCACCCATCAGATTCAGATCCGACCCTCCACGTTGAGCCACGTCACCCGAATAATCAGAACCGTTCATTTTGAAATCAACGGTCTAGATTAATTCCTGAATTATAATTAAAAATAAATTAGATTTCTTATTGCGTCAGCACGACCTCAGCATGCCGATTTAATTAAAATTAATTAGATATTAGGTTAATTAATTTCGGATTTTCCAATAATAATATAATCAATAATCTAGAAAATAATTAAAATAATTATTTAATAATTACGTTAATAGTAATTAATTAATAGTTATTTAATAATTAGTTATATTAATTATTTAATAATTAATTATGACACTTTTACAGAAAAGCCCCTACACTTAATTTTAATTACAAATTAGTCCCTGCCGAAATGACGAATTTACATTTTAGCCCCTGAACTTTTTGGTAATTACAATTTAGTCCTCCCATAATTTTGTAAATTACAGATTAGCCCCTGAACCTTATAAATGCGATAACTTTTGATCCGTGACTCCGATTTAAGCAAATAATATATCAAAACGATTTTGCATTCATGACATCATCATACTGATTTTGTTCTGTTTTATTGCATTTGTTTGACTGTTTGTGCTCTCGTGCGTTAGGCGACTTCGTCCCGGAGCTGCAGTTCGTCGAAGACTTCCAGCAACAAGAGCTCGAGACCGCCGACTTTTACTCCCAAGTGCAGCAAGGCAAGTGTCCTTAACCATCTTGTGCCTAATTTTCAAAATATCTATCTTGTAGATTGCATGCTTGTGTCAAATTGACTGCGTACCTATTAGTAGAAATTCCTAGTCTTTCATATTGTGCCTTGTCGCCTTAGTTTACTTTACTGTTGGGTAGATCACATGCTTAGATTGCTACTGTCGGGTTGGGTGTATTTAAATGGATCATTATACATGCTTCACGAGGATTAATGGGAGATTAATAGCAACTTGGATAGTGATGATTTGGGAGATATGGTTGGTGTAGGACTGTGTGCAGGGTTATTGGCACTGTTCCTTGGTAAGTTATCTTCCCAAATCTAAGAACTGGCTCGTGGAGCGACCACCCATGTGTTTCCGTACAGCCACGATGCCAAGAATGGGCGCGGCCTGGCGTAGCAAGTGATGAAAACCAGTTCTGTGCGTGCCAGCTGGTGGAGCGGGGAAAGCAGGTTACGTCTGGATCCGCCTGGAGAGAGATGTGTGGGGAAGGGAGGGTTACTCCCGGGAACCATTCGGCACAAGAGGGGGCCTCTCGGGTTCCGGTTAGTGCTCGACGGGTGAAACCTTAGTGGGCACGTACAAGCTGGCGGAAGTCATGGAAAAGCCTTGTAGTGATCTCTTGGCCCTCACACCAAAGGAAGTTTGCGAGTGCGACGGCACAGGCATAATGGAGATTCTTTTAATCACCTGGCAACAGGGGATGAAATCACTACTCGTGAGGAAATTTGTACAACCTCTGCAGAGTGTAAAACTGTCTTGACAGCCGTGCTCACGGTCACGAGCATTGCATGGACCCTCACATGATTAGCGGGAATTAGTAAGGGTATTGGTATTGGTTTGGATTGGTGTATCACAGTGGGAGACTGTGATTTAATGCCGTTACTTATTTTACTGTTCATAGGTACGATATCTTTCACCTAGTAATTAGGTGGTTAATAGGAATTATGTGTCTCTAATGTGTGCTTTTATGCAATTAAAACCTATATTGCCTGTTCCTTGATTATTGCCACATGTCATATGCTTCCCACACTTGCTGAGTACATCCGTACTCAACCTTACCTTTATAATTGTTGCTCAGTAGAGGGAGAACCTTGGGAGATCTTTGAAGACCCTGGAGCCGACGTTTAGGCGAGCTATTCGGTCAACTGCCTGTGGAGCCCAGAAGCTTTCGTTTCGTTTCCGCTGTTTGGTTTGTAATTTGATAAGACTCTTAGTCTATTCTTGTAATAGTTAGTTATTCGAGACATTGTTCTGTTTTACCATTAATGAAGTCACTTTATGTGTGAAACTTGATTTCTGGGCACACATAAAAGGTCACTTGGTTTTAGCCTTAAAACCGGGTGTGACACATCTCCTGTCCAATGTTCTGCGACATTGGAAGAAATCCAAAAGACAGCTCATGTTCAATGTTCTGCGATATAGGAAGGATTGCATAAGATAGCCCCTGTCCAATGTTCTGTGATATTGGAAAGATTCTAGAAGACATTTCCTGTCCAATATTCTGCAATATTAGAAGGATTTCAGAAGACAATTTCTGTCCAATATTCTACAATATTTGAAGGATGTCAGAAGATAGTTCCTATCCTATATTCTACAATATTGGAAGGATTACAGAAGACAGTTTCGGTCCAATGTTCTGCGACATTAGAAGGAATCCAGAATACAGCTCATGTCCAATGTTCTGCGACATTGGAAGGATTGCATAAGACATTTCCTGTCCAATATTCTGCGATATTGGAAGGATTCCAGAATACTGTTCCTGTCCAATATTCTGCAATATTGGAAGGATTCCAAAAGACAGTTCCTGTTCAATATTCTGCAATATTTGAAGGATTTCAGAAGACAGTTCCTATCTAATATTCTGCAATATTGGAAGGATTTCAGAAGACAGTTCCTGTCTAATGTTCTGCGACATTGGAAGGATGCTATACGACAATTTGTGTCCAATGTTCTGCGACATTGAAAGGATGCTATACGACAGTTTGTGTTCAATGTTCTGTGACATTGGAATAATTCAAGATTTACAAGATGCCCCGGCTGAATATTGGCAAAATATTGACGCATGCATCGTCCAAGCAAAGCAACCTGCTGCTGCTCATCATGGCACTCACAAAATCATTCTATTATGTCTAGTACTGATGAGTCTAGATTGTTATTTTATTCAAATATTGACAAGGCTAAATCACTGCTCCATCTCTACGTCCCATGCAACAAGATCGGACATACCGCTGGGCACTAACGAGGCGAAGGCAAAACACCGTCCGAGTAGATGAAGACTGGCGTACAGATGACTGGGTATTGACGAGGTGAAAGTCATCCTCTTCATCAACGTATTCTATTCACACTTGACGTAGCGATGGCACTTCAGTGACTGGGTTTGTTATCACCTGCGTTCCACCATCATATATAATATATGGACGAGCAACACTCTACATGAAGATATAACCATTATGCACAGCTTAATCGAAGGTTTTCTACAGGCTCGTTCTATAGATGTAATTAACCGGGAGAGCCTCTCATGGCCCCGAGAATCAGCGGACTACACTGATGAGGACATCACTCCTTTAGATACACACAAGACTCCTCAAATTAGTATTATAAAACTCGGGTACGACAGTTTAGAGATAAGCTCATTCCTAAACCCATGTCTTACTTCTTTTGAGAATAGATTGCTACCTAACAACTTTATCATGATTAGAAACATTAGCGAGGGTCAAGGGAAGTATAAAGAAGGACTTGGAGATACTCAAGATCAGCAACACATGTTCGACACCGGAGGAGATTCAAACAACTTGGGTTCGAGTCTGACTCAGACTCTTAGAGCAGCCTGCACTAAAACGGACGTCTCGGTCTTATACGAGCTCCATTATGGACGTTTTAGATATGGATGGAAAGCTAAGGAGATAAGCTTTCCAACGGTTATAATCCCATGCCAAAATATTTTCTGTATCCCTAGGAATCACTGAAACAATATGATATCTAGAATCTGTTAGGGTGCTGTGACACCATCTTTTGGCTTTTGGACGTGTATCTTTTCTAAGCTCATTAGTATTAGAGTTTGCCTCTAAGGATGTCCTAATCTTTATATAAACAGTAGCCGCATCATTAGAGATAGGTTTTGATTAGTTTTCATCTGTGTCGTTTGACGGTTTGTTGGTTTTCCAACTTCGTGATTTAATTTTACATTTTGCAATTGAGTTGCGTTCTTCCTTGTTCTTGCTTGTGTTCTTCGATTCGCAGGCTAGTATTAGCCTTCTTGGTGAGATCAATCATGTGCGCATGGTCGATAATTATAGAAAAAGTGGTACTGCGATTGCGGGGTTCGAATCGTGTTGATTTGAGGCTAGATCAACTGTGTGTTGCATTTTCACCAAATCGAGAGTTAACACGACCTGATGGAAGATCGGGAACCATGTACACAAGTGGTATCAGAGCTTTAGATATATTGTCAGGTTCACATCTACCCTTGCCAATTTTGCGTGCATACTATCGTCTACAAAAAAACCGCAACAAAAAAATAGTAGATCGTTAGGTGTTCCCCTGTCCAAACCGTCTTTAGCCTTTGCATAATTTTATTTCAGAGTTCGTAGTGCTGAGTTTG
This sequence comes from Zoysia japonica, assembly GCA_001602275.1. NCBI lineage: Eukaryota > Viridiplantae > Streptophyta > Magnoliopsida > Poales > Poaceae > Zoysia > Zoysia japonica. Next base: position 683,310 of record BCLF01000083.1, on the reverse strand, counting down.
TGTCCTCAGTTTGTTTTTAGGTTGTTGGATCTCATGTTCTTTTTGTATCCAGGTGTTTTCCTTCATCGTTCATCCACATCATGTTCAGAACTGTTACCGTGTCACATCTGTTAATTATTTCTTTTTCATAGGTATTTTATCTCACCCACCCAACCCATATTTCGATCACAACCAGATCCATCATTCATAGATCTACCTTTTATATTTATCCACTTCTCAATCATCCAAAAAATCGTCTACAAAATTCTCACCAAATTTGAAATTCGAATCTGTTTTTGGCCTTTCAAAAACATCTGATTCGAAGGTCCATGATTAAAATAGTCATAACTTTTGTTTCTGGACTTCAAATTAGACATATAAGTACTTTTCGCATATCCACAGAAAATTTCCCATCCTCTGATGATCCTAGATTCAACAAATTCAGATAAAAAGTTTATGTTTTCGCGCTCCAAAGTTTGAGCACAAATTTAACAGGAATTCGAGATTTTCTGCAGGCTACATCTTTCATCATATTGATCTAAAATTTGGTCGTGTACCATCTTTTGTGCTTCTGGTTTAGTTAAAAATATTAATAAAATAAAATAAAAATAAAACATTTTGAAGATCTAGAAGCCGAGAATTAACCTTTGCTGATTTTTAAAGTGCTGAACTGTTTGCTGATTTATTGAGCCTTATCGTTTATGTTGTTGCTGCCCTTTGATATCTTTATTCATATTCTTATAACATCTGGATTTTTTATAAGATTGGCCAGTAAGTAGAACATATTACTTAGAACACTTATTCAATATTACTATCTGTTATAGAATTGTATTTCATTAATCATTATTTCAGCACTCCAAGCTCCACATACCCACCTCGGATCAGCACTGTATTTGACCCTGCTATTATGGAATTACGACTCCTTGGTTTTTTTTGCCACTGGTTACACCATCTTTTGCTTATTTTTGGTAAGAACCTTGCAAGAGCTCGGTAAGGCTTTTTATTGTGAAATTTTTACCACCTATCCCACTGTAGCTGTAGGAATAATATTTTGTGCTATCTATATGCTATTTTTCTAACGATGTCAGAAAGAAAAAGAGGTGAATACAATGTGAGTAGTACTTTGCAAAGAGTCTTTGATAATATCGATGCAAACTTTAAAAAACGCATTAAATTTGTGGACAATATGTCGGCAAGCCTTAAGAGATGTAATCGACCTCAAAGAGATGTTGCATATGATCAAATGACGCATGAGATTTAGACCATTGCTACATCATCTCCTTCACAAATAATTATATTCTTTCATCTCTTTCTTTATATGATGGTTTAGTAACTATTAAATATATTGCTTGAGAAAGAGAGATGGAAAATCTATTTGGACAATGCCGTATGTGTGAAAGGAGAAAGCTTTTGAATGCTGCTAGTGCATTAGTTGATAGTGCTTTAACTTGGTGACAACATTTATATATAACAAAAAAATATCCTCGCACATGGAGTGATGTTAAAATTTTAATGAGAAACTTTTGTTGATACATCTTTTGAACCTATGTCTAGTTGTGAGGAACACTCTTTGGAGGAGGAGCTTTCTACTATGCGTCCCATTGCACTTAACATTTTGCAGAAAAATGAGATCAAACAAAAAGATGAAAGTGATACAAACATGATAAAAGAAGAGATGCGCAATGTTCCAAGCATAGCCTAAGATGAGACGGATCATAACACGTCAAAAGGTATTGCTAAAAATGAGAAAAAACATATTGCACATCGATCTACAAAAGGTGACAATATTTTAGTTGTGCTGAAGTTTTTTGTGCATCCTACTTTTGTAAAGCAACCGCTAGTATCACCTTTTATCCATCTTTGTCAATGTTTGATTTGCCCACTAGTTCTTGTGATAAGGAGATGGTGTGTGCTGATGTTTCTATTCTTCCTATACAAAAGGAAGTGAATGAATTTGATACTCCTAATTTTTATCCATTCACTAGTGCTGAAATGGAACATTTAACTCCCATTACATGTAACAATAATGAGCTGAAATTGCTATCTTCTCCAAACACTGTGGGTTATATTTAATATGATTCTTTTTGTGACCTTGCTACAATAAAGACGATGATATTTTGAAACCAAAATCGCCTTTATTAACTCGAATGAATTTTTATGTTATAGGCAATTATAATTCGTCTTTATGCTGCAAAGAGTTTACATTTTTTCAAATTTGACAACTTCTTATGTTGTGCGATTAGATGATAAACTAGAAGATTGGAATAGCAACTACAATGTCATGTCATGTGTTGCCTTGTTTGCATGCCGTGATCTTTCTAGTTATTTGTGCGCTTCTGTTACTAACCATTTGCAGAAGTATCATGATACCCAAGAGAGCAAGCCGAGGACAGCTTTCCATCAAGGGGAGAATGATGAGATTATAAGGATCTTTGAGCCACCAAGTGATTGCATTCAAATACCCCCGTGGCCTCTACCTTTTCATGCAGGTTGCAAAGCATGGTGGAGTCGAGGTTCCCACAATAAACTTGAGTCGAGGACAACTCCAAAACAAGAAGGGGAGGATGATGAGAACATCACTTCTTTAGATACACATAAGGCTCCTCAAATTAGTATTGATGAATGACAGTTGAGATTAGAGGTGAGCTCGTTCCTAAACACATGTTTTCCTTCCATTGAGAATAAATTGCTACCTAATAACTTTATCATAATTAGGAACATTGGAAAGGGTCAAGGGAAGCATGAAGAAAGACTTGGAGATGCTCGAAATCAGCAACGCACGTTCGACCCCGGAGGAGATCCAAACAACTCGGATTTGAGTCTGACTCGGACTCTAGGAGCAACCTGCAATAAAACAGATTCTTCGGTCTCATACAAGCTTCGTTTTAGACGTTCTAGATATGGATGGAAAGCTAAGCAGATAAGCTTTCCAACGGTTCTAATCTCATGCTGTCCAATGGATTGGAGAGGGTCAAAGGAAGGATTGCATAAGATAGCTCCTGTCCAATATTCTGTGATATTGGAAAGATTTCAAAAGACAGTTCCTATCCAATATTCTACGATATTGGAAGGATTCCAAAAGATAGTTCCTATCCAATATTCTGCAATATTGGAAGGATTCCAGAATACAGTTCCAATCCAATATTCTGCAATATTGGAAGGATTCCAAAAGACAGTTCCACCAACATATATTATATATGGACAAGCAACACTCTACATGAAAACATGACAATTATGCGTAGCTTAATCAGAGGTTTTCTACAGGCTCGCTCTGTAGATATAATTAATCAGGAGAGCCTCACATGGCCTCGGGAATCAGCGGACTTCACTGATGAGGACATCACTCCTTTAGATACACACAAGACTCCTCAAATTAGTATTGATGAAACTCACGCACAACAGTTGAGATAAGAGGTGAGCGCATTCCTAAACACATGTCTTCCTATGAGAATAGATTGCTACTCCCTCCGTCCCCAATTACTTGTCATCCTAGAGTTCACAAGTTTTCCATTTTACTTGTCATTCTCGCTTCCAAATACACCTTTATCTATTCCCAATACATCCCTATCTCTATCTTTCTCCTCCTCATTTTCAGCACATCTCACCTTTTTTACCATTCTTAATCCTCATGTCCACACCTAAAACGACAAGTAAAAAGGGACAGAGGGAGTACTTAATAACTTTATCATGACGTCACACCCGGTTTTATGGCTAAAACCGAATGACTCTTTATGTGTGCCCAGGAACAAGTTTCACACACCAAGTACCTTCATTAATGGTAAAACAGAACAATGTCTCGAATAACTAAACTATTACAAAAAATAGACTAAGAGTCTTATTAAATTACAAACCAAACAACGGAAACGAAACGAAAATGTCTTGGGCTCCACAGGCAGTTGACCGAATAGCTCTCCTAGACATTGGCTCCAGGGTCTTCAATGTTCTCCCAAGGTTCTCCCTCTACTGAGCAGCAATTATAAAGGCAAGGTTGAGTACAGAATGTACTCAGCAAGTGTGGGAAGTATATGACATGTGGCAAATATAGGGTTTAATTGCATAAAAGCACACATTAGAGACATACATTTCCTATTAAGCACCTACTTACTAAGTGAAAGATATCGCACCTATAACCAGTAGAATAAGTAACAGAACCAAATCACAGTCTCCCACTGTGATTCACGAAACCAAACCAATACAATTACCCGCTAATCATGTGAGGGTCCATGCAATGCTCGTGAACGTGAGCACGGTTGTCATGACAGTTTTACACTCTGCAGAGGTTGTACAAATTTCCTCACGAGCAGTGATTTCATCCCCTGTTGCCAGGTGACTAAAAAAAATCTCCATTATGCCTGTGCCGTCGCACTCGCACACTTCCTTTGGTGTGAGGGCCAAGAGATCACTACAAGGCTTTTTCATGACTTCCGCCAGCTTGTACGTGCCCACTAATGTTTCACCCGTCGGGCACTAACCGGAACTCGAGAGGCCCCCTCTTATGCCGAATGGTTCCCGGGAGTTACCCTCCCTTCTCCACACATCTCTCTCTAGGCAGATCTAGGCGTAACCCGCTTTCCCCGCTCCACCGTTTGACACGCACAGAACTGATTTTCATCATTTACTACACCAGGCTGCGCCCATTCTTGGCATCGTGGCTGTACGAAAACACATGGGTGGTCGCTCCACAAACCGGTCCTTAGATTTGGAAAGATAACTTACCGAGGAACAGTGCCAGTAACCCCGCACATAGTCCTACACCAACCATATCGTCCAAATCATCACTATCCAAGTTGCTATTAATCTCCCATTAATCCTCGTGAAGCATGTATAATGATCCATTTAAATACACCCAACCTGACAGTAGCAATCTAAGCACTAAGGCGACAAGGCAAAATGTGAAAAACTAGGAATTTTCTATTAATAGGTACGCAGTCAATTTGACAATCTACAAGATAGATATTTTAAAAAAATAGGCACAAGATGGTCAAGGACACTTGCCTTGCTGCTCTTGGGAGTAAAAGTCGACGGTCTCGAACTCTTGATGTTGAAAGTCTTCGAGGAACTGCAGCTCCAGGACGAAGTCGCCTAACGCACGAGAACACAACAATCAATCAAATGCAATAAAACATAACAAAATCAGTATGATGATGTCATGAATGTATAGATTATTTCGATACGATCGTTTTGATATATTATTTGCTAGAATCGAAGTTACCGATCAAAAGTTATGGCATTTATAAGGTTCAGGGACTAATCTGTAATTAATAATTAATTACTGAGGGCTTATCTGTAAATTACAAAATTATTGGAGGACTAAAATGTAATTACCAAAAAGTTCAGGGGCTAAAGTATAAATTTGTCACTCGGCAGGGACTAATTTATAATTAAAAATAAGTATAAGGGCTTTTCTGTAAAATGGTAATAATTAATTATTAAATAATTAATATAATTAATTATTAAATAACTATTATAATTAATTATTACTAAATAAATTATTAAATAATTATTTTAATTATTTTCCAGATTGATAATATTATTAATTATATAATTATTGGTTAATCTAAAATTAATTAATCTAATATCTAATTAATTTTAATTAATCGGGTACGCTGACATCATGCTTAGATCATGCTGACGCAATAAGAAATCTAATTTTTTTTATTTCTAATTCGGAAATTAATCTAGGCCGTGGATTTCAAATTGAACGGATCTGATTATTTGGGTGACGTGTCTTAATGTGGTGTGTCGGATTTGGATCGAATGGGTGTGGTTAATTGGGCGACGTGGCACACTGTGTGTGCTTGGATTTAGATCGGGCGGTCGAAATTTAAATTGAGCGGGAACTAATGCGATCCGTTCGATTTGAATCGGACGGTCGATGCTCGTCTCGGCTCGGCTCGGCTGGCCGATGCGACCAGAGGCCGGCGCGGCGGCGCCATGGCCGACATCCCCCGGTGAGCTCGCC
>BCLF01000083.1:662822-676679 GCA_001602275.1 Zoysia japonica | reverse complement strand
GAAGGGGCCGGGCGGGGGCGGCGTAGCGTGGAGAAGCTCGGCACGGGTTCGTCGGGCTCGGGAGGCGGCTGGTGAGGCGGCGTGCGGCGGCTAGGGTTGGGCGGCTTGGGGTGGAGGAGAGAGAGGCCGAGGGGGGTTTAAATAGGGAAGGGGGAGGCGGCCGAGTCGGGGGAGGCTCGAGGCTCAACTCCCGCGAGGATTTCGGGGCTGGAGGGCAGCGCGCGCGAGAAGAGTGGCGCGGCGGTTGTGGGGGCAGCGGCGCGCTGGAGGAGGGGGAAAGCGCCGATAGGCGGGCCCCGCGCGACAGGGAGAGGAGAGTGAGGGCGGTTGGGCCGCGCGAGAGAGGAAAGGTGGGCCGGCGGGGAAGGAAAGGGAGAGAGGGGAAAAAGGCCCAGGGAGAGTGTTTTCTTTTATTCTTTTCTCTATTCCTTTTTAATCCTTTTCTTTAATTCTAAAATTCTTGATTAATTATTTATTCACTCAATAATTATTTAAATGATATGCCATGACATGAAATGATATGATGCACCTTAGCAATTTATTTAAAAAAAATTCATTCTAATCTAAATTGTGAAATGCATTTAAATTTCGTAATTTTAATATTTGAAAATGGTTGAATTTTGGGTCGTTACACATGATTAGAAACATTAAAGGGGGTCAAGGGAAGCAAAAAGAAGATCAGCAACGCACGTTCGACCCCGGAGGACCAACGAACAACTCGGGTTCGAGTCTGACTCGGATTCTAGGAGCAGCCTGCACTAAAACGGATGCCCCGGTCTTATACGGGCTCCATTTTGGATGTTCCAGATATGGATGGAAAGCAAAGAAGATAAGCTTTCCAATGGTTCTAATCCCATGCTAACATACTTTCTAGATTGAAAGGAATCACCGAAACAATACGACGTCGAGAATCTGTTAGGGTGCTGTGACACATCTTTTGGCTCTTGGGGCGTGTATCTTTCCTAGGCCCGTTAGTATTAGGGTTTGCCCCTTAAGGACGTATTAACCTCTATATAAATAGTAGCCGCATCATTAGAAATAGGTTTTGATTAGTTTTCATCTGTGTCGTTTGACAGTTTATTGGTTTTCTCACTTTATGATTTAATTTCAGATTTTGCAATTGAGTTGTGTTCTTCCTTGTTCTTGCTTGTGTTCTTCGATTCGCAGGCTAGGATTAGCCTTCTTGGTGAGGTCAATCGTGTGCACACGGTTGATAACTAGAGGAGAAGTGGTGCTGCGATTGCGAGGTTCGAATCGTGTTGATTTGAGGCCAGATCGATTATGTGTCGCATCTCCACCAAATTGAGAGTTACCACGACCTGACAAAAGATCGGAAATCACGTATACATCATACACAATTTCTCAAAGTCAGATATCTCCCTAAGCATTGACGCGGAAGACAGAAGAAGACGAATTCTTTGAGAATCACATATTTTGTGAACGTCACTGATTAATGAATTATATCGCTCCTTCTGTGCATTTTATTTTTGTTTTCACCAACAGCCGCACGGGAGGCGATCCAGTGTCATTCAAGGAGGCCCAGGAGGCTCGGAAGGAGATTGTCCGGGAGCGCACAGAGAAGAACAAGGTCTCTTCCGAGCTCGCTGCTGCCAAACACTTGATCCCCCATAAGTTTCTTACCTTCCTGGCCTTTCGTTACTGCAGTCAGTGCAAGTTGCTGATGAATATATTTTTTTGTACAGATCTCCAGCGGCAAATCAACCAGTACGCCTCAGAGATGCAGACCCTCCAAGATCTGAAGCTCGCCGTCGAGGGGGCCCGCAATGTTGCCAAGGAAGCCCGCGCCCAAGCCAAGGAAGACTGCAACCACGCCCTCGAGCGCCAGGACGACATCGATGCAGCGCGCATGGTTGCCAAGGAGGAGGCCACCAAGCTCTTGGCGGAGCTGTCGGATGTGAGGCAAACCACCGTCGACACTCTATAGATTGCGTGGGTGACCTCCGAGGCGATGATCCCCCAACTTCAGAAGGAGCTAGCAGACGCCAAGGATGCGACCGAGGCTGCTGTGAGGGAGCATGATAGTAAGTGCCACTTGCTACATTTGTTGAAGTAGATTCGTAGGGGTTGGTCAGTCCTTAGTGACTTGTTTGTTGCGGCCGCGGTCCGTAGGTTCGATCGTTGAGGAGGGATGTCCGCTCCAAGCTTCGGCAAGTCTTCGCCGACGTGAACGAGGACACCCTCTCGACAGAGCACACGAGCCAGGTAGTAGGACAACTGCCCGGCTCATCGCCTCGGTGCTGGTCGGCGGACTAGAGGACGGGAGCTCGCTGACGATGGCACCGGCTCCTTTGCACTATCCGGAGATCAACCTTGGGCGCATTTCCAAGCGGTTCGCTGTGGACGTCTCTAATGAGCGGATCAAGGAGCTGTCGACCGAGGTTCAGCCTAGAGAGCACCAGCTCTGCGAGCCCTTTAGGACGCCCAATTTCCTGCGAGAGTGATTCAGGCAGATGCCTCCGCGGTTCTAGGCGCCACAGGGATTAGGCCTTTTTCTAACACCTTATGTAATGCACTTTTGTTTTGTGAATGGACGAAGCTTCCAACCCTTTTACTGTTTATGTAAATACTTCGCATCTTTGCATTTTTTGAATTCCGCTGGGCATTGACCAAGCGACTGGGTCAAGTATAGCTCGTATGCTCGAGGTCGGGCTCGATACAACCGTAGAGCGTCCGCAACCTCAGGTCATCAATCGTTAGCCGCGAGGAAGTCTTAAATGCTTGTGCTCGTGGTTTACTTAGCATGTTTAAGGGTCACTCGTGAGGTTGGTGCTCGTCGAGGCATCGGTTCTCGAAAAAGGAAGGCACAGAGCCTTAGAACAAAAAGATGAGGCATGGAGCCTGAGAATGAAAAGCAGAGGGGTCAGATGCGCCGACCCCTCACGCAGGAGGTTCGGGGCCAACGCTGCTGGGGACACCGAGACTAGCCCCAGGCGGTGGAGGGCAGCCTTCCGACTGCACTCCACAGTCCAAAATGAGAGGAAATAATGAGAGTGCTAAAAAACATTGCTGATTTTATTAAGGATAGAACCGATGCATCTGTTTGATATTCCAAGCACTGGATAGCTCTTTGCTGCTCTTGTCACCAACTTGTAGGCGCCGGGCCTTAGAACTCGCTTGATGACGTACAGCCCCTCCCACGATGGCGGCAACTTGTGCTGACCGACCTTGGTCTGAACCCTCTTGAGCACCAGGTCTCCTGCATTGAAGGCCCGACCCTTGATTCGTCGAGCGTATAGTTGTCGTAGACTCTGCTGCTACTTGGCTGATCGTAGGATGGCGATGTCGCGCGCCTCGTTTAGTTGATCCAGAGCATCTTGCCGCACCGCTTTCGAACTTTCCTCGTTGTAGGCTCAGACCCTTGGCGAGTCGAAGTCGAGGTCGGTCGACAACACAGCTTCTGCCCTGAACATCCTGAAGAAAGGGGTAAACCCTATACTTCTTTAATGGGGCATACGCAGACCCCACAACACGGACGAAAGCTCTTGTGCCCATCGTCCGGCAGCCTGCTCGATGTTGTCGTAGAGTTGGGGCTTGAGGCCTTGGAGCACTATTCCATTGGCTCGCTCGACCTGCCCGTTTGTCCTCGAGTGGGTCACGAAGGCGAAATTCAGCCGGATGTGATATTCATCGCATAATTCGTGGAATTCTCGGCTGGCAAATTGCTTGTCGTTGTCGGTGATTATGGAGTTCGGGACCGACAAGCAGCATATGATGTTGTGGAAGAAATCAACCACTCAACCGACGTTGATACTTGGCACCGCCGTTGCTTCGATCCATTTGGTGAACTAGTCAACGGCGATGAAGAGGTAGGTGAAGCCCATGGTCTCTTTTAGAAAAGGCTTAAGGATGTCGAGCCCCCAGACTGCAAACGGCCATGTGATCGGGATCGTCTAGAGCTTTTGCGCTGGCAAATGCATCTGTCGAGCATAGAACTGGCAGCCCTTACAAGAATGGACTAGCTGCTCAGCGTCGGAGACCACTGTGGGCCAGTAAAACCCTAGCGGAAAGCTTTCTCGATTAGGGTCCTCGGGGCAGCAAGGTGACCACAAATGCCCGAGTGGATATCATTGAGGAGCTACCGACCCTCCGCCTAAGGGATGCAGTGTTGAAGGATGATGCTTTTACTTCATTTATAGAGTTTGTCGTCGATGATGACGGAGGCTTTCGCGTTGCACAAGACACGCCTGGCTTCGTTGGTGTCGGTCGGGAGAATGCCATCCCAAAGGAAGGCGAAGATGTCTTGAGAGCAATCAGGAACGATGGCTATGACTTCCGACCCTTGGGCCGGGGTTACTCGCCAACCGTAGCTTCTACTTTTGGGTTGGCGGCGTCGTCTTTGAGCTTGATGATCGTTTTGTCTAGGACCTTGAGGAAGACGTCCTTGGGAATGGGATCCTGCCCTAAGGCCATCTTGGCGAGTGCGTCAGCCGCTTCGTTGTCACGGAGTAGAACATGGTGGAGCTCGAGCCCGTCGAACTTGTCTTCGAGCTTCCAATTTCTTGGCAATAGGCTTCGATCTTCGGGTCTCGGCAACTTGATACCTTCATAACTTGATTGACAATGAGCTCGGAGTCATCCTTGATGTAGAGCCGCCTTACGTCGAGGGTGATGGCCATGCGGAGGCCATGGAGGAGGGCTTCGTACTCGGCAACATTGTTGAGGCATGAATTCGTCACCCTTTGGAGAGACGAGGAGGACGCCAGCCCTCGAGCCCTTCAGAATGCAGGAGCCGTCGAAGAACATTGTCTAGTGCTCGAGGTCGACAGGAGACGGAGGCTCTAGAGTCTCCCTCCACTCGATGATGAAGTTGGTAAGGATCTGGGACTTGATAGCTTGACGAGGCATGTAGGAGATGTTGTGGCCCAGGAACTCTATTGCCCACGTTGCGATTCGTCCAACCGCATCCTTGCCGTTGATGATCTCCCCGATTGGGAAGCTGGTTACTACCCGGATGGAGTGGTTGTCGAAGGAGTGGCGAAGCTGCTGCTGGTCATGATGATGGCGTAGAGAAGTTTATCCACTTGCGTGTACGGTCTTGGCGTCGGTAATCACTTCACTGTTGAAGTAGTCGAGCCGTAGGACCTTCACAACCCGACCCACCTCCAAGCATTTGATGACAAGCACTTTGTTGATGACCTTCGATGTTGCAGAGACGTAGGGAAGCAGAGGCTCACCAGATGTAACGGCCTAAAATTTCAACATTTTTCAAATATTAAAGTTTGAATTTTCTTAATTGTATTTCACAATTTAGTATAGAATAAATTCTTTTTGAAATTAAATTGCTAGGAGTGCATTGCATATCATTCTTTCAATTGCATTAAATTCTTGCTTTGGAAATTAAATAAATAAGTAATCAAAATAATACAAGAAAACAAAGAAAGGAATTAAAGAAATAAAAGAAAGGATAAAAGCAAATCCCAAAAAACCTTCCAGGGCCCCTTCTCTCCCCCTATTCCCCTCACCCCGGCGGCCCACCTCCCCTGCTAGGCCCAGCCAGCCCAGTCGCCACCCTCACCTCTCCTCTCTCACTTACACGCGGGGCCCACCTGTCATCCCACTCGTCCGGCGCCCCCATTAAACAAGCCAAGCCCTCCGGTGCGCCGCCCTAATCTCGCCCAACCAACCGTCGAATCCGCTGAGAATTCGACCCTTATCCGTGCCAACGCCACTCCCGACTCGGCCACCCCTTCTCCTATAAAAGCTGCCGCCCCCCCCCTAGCTCTCTCTCATCCTAAAACTGGAACTAATTCCCTCACAGTCCCATGCCCCGTTCCGAGCCGCCCCAGCCCGCACCGACCTCGCGCTGTCGATCCCAGCGTCGCACCGCCCCTACCCAGCCTCTTCCCGTCGAGTGCCGCAACCTCTCGAAGCTGCCCGATGCCGCCGCAGCTTCCCTGGGGAGCATCGCCGTCGCGACCCGCCGCCGGCCATCCCCGACCTCGCGAGACCCTCGGTGAGCATCCCCTCGAACTCCGCTCTGTTTTGAGCCCGTTCGTATCGAATTCTGGCCAGCGGAGGCCGAGAACCCGCCGCGCAGGCAAGCTCCGGCCATGGTTGCACCGCGTCGGCCGAACTGGCTCGCCCTGAGCCATCGGATCTCGGATGCACCGCTCAGATCAGACCAGCTCCCCCCCCCCCCGTTGGNNNNCCCCCCCCCCCCCCGTTGGTCTAATTACAGGCCAGTCGTCCGATCCAAATCCTACGACCCACATAGTGCAACGCATGCCATTCAATCCCATCCGCCCACTTTGAAATCTAAGGTCCAGATTAACCGACTATTTTTGAATAAAAATAAATCAAGCCATTACCGCGTAAGCATGAGGCCATGCTGACATCAGCAGAGCCGATTAATTAAAATTAACTAGAAAATTAAGTTAATTAATTTCGGATTCATCTGTTAAATAATAAATAAAATAATATAATAATTAATATTATTATTATGAAAAATAATTTTAATATTATTATTATTTGATAATTAATTTAATAATAATTAATTATGATTAGTTTACAAAAAAGACTCTATACTTTTATTTAATTACAAATTAGTCCCTGCCGATTGACAAATTTACAATTTAGCCTCTGCACTTTTGATAATTGCTTTTTAGTCCTTAATTAATTTCTTAAATTATAGATAGGTACTCAGAACCTAATTTTAATTAGAGACTAGCCCCTGAACCTTATAAATACCATAACTTTTAAACCGTAACTCCGATTTCAGTGAACTTTATATCAAAATGATCCTATCGAAATAAGTTATGCATTCATGGCATAATCATACTAATCTTGATCTATTTTGTTACATTTAATTGATTGTTTGTGCTCTCATGCATTAGGCATCCTGGACCCGCAACACGAGGATTTCCAGCAGCAGGACTTTGAAGTAATCGAATACTATTCCTAGGGGTAGCAAGGCAAGTGTCCTTGACCATGTTGTGCCTACTTTACAAAACCTCTATCTTGTAGATTGCATGCTTGCGTAAAATTGAATGCGCACCTATTATTAGAAATTCATTTGGTCTTTCCTTATTATGCCTTGTCGCCCAAGTTTACCTTTTTATTGGGTAGATTACATGCTTCGATTGCTGTTGTCGGGATGGGTGATATTAAATTGATTTATTATCATACTTGCTTCACGAAGATTAATGGGCTATTTAATAGTAACTCGGAGATTAGTGATTTGGGGATATGGTCGTTGTTGGGTTGTGTGCGGGGTTACCGGCACTGTCCCTTGGTATGTTATTTTCTCAAATCTAAAGATTGGTTCCTAGAGCGACCACCCATGTGCAACCGTACAACCACGAGCCGAAAATGGGCGCGACTTGGTGTAGTAAGTGGTGGAGACGCGTGCCAACCGGTGGAGCGGGAAAACGGGTTACGCCTAGATCCGCCTGGAGAGAGATGTGTGGGAAGGGAGGATTACTCCCGAGAACCATCTGGCACAAAAGAGGGGCCTTTCCCAGGTTACAGTTAGTTCCTGATAGGTGAAACCTCAGTGGGCATGTACAAGCTGGAGGAAGCAATGAAAAAGTCTTGAAGTGATCTCTTGGCCCTCACACCAAAGGAAGTGTGCGAGTGCGGAGCTAGCACAGGCATAATGGAGATTCTTTAGTCCACATGGAAACAGGGGATGAAATCACTTCTCGTGAGAAATTGTGTACAACTTCTGTAGATTTAAAATTGTCATGACAGCCGTGCTCACGGTCATGAGCATTGCATGGACCCTCACATGATTAGTGGGATCAGGTATGGCTTGGTGATGTCCGTGGATCACAGTGGGAGACTGTGATTGGTTCTTATGTTGGTGCTACAGCTAGGTAAGCTGTGGGCATGTTGGGTTATAGGTGCAATGTCTTTCACGTAGTGCTTAATAGGAAGTGTGTCTCTAATGTGTGCTATTATGCAAAAATATCCTATGTTGCCTTTACCTTATTTATTACCGCATGACATACTTTCTCACACTTGCTGAATACATCCTGTACTCAACTTTGCCTTTATAAATGCTGCTCAGTAGAAGTCTGAGAGAATATTGAAGACCTTGGAGCTGAAGTCTAGGCGAGCTATCTCTTCGGTCAACTGCCTATGGAACCCAAGACATTTTAAATTGTTTTTCGCTGCTTTGGTTTTTAATAATTTCTAAGACTCTTAGTCATTTTTGTAATAGGTTAATTTCAGTTTATTCAAGATATTGTTCAGTTTACTATTAATAAAGTCGCTTTATGTGTGAAACTTGATTTCTGGGCACACATAAAGGGTCACTTGGTTTTGGCCTTAAAAATCGGGGGTGGCACCAAGGGTCGGCGAAATCTGGATTAGCAGTGTTGACAGCAGGGTCTTGAGTTGCTCAAATGCATCCTGGGCCTCGGCGGTCCAGGTGAAAAGGTCCAACTTATGTAGGAGTCCATAAAAAGGCATGGCGGTCCAGGTGAAAAGGTCCGCTGTTTAACTGGTCAAGACTCGAGGATGTTGTTGAGGGAGAGCTCAGCGACCTCCTTCGAGATGCCTGACATATCAGAGGCTACCTAGGTGAAGATGTCCCAATTCCGCACAAGGAAGTCAACGAGCGCGCTTTTCTATTTGTTGGAGAATAATGTCCCGACCATGGCTTTCTTGGTTGGGTGGGAGGGGTCGAGGACAATTTTTTTGGAGTCGTTGGCGGGTTCAAAGGACGTAGATTCGGAGACTTGGAGTCGAGGGTCTGATCCGACTCCCTGGTCTTGCAGATCTCCATGAGCTCAGTTGACCTAGAGAGGGGATGGCCAGCTCACAGCTCTCCTGTTCGCAGACGAGCGCATGTTGAAAGCGCGACGCCACGGTGATGACGCCTTTGGGCCTCGACGTCATCAGCTTGAGGTAGATGTAGTTGGGGACGGCCATGAACTTAGCGTAGCAGAGTTGTCCAAGGATGGCATGGTATGTATCGACGAAGTCGACTGTCTCGAAGGTGAGCTTCTCGGTTCTGAAGTTGTTACAATCATTGAAGGTGACAAGGAGGTCAATCTGACTTATGGGTACTGCGCAATCCCCGGGATGACTCCGAGGAACAGAGAGTGGCTTGGCCGAATATCTGACCGGGAAAGCTTCATAGTGTTGAAGGTGTTGATGTAGAGGATGTTGAGGGTGCAGTCGTCGTCCATGAAGACCTTGGTGAGGCTCGTGGTACCGATGATTGGGTTGAGCACGAGTGGAAGGAACCTCGGCTGCTGCACGTGGTTGAGGTGGCCGGATTGGTCGAAGGTGATGGGCGATTCCGACCACTTGAGGTAGGTTGGGATGGCAGGGTTAGCGATGTTGACTTCTCGCTGGGTCAGCTTTTGGCGGTGCCGAGGCTCGTAAGCTGTTGACCCACCAAAAATTACAAGGCAATCTTCTAGCTTAGGGAAGGGTGCATTGCCGTCCCCCTCGCCGTCTTTCGCAGGAGGGTCAAGATGTCGAGGCCGTTGCCTGAGGGGTCGAAGATCTCCTTTTAGGAACCGCTTCATCAGATGCAATCCTTGCAAAGGTGCTTGACAGGAGTCAAATGGTTCGGGCAACGCTTGTCAAGAAGCTTCTCGAAATAGTTGTCGTGGACAGACACCTTTGCTTGAGGTCGGGGCGGTCAGTCGGTTACGGCCACGAACTCATCACGGTGCTGCTTGTTCTTCTTTGGCCTCTTGCTGCATGATCCACCCTCGGAGCGGTCGTCCCGACAGTGAGAGCGGCGATCGAACATGGATTTCTTCTTGCCCTTGTCCTGATCCTTGTCGAAGTAGTCTTGGACAGCTTCCTCTCGTGGCGAAGGTGGTGGCGATGTCGAGGAGGTCGCTGGTCGTACCTCGATCTTTACACCCAAGCTTTTGGACGAGTGCCTTGGAGGTCGTGCTACAGGTGACGGCATTGATGATGTCAATGTCGCTCACGTCAGGTAGCTCATTGTGTTTGCGCAAGAAGCACTGGATGTAGTCTCGAAGCAATTCGCTAGATTTATGCTTGTAGTTTTTGAGATCACAGGAGTTACCTAGACGAGTTTAGGTCCTTTGGAAGTTGCCAATGAAGATTTGCCGGAGGTTGGACCAGTCGCAGATGCAGCTGGCTGGCACATGCTTGAGCCATTCCCTAGTCAAGTCTGCCAAGAAGAGTGGGAGGTACTGGATGGCGAACAGATAGTCTGCTCCCCCCACTCGGCAGGTGAGGCGATAGTCTTTGAGCCAGTAGGTCAGATTAGACTCACCAGCGTACTTAACGATGTTGGTCGACGCGCGAAATCAGGGCGGATATCTTGCTCTGCGAATCTCCATCCCAAGTGCCCAAGGCTCGACCCCTTCGGGACTGGGGCTCTAGGATAGGTCATTGCCACACGGGCGCTTGTAGTACTCGGGAGTCCGTTCCCATCGAGACTCAGCATAGTGGTTGCTTCTAGCTTGCCTTCTGGTGTCGATGGTGTGGCGCGCATCAGTTTGGTCTGAGGCCTTGGCAAAGGGACTGGGCTCCTGCCGGAGGGTCCCATGTCTCCGTTCGGCCGCCGCGGCTGCCACGGGCCGGGCAGCATTGCTCGGCGTCACGTTGTTGTCTACTACATACCTCAGACCATTGTGGCCGTGTCGATTGTTCTTGTTGTTGAATCGGACCATGGAGGAAGACGCATAATCGTTCATGAGTTTCTTGGAGAATGGGGTTCTCCGGTGTGATGGCACTGTCGAGGATTAAAGCTGCTGCTGCCACATTCTCGATCTAGCGGTCAAAGAGAGGCGTGCTGGCCGCCATGATCTGCTCGTTGGTGGTACGTGCGCGGGCTCGGACGTCGTTGTTCGCCTCGGCCGTGTCCTTGCCAGGGTTGTCGGCCTAGCAGCGCCAACTTTACGCCGTAGGGCTTGTTCGACGATGGAGATCACTCGACGATGTGGAGGGGCATCACCGGTTGGCGTGTTACCGAGACGTTTCCTCCTCGGTCTTGGGCACCTAATGCATGAAGCACTCGCGTGCCAGGTCATCACCCAGCGCCACACAGACTCGACGATGACGGGCCACGCGCTTCTTGCACAAGGCCTGAAGACGAAGCTCGCCCGTCTTGGTTGGCGACAAAATCCAAGCTCCTGAAGTAGAAATCTTGGCCAGTGGTGAAGACGAGGATGCGCCGCAGCCGGCCGTCTTGAGCAACAGCGAACGTGAAACTCCCGAAACAAAGGCGAGAGATCGAAGCCTGTCCCACCATGGCGAAGATCGGAGCTATCGACAAAATAAAGCGAAGCGCACAACGAAATCTCCTATCCGACGCGCCAACTGTCTGTGTTTCATTCATCGGCATAGTAAAATTTACGTATGCTGAGAGGGATTCATGCGCTTTTCTAGTTGAGATGGCCTAATCTACGGAAGACACAATGATTTGACCTGGTTTGGGCCACCACAGAGGTGTAATAGCCTACGTTTAGAGGAGAGAGTGGATCGTATAAGCTAAAAAGGGGCTACAATGGTGGTTTAGTCCCTGCGCGATCAAGAAACCTAGAACGTGTGTGTGGAGTGTGTATGTCCTTTGTCACTATGAACCGCGAAAACTGGAAACCAATCGTCTCAAAACCTCGGGCGCTCCCTGATATAGGGGTCAGGCCAGGGTTACAAGGCTTGGAGCTTACGAAATCTAGTGGCCCCAGACAGGTGGGGCCGCGAGCATCATGAGGTTTATCTTGTCGCTGTCCTTGTGTGTCCTTTGTTTAGCGCTGGAGGTGACAAAAGTAGCTTTTCTGTCTACAGCAAAGTGTCAGGAATCTCTATGCTTGTCGTGAGTTGGTTGCCGAGGTGGTGGCCGACCCTGGGAGTCAGATATGTAAGGCGGTACCCTGACCCTCAGTTGATCGAGATTTGTCATCATCCGACCTCGACCCTCGGGGAGTCGGGCCAGCTCTTCAGGTGAATTTGACCGTCAAGAGCAAGATGGTGTCGTGGGCGGTCTGACCCTTGGGGGGTTGGGTTACCTCTTCAGGGCTTTAACGTGGTGAAGTCCTTCGCAGGCCGTGACTTGGCTAGTGGGCCACAATTCATAGCTGGGCTTCATATTTATACTGAGGTCGTAGGTACACGGAGTATATGATCCCAACAGGTGGGTAGGGAAAATTTTTGATGCAAGATAATAGATATGAACACGGATAATAGAATAAATGATACAAGCGATGAACAACAAAGGAAAACCAATGGATACAAAAAGATTTCAAAAAACCAGCAACCAAAACATAAACTAAAGACACAAATTCAACACTACGGGCTCTGAAATAAAATTATGCAATGGCTAAACACGGTTTGATATAGAAAAACCTACCGATCTACTAGGGTTTTGTAGCGGCTTTTCTGTGGACTTATCACCTCCTAGCTGCTCAGAATCATCAAAAGCACTCAAACTAGAAGACGATTTCGGGGAAGGCTCCTCGCCATCAGCTGAAGCTGGCTGATCTGATCACACTATGGCAAGGGCCTGAGCTGCCTCCTCAGAAGTGTATCGAGCCTCAACAAGGATAGCAGCATCATCACTGCTAGGCAGCTCTCTGTGGTGGCTGCTGGCTTTGTTGCTAATACTGAAAGCGGTGGCTCTGTCGGTGCAAACTCGGCTGTGGTAGCCTCAAAGGAAAGAACTCTTGTAGCAAGCAGAGAGCTACCAACAATTGTCCCTGTCTCCAATACCGGAACTGTAACTCTAGGCTTGGCTGAAGCAAGTAAATCCGACATGGAGAACGAGGAACCTGAAGAGAACTAGGAAGCTATGACAAGAGCACTGACTCCTTCGGTAGTTGCAGAAGAACTTGCTGTTCCAAAAGGTAAGAATGGTGAAAGCGGAGCTGTGAGCAGAGTACTGAAACTGGGCTGCTGCTACTGTGGCTATTGAAGCTGAGCTGTGGATGCTAGCACTATAGAGTACTGAGGCTGTGGAGCTGTAGGCAGCACCTGTGAGGGCAGGGGACTTGGTAGTATAGTTATCGAAAATGCAGGCAAAGGTGGCATACCGATCCCCTGGAGATAAGATGGTATAGCTCCAAATCTGGTAGACATATAAGATAGGGGGAATTGCAAAACAAGTTCTATTTTAAAGTCTAATTCTAAAAATGGTTCACTTTTTCAGAGTTTGCAAAATCGGTCCACTTTTTTGAAATTAAAGGAACAAGCAAGTCCCATTCTGTTATAACCTTTTAACGGTGTCAAATAAGATGTAAAAAGACATATGTGCCCTGTGCAAAACGAGTCATGTTTCTATGAGACATTGTAAATTTAATTCTGTTTTGAGTAATCATTATGAATTTGAACAATTTTAAACGAAACTGATTTTAAATATGATTCAATATACTGAAATTTGACAGAAAAAAGGGCAACATTTTACAGCATTTTGTTAGTACTTTTTTAAGAAAGTAAATACATGAGATATAATATTATCAAAAACCCTCACATAGCACTTGAACATCGCATAAGCATCATATATCTAGAATCATACTTGTCCAACAAACATAGTATTACAAGTCCAACAAAAAACAACATAACAAATCCAATCACTCTAGAATTTGAATCGAAGCTATTTTGTCCTTTTCTTCTGCCATAAACTGCAATACAGACCATTTTACAAATCAGTTTGTGTAAAGCACTATCAAAAGGGAAAGGAATTGGAAATTAATCTCAAATAATTGCAAGAACAAGTTCCAACCTGATGTGTCGACCTGACTGCTTGGACGCGCAGGCGCCCTGGCCGCACGCACGCCGCTGGCTGACTGCGCTCCTCGCTGTGGGCACCATGGTCCGTGCGTCGTACCCCCGCCGCGCGCGCATGCCGGCTGGCCCCCAGCGCTGTTGCCGCGCGCAGGAGCTCTGTCAAGCGCGTCTCTGGCA
>BCLF01000083.1:633326-662240 GCA_001602275.1 Zoysia japonica | reverse complement strand
CGCCTGCACACGCCCGCGCTGCAACCCCGCGCCCTGCCATGCACGCGCGCGCCGACCGCACCCTGCCGCACGCCCTGGCCCAGCGCCCTAGGGTTAGGGTAGCAAGAGAGAGAGAGAGAGGGAGGGAAGATGGAGAGAGGAACACAAGCGAGAACAGCCGCACAGATAGGGTCGGGTTGGGATTGAGAGAATACACAGGGGTAAAGTTGTCCACTCCTTTATTTTTTTTCTTTTTTTCCTTCTAAAATGATTCTCCAGCTAATGGAATGAGAAAGAGGACTTAACAGCGCACTTGTTTTCAAAAGAGTGGACCGATTTTGCAAACTTTGGAAAAGTGAACTATTTTCAAAATTAAGCTTCAAAACAGGACCTCTTTTGCAATTACCCCTGTAAGATATGGCTGTTGGCGCCATCTCCAACTTTGTGCACTGCGACCTCTCATAGAACTCCTTGTCCTGCCGTCACCTCTCCTCAGCAAGCTCTCTCTCCATCCTCTGCCTCTCCTCAATCTGGAGACGCTCGAGTCGGATCCTCTCCTCGAACTCGCCCCTCTCCCATCTGATCCTCTCCTCAGACTCCTGTCGGAACCTCCCCCGCTGGGCCTGCTCTGCCTGAATAGCATCGAGTCTGGCAGTTAGTGCAGGGTCAAGTGTTGCACGAGAGGTAGGTATCTCGGCCTGACCTAGATCCTCAGTGCTCCCAACCCTGGCTATTCTCCCTCCAGAGCCTTAGCCTTGTACTCAAACTCCTTAGGGGTTGTGGTCTCCTCTCCCCCAAGGATGCTCTGAGAAGAAAACATGCGAAGAACCTTGAAGTCAAACGACTCAGCTGAACTAAAAACTGTACTAATGTCTGGCAATGCTGAATACTCCTCCTGAATCATCACTTCAGCTCTCCTCAATAGCAGGCGTGTGTAAGGAGCAAACGGTAGTTGTCTTGCTCCTATCCCTCATAGATGACATCCTCCATCTGAGCAAATAGAAGATTTGTCACATCAAACACCTCATGCCTCAGCTGAAAACAGAGCATCTATTGATGTAGAATGATGACTTGCTCTCTGTAGCTAGCCCTTGAGGCAAAAGATCTGCCCAGCAAACCCCTCAAAAGATGTGCCTCGTGTGTCAACCTCAAGGGGTGCTGATGAGGAAATCACTCATTTAGATACATTGGATTAGAGGTGAGGTCGTTTCTAAACACATATCTTCCTTCCTTTGAAAATAGATTGCTACGTAATGACTTTATCATGATTAGGAACATTAGAGAGGGTCAAGGGAAGCATGAAGAAAAATTTGGAGATGCACAAGATCAATAGGACATGTTCAATCTGGAGGAGATCCAATCCAACTCGAGTTCAAGTCTGAGTCGGACTCCAGGAGTAGCATGCACCAAAATAGATGCCTCGGTCGCATACGAGCTCTATTTTGGACGTTCTAGATATGGATGGAAAGCTAAGGAGATAAGCTTTCCAACGGATCCAATCGCATGCGAAACTAGATCGTCGGGAACCACCAAAACAATATGACGTCCAGAATCTGTTAGGGTGCTGTGACACCATCTTTTAGCTCTTGGGTCGTGCATCTTTACTAGGCCCATTAGTATTAGGGTTTGCTCCTAAAGACGTCCTAACCTCTATATAAATAGTAGCCGCATAATTAGGATAGGTTTTCCTTAGTTTTCATTTGTCACAAAACACTTTTGCCGTTTGACGGTTTCTTGAATTTCATCTTCATGAGTTTAATTTTGGGATTAGCCTTCTTGGCGAGGCCAATCACGTGCGCACGGTTGATAACCAGAGAAAAAGTGGTGCTGCGATTGCGGTGTTCAAATCGTGTTGATTTGAGGCCGGATCGATTATGCGTCGCATCTCCACCGAATTGAGAGTTACCACAACCTGATGGAAGATCAGGAATCACGTACACATTAGTCGACCCCAACGCGCGTCGCCGTTCCTGTCCAGGCTGGTGTTGACTGGCTATGCATCGTCCCCGTTCTTCAAGCTCATGCCGCCCGACCCGCTCGTCGACATGCTTGTCAACCGCGTCGTCCACCTGCTCAGTCCTCCGATGCCATCAACGGCGCCTACTAGCTCTACCACGTTGTTCACGTCGTTGTGCCATCCCCGTACGTGCGGTGCTCATTGCCCGTTCGTCCCGTGCAGCTCCGTCCTCGCCTTGTCGACCGCGTCGCCCATCGGCATCGGCTCCGTCCCTAGCTGCGTCCCCGTCGCCGTTTACACCATCCTCGCGTCATCTCATCTGTGTCATCCTCGATCTGCATCGCCTGCGCTGTCTCTGCCAAACCAGACACTCTGCGTGGCACTTGCTATTTCAGGTCCCCGGTGAGCTCTCTAGCTTTCTGTGCACTGTCTCTTGTGGTGCTGATCTCGTCCAGTTCTGTTCAGGTGAAGGAAGACCAGTGGAGTTCTGCTATCGCCGTCGCCGTTTTCTGTCTTCCCAGTTTGGTGGTTTGTGATCATTCTTTGCTGCTCGACGAGCACAAGATTGAAAGGGGATGAGCACCTAGGCTATGGCTAGAACACCTTGCGAGGTGTCGGAGTCCACATCGGTGCTGGCTCTCCTCGTTTGCTCGGCCGCCTCCGGTGAGCTTCCTCCGTTCCTATCATTTTTGTTGGTTGAGCTTTGAACTCTATCTGTGCTAAGAGGACCAAATTGTCGAAGCGTGAACATGTCTTGGTTACGATGCCGCCGCACAGATAAAGGTTGTCGTTGGAGGCAGGACGCGCAATCGTCGACGTGGAGCAACTACCATCGCCATTCTGTCGCCACCATTGCCGTTTCTTTGGCAAGACTGTGTTCCCTATCTTCATTTCCGCGTCCTGTTGGTCTGCTGTGTTGGGAATAAGGCATGGTGTGTTGGGAATAAGGCATGGTTAGCGTTTGTGTTCAAATCAGTGGATCACCATCGTGTCCAGGCTCACAGGATATGAATTGCGTCGTCTTCATCCTCGGCCTATACTGCCTCAGCTTCTCTTCGGCACTTGGTCAGGTCACTATGAGCATCTCTGTTTCTCTATTCAGCTTCTCGTTGTTTCGTTTTGATCTGTGAGTGCTACCTTCTCCGCCTTCTTCCATCTTTGGTCGAATTTGCAGTAATGAGCTACCGCGTCGTGTGCAGGTTCAACCATTCACGCTGTCGTTCTTGGGATCAGCTCATCGATCATTTCGTCGGAGAGCTTTCCATGCCCACAGCACTGTAGACTCTTCGTTGAACCAAGATGTGGTGAGCTCTGTTCCCTTATCCCTACACCTTTCCGGTCGGCTCAGCAAGGTCCATAAGTTGTGGTTGTGAGTTGGTGCTAAAGTGTAAGTTTACCGTTGCGTGCAAGGATCGTTCCACCTTCAGGCCAAGGTCACGCGGAGTTGGCTGTGACTGAACCCCAGTTTGGGGTTGTTCGGTTATCCCGAGTTCTAGTGCCGTCTCCACCTTCGGTCTTCCTCTCTGCAGCTTTGCTTCAACCTTGGCTCAAGTTTTGGTGAGCACTTCTGTCCTTTTGTTCCCTTTCCCATTGGTTAGATCGATCTGTAGCTTGTATGGTGTCCAGCTCAATTGCAGGGCAAAGACACTGTCGGTGTTTCGTCCACCAGCACAGTACAATTTACGTATACAGAGAGGGATTTGTGTGCTCTTCTTGTCGAGGTGGCCTAGTCTATGAAAGACTCAAAGATTAACCTGGATCGGGCCACCGTGGAGGTGTAATACCCTGTCCAGGGAGAGAGTGCATCGTATAAGCTCGAAAAGGGGTTACAATGGCGGTAGAGTCCCTGCGAGAGCAAAAATCCTAGAACGCGTATGTGGGGTGTATGTACAATGGCTTGAACTCTCAGAACCTATCGTCTAAAGCCCCCAGTGCCCCCTTTATATAGGGATCAGACTAGGGTTACAAGGCTTGGAGCCTACGAAACTAGGCAGCCCCATGACGGGTGGGGCCGTGGGCATCTCGAAGTTTATTCTCTGACGTCCTCTGGCGCCAGGTCATCTTACCAGTGTCCTTCGTTCGTCCTTTGTCCAGCACTGGGTTGACAAAAGTTACTTTACCATCCGCTGCAAGTGTCAAGAATCTCTGTGTGTCAAGAATCTCAGTGTTTGTCGGGGATTGGTCGCTTAAGGTGGTGGCTGACCCTCGGGGTCGAGCTTGTAAGGCGTTTCCCCGACTATTGATTGGTCGGGTTTTGTCGTCATCCGGCCCTAACCCTCGGATGGTCAGGCCGGCGTCTTCAGGCAAATCTAGTTATCGGGGGCCAGATATGTCTTCGAGTAATCTCGACCCAAGGCGGGTCAGGTCGTCTCTTCGTGGCTTGACATGATGAAGTTCCTCATGGGCCTTAAGACAGCCTATGGGCCGTGATTTGTAGCTGGGCATTTGTATATATACTGGGTCCGCAAGTATCTGGGGTACATGATCTCAAGCGTAGCCCTCAAGTCCTGCGCCGTTTGCAATCTCCGTTGAGGCAGCGCAGAGCCGAATCTTGATGTTCCTTAGTAAATGATCCTGCGGATGATGAGGGCATCCCTTCATTGGATACACACAATGCTCCTCCACCTACTATAGTTGGTCCGATCACAAGAGCTAGTGCACGACAATTGAATTTAGAGGTGAGCTCGTTCTTAAACACATATCTTCCTTCCTTTAAGAATAGATTGCTACCTAAAGACTTTATCATGATTAGAAACATTGGAGAGGGTCAAGTGAAGCATGAAGAAGGACTTGGAGAGGCTCTAGACTAGCAAGGCACGTTCAATCTAACTCGGAGTCGAGTTGCCCCCGACCCTCGGGTGATCTGAAGGGTCAGTCGGGGGTTTAGTCTTCGATTGTTGAGAAGTAATCCTGTAGGTACGCTCGAGCACGCTCACAGGGTGTAGCCCTCGGGCAATCCGAGGGGTCGGTCAGGGGTTTAATCCTCGAGGCGGATTTTTATAACGATTTCCCGACCATCGATGGTCAGGACCAATTTTCGCTATTAGTCAGGTTTTTTAGAGGGATGCCTAGATCGAACCGATCCGGCTAGCTATACCTCATGATCAGCATCGTGACTAGGCTAATCAAACGGATTGGCCGAGTTCCATGATCGGTGCCATGGGCGAGAGTCGGGCCAGACGGTTTGGTTGCCAACTCTCGACTGTCCGAGTATGCGGGCTCCGATCCCACTGCATGATTGGAGGGCACCAAAAACGGTTCCAACGATCTAACGACTTTGCTACATCCACATGGATGGCATATATTGTGTCTAGAAATTGTAACTGGTCGGACTAATCCGACGATTGCGATATATTGATCGGACGGTCACCTGAGCACATCGATTCACGCGTTCGTGTCTTATCCAACTGGCACCAGGAAGGCCTTAACTGCGCTGTCAGGTGCGTGCCCATCCTTTTCATTGACAGAGGCGCTGATGTGGAGCTCCAGTCCCACCTGTCGGTGAATAGGTGTCGAAATTCGTGGGTGTCCGATGACACGGATGCCCAATGATGGCTTTATAAATGCCACGTCGCGTCATGCGTCAGGGTCGTGAGGGGCTAAAATGTTCGCCTCCTTGGTCCTTTTAAAAGAGGGGGCAGGAGGGGATTTTGAAATCCTCTCTGCCATTCGTCTTCTTCGCCTTCACGCTCTCATTTCCTTCTGCTCCTACACTCGAGCTCGCCATTGCCTTTGTCGCCATCGCGCTCGCACTCACCGTCGTCTTCATCGCCGTCACGCTCGCACTCACCGTCGTCTTCTCTTCCTTCATCCTCTTCCTCCTCATCGTCGTCACCATGGCTGCCGCATGGAGGAAGTGGACCACCACTGAGGGAGGCTTCAGTCGTACGCCGACGCGGGGCTCCTTTCGGCGAAGAACATCGCCAACTGGTGACCAGCAGGAGGCAAGGCAGCGCCGGCACCGGCGGCGAGGCAGATCGTCAGCTTCATTGCATTCCACAAGCGCGGGCTGACGCTGCCCAGCTACGACTTCTTCCGCAACCTTCTCTTCTACTACGGTGTCTGTCTCCATCACCTCAACCCCATTGGGTGTCTCCATCACCTCAGCCCCATTGGGATCCTGTAGATCACCACCTTCATCACGCTCTGTGAGGTGTTCCTAGGGATTGCACCCCACTTCGCCTTCTGGAAATACTTCTTTCACGTGTTGAGGGTGCTGGTATCACGCTCCGAGGTGCATGTGCCAAGGAGTACATCCGAGTGCGGCTCAAGACATCGCTAAAGGACTGGCATGATGACTGGTTCTACATCAACAATGCCGCTCCCTGTAACGCTCAAAAACTTAAGCATTTTCAAATATTAAAAATTCGAACTCTTTCTTTGCATTTCACACTTTAGTATAGAGCAAAATTGTTTTTCAAACTAAATTGCTAGGAATGCATTGAATCTCATTCTTTGCATGGCATTCAAATAATTCTTGCATTGGAAAATAAATTAATCAAGCCACTAGAGGATTAGAAAGAACAAAGAAAAGAAATTGCAGAAAATAATAGAAATGAAAGAAGAACCCCAAAAACCTTCCCTGGGCCACCTTTTCTCCCCCTTGCCATAGCCAGCTAGGCCCAGCCGGCCACCCCAATCTCGGCCCAAGCAGCCCCTGGCCCAGCCGCACCTCTCCTTCTCCTTCTCTCACTAACAGGTGGACCCCACACGTCATCACCTTCCTTCCACCCCTCCCGCGATCTCATTCCTCCATCAGCGCGCGCCGGCCAGGACCTTCCAAAACCCCGCGGGATCATCTTCCATAGCAGTGCCAGGGCCTTCCCAACCTCATTGCCTCCGGTTCCCCCTGACGGGTGAGCGCGTGCCGAAGTTGCCAAGCTCTCCAAGTTTTCGCCGACATGGATGAGGGCTCCCTTTTCGCGGAGCACGTGGGGCAAGTACTGCAGTAGCTGCCGAGGCTCATCAGTAGCACACTGATGATCGCGCTTGTGGACGGGGCATCGCTGACCCGCTCGCACCATCCAGACGCCAACTTTCGCACTATCGGATGAGCAGATGGTGCAGCTGCAAGAAGAAATGCAGCCCAGGGCACGGGAGAACGTCGCCGACTTTCGCGGGCCAAACTTCCTTCGAACGGTTCGAGCAGATGCCTTGTCGATACCAATCGCCATAGATTAGGACTGTAATTTTTTCTTTATGCAATCTACTTTTGACTTTGTAAATAAATGAAGCTTCCGACCTTCTTTTATGCTTATGCAAATACTTCACGTTTTTGCGTTTTACAAATTCCATTGGGCGTTGACCGAGCGGTTGGGTCAGGTATAGCTTGTGGGGTCGAGGTTCGGGCTCGATACAGTGGTAGAGCGTCACCAACCACGGGTTGTCAATTATTAGCCGTGAGGAAGACTTAAACGATAGCGCTCGTAATTTACTTAGCACGTCTGAGGGTCACCCGCAAGATCGGTACGGGTCGGGGGTTGGGCCCCACAAAACAAACAGAGTCATGGAGCCTTAGAACAAAAAGCCGAGGCACGAAGCCCGAGAACGAAAAGCGAAGGGGTCGAACCCGAGCAGGAGGCTTCAAGGCCTGCACCGCTGGGGACACTAAGACTAGCTCCTGGGTGGCGAAAGGTAGCCTTTCGGCTGCGCTCTGCCGTCCAGAACGAGAAGAAAAATGAGGGTGCACAAAAAACATAGCTGATTTTATTATGCATAGAACCGGCGCAACTGTTCAATGTTCCAGGCACTGGCTAGCTCTTTGTCGTTCTCGGTCGCCAACATGTAGGTGACGGGCCTTAGAACTCGCTTGACAACATACAACCCTTCCCAGGGTGGCGACAACTTGTGCTGACCGACCCTAGTTTTGACCCTCTTGAGCACCAAGTATCCTACATTGAAGGCCCGACCTTTGATTTGTCGAGCGTGTAATTGTTGCAGACTCTACTGGTACTTGGCCAACCACAAGATGGTGACATCGCGCGCTTCGTCTAGCTGATCGAGGGCGTCCTGTCGCTTCCCACCTTCCCTCGTCGTTGGCACGGACCCTTAAGTAGCTGTGGCCGGTCGGCAGCACAGCTTCCGCTCCAAATGTTATGAAGAAGGGGGTAAACCTCATAGTTCTGTTGGGAGTTGTACGTAGACCCCACAATACGGACGGGAGTTCCTGAATCCATCATCCAGCCGCCTGCTCGACGTAGTCGTAGAATCGAGGCTTGAGGCCCTGGGGCACCATCAAGTTAGCGCACTCGACCTGACTGTTGGTCCTCAAATGGGCCACAGATGCGAAGTCAAGCCGGATGTGGTACTCCTCGCAGAAGTCATGGAATTGCTGGCTGACAAACTACTGGCCGTTGTCGGTGAGGATAGAATTCGGGACCCCAAGGCGACATGATGTCATGAAAGAAACCGACCACCCAACCGACGCTGATGGTCGGCACCGGCTTTACCTCGATCCATTTTGTGAACTTGTCGACGGCGACGAAGAGGTGGGTAAAGCCCCCAGGCGCTTTTCTGTCACACTCGATTTTATGGCCAAAACCAAGTGACCCTTTATGTGCTCAAGAATCAGGTTTCGCACACAAAGTGACTTCATTAATGGTAAAACATACAATGTCATGATTAAAGAGAAAAGAAAATGATTACCAAATGCAGCAGAAAAGTAAACCAAGTATAGTGCAGCTTCCATAGGCAGTCGAACAGAGAGACGGCACGCCTAGACTTCAGCTCTTGCATCTTCAATATCCTCTCAAAATTTTCTTTCAACTGAATAGCATTTATAAAGGCAAGGTTGAGTACAGGATGTACTTAGTAAGTGTGGGAAAAGATGACATGTCGTAGTAAGTAAGGATAAGCTATATACGGTTCTTTTGCATAAAAGCTTAAAATAGAGACACACTTCCTCTTAATCACCTATTTACAAAGTGATCACCGAACACCTATAAACCAACATGCCTACAGCCTACCCAGCTGTAGCACCAACATAAAAACCAATTATAGTCTCACACTGTGATCCACTTACATCACCAAACCATATCCCATCCCACTAATCATGTGAGAGTCCATACAATGTTCGTGACCGTGAGCACGGCTGTCATGAAAGTTTTAACTCTGCAGAGGTTGTACACGTTATCCACGAGAAGTGATTTTATCCCCTGTTTCTAGGTGGACTAAAGAATCTCCATTCTGCCAGTGCTGGCCGAGCACTCGCACACTTCTTTTGGTGTGAAGTCCAGGAGATCACATCAAGGATTTTTCATGGCTTTCTCCAGCTTGTACGTGCCCACTGAGGTTTCACATAATTAGCCACTAACCGTAACCTGGGAAAGGCCCCCTCTTGTGCCAAATGTTTCTCGAGAGTAACCCTCCCTTCCTCACACATCTCTCTCCAGGCGGATCCAGGTGTACCCCGCTCCACCATTGGTATACACATAACTGGTCACCATTACTTACTATGACAGGTCGCACCCATACTTGGCTCGTGGTTGTACGGTTGCACATGGGTGATCGCTCCACGAACCGGTCCTTCGATCAACATACCAAGGGACAGTACTGGTAACCCCACACACAGCCCTACACCAACCAAATCATCCAAATCTCTACTCTCCAAGTTGCTATTAAATAACCCATTAATACTCGTGAAGCAAGTATAATAATAAATCAAGTTAATATTCACCCATTCCGACACAACCGAGCTAAGCAATAATCTACCCAACAAAAAAGTAAACTAAGACGACAAAACATAATAAGGAAAGACTAGGTATAAACCCTAATCATAGGTGCGTATTCAATTTGACACAAGCATGCAACTAAAAGATATATGTTTTGTAAAATATGCAAAAGATGATAAAAGACACTTGCCTTTGTAATAGTATTGCTGCTCAATAATCTTAGAGCCTTGATTTTGAACGTCCTCAAACTGCGGATCCGAAGCGTAGTCATCTAAACACGCAAGCAGACAACAAGCAAACACAAAATAATCACAACCACATACACAACAATAGAGAAACAATAG
Source organism: Zoysia japonica (assembly GCA_001602275.1). Taxonomy (NCBI): domain Eukaryota; kingdom Viridiplantae; phylum Streptophyta; class Magnoliopsida; order Poales; family Poaceae; genus Zoysia; species Zoysia japonica. Next base: position 652,290 of record BCLF01000083.1, on the reverse strand, counting down.
GATGATGTCATGAATGCATAGTATGCTACCATCGTTTTGGTGTAAGAATTATTTAAATCGGAGTTACGGTTTAAACGTTATAGTATTTATAAGATTCCAAGAACTAAATAGTAATTAAATTAAAGTTCTGAAGACCTAGGAGCACATTTATTAAATTAAAATAGTAAAATAGATTAAGGTTCAAATCAGAATTATTAATGGACAAGGATTATTTTATAATTTACTAAACTTATGAGGGATTGATATAAGTAATATTTTTATATTAACCTTATTATTAATTAGTAATAATATATTTATTAAACACTCTTGGAATTATTATTATTATTATTTACTAATATTCATTATTATTATTGGAATTATTAATCACTATTAAAATTATTATTATTATTATTATTATTATTATTATTGTTATTAAAATAAGTTATACCATTACAATAATTATTAGCATTATTATCAATATTAATCTTAAAAGTATTATTAGTTATATTATTATTAGCAGTATAAATATTAATATAGTTATGATTATCATATTCATCAATATTATTATAGTAATGTCATTATATTATTATCATAATATTGAATTTTATGATAACTATTAGTATTAATGGGGCTAATCTGTAGTTAAAATTAAGTTGTGAGAACCTAACTGCAATTTACAGAATTAATTAAGGACAAAAAATTAATTACAGAAAAAGTTAGGGACTAAAATGTTAAGTTGTAACATGGCAGGGATTGATTTGTAAATTAAATAAGTGACAGGGGCTTTTCTATAAAATTCATAATGACAATATTCAATATTCAAAATAATAATGTTATTAATAATATTATTGAATTAATATTATTTTTAATAGATTAATTCGAATTAATTAACACTGATTTCTAATCAATTTTTAATTAAAAGGATCTGCTGACTTCGTCATGACCTCATGATGATGTAGTAAACAATTTTGAATTATTTTTTTATGTGTGAATTCCTCGGATTAATCTGGACCCTTGATCTTGAAATGGATGGATAGAATTTTAAACAATTAAAAGGAATACAAGATCTAATCTGGGCCGTCCAACTTGGATCTGACGGTCGAGGGGGGCTCCCGCCTGGGGTGGGCAGCGGTCGACCGGCTAGCGCCGGCTGCTAGCGGTCCCATGGCCGCCCGAGCTCCGTCGAGCTCGGCTCCGGGGCTTCGATAGTTGGTTTCCAACAGGGAAAGTTTTAAAATGAAGAGGGGAGAACAGCAAGCTCACTGGGAGGGTCAACGTCGTTGGAAGGTGGCTGGAGATGGGTGGTCGGCAACACGGTCCTTCGGGAGAACTTCGGCAGCGTTGAGCGGCTTCGGCAGGCGACGATTCTCGACGTAGATGGCCGAGGCGGGTGCGGCTTCACTTAGGGAAGACTAGCAAGGGGTCATGATGGTCCGTGGCGACTTCCCGTGCAGCGGCGCGAGGGAGGCTAGGGTTTCGGGATGCATGGCCATAGATGGGGGAAAGAGAATTAAAAATTGCAGTTTATAAAGGGGAAACAGACGGCCAAGTCGAGGGATGAAGATGGGATCGGGGCGTGGTGGCTGCGGAGGCCATTGCAGGAGGGGCGGCGCGGTTGGTTGGGAGTGGCTGGAGATCGAGGATGACGATCGAGAAAGACCTTGGTGAGGCGCGTGGTGCCAATGATTGGGTCGAGCACGAGAGGGAGATGCCTCAGCTGAGGCACGTGCTCGAGGTGCTCGGACCTGTCGAAGGTGATGGGAGACTCCGACCACTTGAGGTAAGTTAGAGCGATGGGGTCGGTGATGTTGACTTCTCACGAGGTCAGTTTCTGGAGGTGCCGGGGCTCATAAGCCAGCGACCCACCAAAGATCATAAGGCAATCCTTCGGCTCGCAAAAGGTTGTGTCGGTGTCGTCCTCGGCGTCCTTCATAGGGTTTTCGGGACGTCAAGGTTGTCGGGGTCAGAACGAAAGTTACCTTTCAAGAACCGCTTCATCAAATGGCAGTCCTTGTACAACTACTTGACGAGGGTCGAGTGATTCAAGCAGAGCTTGTCAATGTCGTGGACGGGCGGCGTCTTCACTTGAGGTCAGGGCTGACGGTCGGTAACGCGCACGAACTCGTTGTAGTGCTGCTTGTTCTTCTTCGGCCTCTTGCGGCTTGAGCTGCCACCTGAATGGTGCAGTTGGACTTAGACTTCTCCTTGTCCTTGCCCCGATTCTTGTCGAAGTTGGCTTGGACAGCCTCCTCCCAGCCTGTGGCGAAGGTGGTGGCGATGTCGAGGGTTCGTGGGCTGTACGAGGTTTTTTACACCTGAGCTTGGGGACGAGCACCTTAGAGGTCGTGTTGCAAGTGAAGATGTTGATGACGGCGGTGTCGCTTATGTCAGGCAGCTCGTTGCGTTTGCATGAGAAGGGCAAGATGTAGTCCTAGAGCGACTTGCCTGACTTCTGCTTGCAGTTCTTAAGATCCCAACAGTTACCTGGCTGAATGTAGGTCCCTTAAAAGTTGTTAACGAAGATTCGCCGAAAGTCAAACCAGTCGTAGATGCAGCCGTTCAGCATGTGCTCGAGCCACCCTCTGGCCGAATCACACAGGAAGAGTGGCAAGTACTGGATGGTGAACATTTCATCCGCTCCCTCAGTTTGGTAGGCGAGGTGTTAGTCTTCGAGCCAGTGGGTCTGATTGGACTCACCGACATACTTGATGATGTTGGTCGACGGGCCGAACCGGGCCGAAAATCTTGTTCTTCGAATGTCCGTCCTGAACGCCTGGGGCCCGACCTCGGTAGGACTGGGGCTTCGTGGGTAGTCGTAGCTGCGCCGTCGGTTGTAGTAGTCGGGAGTTCGTTTCTATCGGGACTCGCGTAGTGTCGCTCCTGGCTTGCCTTCTGGCTTTGATGGTGTGGCGCGCGTCACGCTTCTACCTGAGGCGTTGGCGAACAGACGGGGCCAGCGATGAAGGGTCCAGCATCTCGTTTCGAACACCGCGGCTACTGCGGGTCGGGCTGGCTGCTCGGCGCGCCATCGCTGGCTGCTGCGGACCTCGGATTGCTGCAGCCAGCTGATTCTTCTTGCTGTTGAAGCGCGCCGTGGAGGAAGGCGCACAGACGGTCGTGAGTTTCTTTGAGCATGGGGTTGTCCGGCGTGACGGCTTTGTCGAGAATGTAGGCTGTTGCCGCCACATTCTCGATCTGCCCGTCGAAGTGAGGCGTGCCAGCCTCCATGATCTGTTGGTAGGCGATACATGCACAGGCTCAAACGCTGCCATTTGTCGCGGCTGCATCCTTGCCTGGGTTCTCGGCGGCACGGAGGTGGCTTTGCACCATAGGGCTTGCTCGGCGATGGAGATCGCTCGATGATGTAGAGAAGTGTCGCCGTTTAACATCTTGTCGAGAGGTGTTTCCTCCTCGACCTTGGGAGCCTGGAGCATGAAGCACTCTCGCGCCAGGTCGTGACCTAGAGCCGAACGAACTCGACGGTAGCAGGTCATGTGCTTCTTGCGTGTGGCCTAAAGACGAAGCTCACCGCCTTTGTCGGCGACGAAATCCAAACTCTCAAAGCGGAAGGCCTGGCCGACGGCGAAGATGAGGATGCTCCAAGACTAGTCGTCTCGACGGACAGCGATTGTGAAGCTCCCAAAGCGAAGATGGGAGATCGAAGCCTCTCCCACCATGGCAAATATAGAAGCCATTGACAAAACGTAGCGAAAACGCACCACAAAAGTTCCATTCCTGGCGCGCCAACTGTCGGTGTTTTGTCCACCGGCACTGTGGGAGAGGGATTTGTGCGCTCTTCTTGTCAAGGTGGCCTAGTCTACGCAAGACTCAAAGATGAACCTTGTTCCGGCCACCATGGAGGTGTAATACCCTACTTTCAGAGAGAGAGTGGTCATATAAGCTCGAAAAGGGATTACAATGGCGGTAGAGTCCCTGCACGAGCAAGAACCCTAGAACGCGTATGTGAGGTGTGTGTACAATGGCTTGAACTCTCAGAACCTATCGTCTAAAGCCGCCGATGCCCCCTTTATATAGGGGTCAGACCGGGGTTACAAGGCTTAGAGCCTACAAAACTGGGCGCCCCCCTAACGAGTGGGGCCGCAGGCATCTCGAAGTTTATTCTCTGGCGTCCTTTGGCACTAGGTCATCTTGCCGGTGTACTTCGTTCGTCTTTTGTCCAACACTGGGGGGGCAAAGTTACTTTATCGTCTGTTGTACAGTGTTAGGAATCTCTGTGCTTGTTGGGGACTGGTCGCTTAAGGCGGTGGTTGACCCGTTGAGCTCGTAAGGCGGTTCCCCGACTGTTGACGGGTTTTATCATCATCCGGCCCTGACCCTCGGATGGTCGGGCCGGCATCTTCAGGCAAATTTGGTTAGCGGGGGCGAGATAATGTCTTCAGGTAATCCCGACCCTTGGGGTCGGGTTGTTTCTTCGTGGCTTGACGTGATGAAGTTCCTCATGGGCCATATGACAGCCTATGGGCCATGATTCGTAGCTGGACATTTGGGGTTTGTAAGTATTCGGGGTACATGATCCCGACAGACACGATGAATCGGCTATGTCTAAGCTCTAGATCGTCTCTTGTCGATCGATCTGTTGAGCTGTGGAATCTAATTCAGTTTTGGGGCAGGATCACGCCAGTTCAGCTGTGTCCAGGCCCAGATCGTGTTTTGCCAGCCAATCTATGTTTTGGGCCTACGACACACAGGATCAGAGGGGCTAGATCGGTATCCCTCACCAAAGTTGCGGGATGATGTCAAACTCGGAGAAGATCAATCGAAGGCAGCACGCTGTCCATAGCAAGCCAGAGGTGCATGAGCAGACGAACAGCTAGGCGAAGTCGAGGTCGAGGGGGAGGATAGGGAGACGGCTGGGTAGGGGGGTACAGAAGCGCCAAATACATGCCAGGCAGGCCAAGGCGGCTGGTGGATAGTCCACGGACACCGCTCGCATCCGAGGAGGGAAGGGCACGACAGTGGATCGAAAGTAGGCGAAGCGTACAAAGTGAAATTACATCATCAGTGACGGTAATTTACAAGCCATCTATGATGTACGGTCATCAGAGGCGGTGATTTCCAAGCCATCTCTGATATACAGTCATCAAAGATAGTGAAACCTCCCACGTCTCTAATAAAAGTCATCAGCGACGGTGTTTTCATCTATGTCACTAATGTTCTCCCATCAGCGACGGCGTACAAACCACCGTCGCAAATATGCTTCCACCAGCAACGGTTTTTTTACGCCGTCGCAAATGTGCTTTCAACAGTGACAGCGGTTCTTGGGGTGTCGCTAATGTGGTACCATCAACGTCGGTTGCTTATACGCTGTCACTAATGTGGTGTCATCAGCGACGGTGGTTTTTTGGACGTCGCTAATGTCGTACCATTAGCGACTGGTTTTATATAGCCGTCGCTAATGAGTGTCGTTAAATATGGTTGTTTATTTCCGAGTCACTAATAAGTCATGGTTCGATTATATCAGTGACATTTATAATTACAGCCGTCACTGATGTGTCATTAGCAACGTTTTTTTTGTAGGATGTCGCTAATGATGGTGTATTCTTTGTATCAATTTAAGGTAGTGTATGTAGTTTGTTAAGATTTGTTTTTAATAGAGATTTGAATCATTTCTTTTTCCTTTCTCATCTTCTTTCTCATTGTTGTTGTCAACCTTACCGCGAGTTTGTAGAAGATGTTTGGGTCGTGAAAATAGGAGCTAGGAAAAAAGGTTAGGAAACAAACGGAAAGATCATCGTCTTCAGCAGTATATCCTAACCCTTCATTTCCTTTCAAATCTGCTCCTCCGATCCCAAATACCAGACGCCACTTAAAATTCTTCATTCATTTCTTTCCCAAACCTGCACCTCAAATCACATTATCAAATGCCACCTAAAATATCTAGGGTTTGTTTGGTTCATAATCATAGTGAGCATTACTAAAAATTAGAGTTACCAAAGGGCTGTTTGGTTGGTGCCTAACTCACGGCTAAGCTTAGTCATGCCACATATTTTTAGGCTGTTGTTTGGTTCACTGCCGCAAGCTACACTTTTGTAGCACCCTACCTCACATATCATATTCTTATTTTGTTACCAAACTTGCCACACTTGTGGTGAAAATTTTGTTAGCCACACTTTTTATGCCAAGCCACAGTAGACTAATCTTAAGCGTGCCAAGCTTAGGCACCAACCAAATAGGCCCCAAATTGTGGGTGATGCCGAATTATTGGTAACATAAACTATGTTTGGATTGTAATCTTTCAATTTTTCATATTACGATTTTTGGCAAGAAAATAATTTTCAATTGCTTCCATTGCTTTAGTTGCCAAAGTAATTAAGTAAGATATGGGTCCCACATGTCATTATATTCTAAACAGTAAATTTAGTCAAGTGACATCTTATTTTATAAATTTAATTATAAGAAAGTTTAGTGGTACAATCAGATTCTAAAACACAAATACGATTTAGACAATAAGGTAATCAATTTATTAGCTTTGAAATATTGTTTTACCTGCTGCTTGCCACATCATGCAGGTGTCAACCAAAATGTTCTCGTCTGCATGTTGCGGCTGATAACCAGTTTAATAAGGAAAAAAGTTACATAGCACCAATGCTACGGCATTGAATCCAATATTAACCCCTCGTGTTAATATTAACCACCCATGCTAATATATAAATTAATGTTAAAATTCAGTGCTACAGTACTATATAATTTTTTTCTATTTAATGTATATGGATATGTTAAATTATTATCTAACCATGTAGCAATCCAAATGATCTATAAAAAAGTAGAATCCAAATAGTAGCCAAATCTCTGCTCTTAAAAATCTAACGTAATCTAACGGAAGTGCTCTTCTGATTATCTCAAATTATAGATCCACGCGAACCATTGTTAGATAACAAAAAATAACTACTCGAAATAAATATATAAAATTCAAGTAAAGTTATAAAAAAACAAAACAAATTTATTTTAATATTAATATATTACTTTTTAAATTAATATTTTTTTAAATGGTAGCGTTAACACGGCACTCCACCTGTACACCACCGTAGAACCTTTCCTCCCATAATCCAAAGTTCCTCTTCGGGATTATCTCAGCCGTTGGTTCTCTCCCATACCCGATCGCTATACCCGATCGCTGCCGTACGTGCCGCAGCTTATCCTCTTCTCCTGGCGCGTCCCAAACTCTCCCGAGGACCCGACCCGTCTCCGTCCTCCTTTCTGCCGCGGCTGCTCCCGCTCCTCCCCGTCGCTCGCCGCGGGTCCACCGCGCCCCACGCCGTGGCCCCGTCCCGCTCCGCGCCGCACCCCGATCCGCGCCGCCACCCACCTTCGCGCGCCGCCACCCCGCCCCGCCCGCCGCCACGAACCGGTCTGCCCCGTGCGCCGACTCGAGGTAAAACAGTGCGCTTACGTAGGGCGGCGTACCTTCATCGCCCTATTGGTAGATCCTCCTGTTAATGCGTGGGTGGATCTTTGAGTATGTGATTTTGTGGTGATGAGGGCTTCGTCCGCGGAGCTGATCGGGTTTGTTCATTTAGGTAGGTCTCTTCGAGTTGACGGAGAGTGATTGGTGATGGTTGGGCATGGATTTGGGGGCGCCGATTTGTTTGCGTGCAGATATGGTTGGGGATTTTGGAGTTCTTGAATAATTTTGATTGTATGAAGATTTTTGGGTAGAATAAAACTGTCCCAACTTTCCATAGGCTCTTTACTAGCCATTCCCGTGGTCATTAATCCTGAAGTCGAGGGTTCGAGCCTCTCTCACCCCATTAATCCTCAGTATACTATTTTTTGGTTGTTGAAATGTTTCTGATGTGTACTGCATAGGAACGTTCACTCGTTTTTCCTGATCAGTTTTGTGTGAAAAAAGTAAGATAGAATTTTCCTGGCTATGTAGGCAATATGTACCTTTTTCTTAAACTGCTTATATTATTTATCTTAAATGCAGACATGAATGGTGTGAATTTTATCGTTTAACATCTTTCTCTCTCTCAAAGTTCTTTCTTCCCTTTTGAGGGTAGTTGTGGGAGGAACCCTCTTACAACCTTTGCCCATACTTTTCCTTTTTAAAAAGGAAGTTATGGCAAACTGTAAATTATTTAATTTATCAAGCAATTAATTCTTTTGCCACGGGAGACACATAACAGGATGTTAATCACTTGGTTCTTTTTTGCATTGACTGAAATATCAAGACTGAGGAATGTTTTCCTGTTATTCTTGTTCAATCCTATATAAACTGTGTATCCATCACTTGGAAACTCTTGTATATTCTTTTTTAGTTTCTGATCTTTGCGTTGATGCTCTGTGCTTAATGACTCGTTAGTACTGCTGTATTCAAGTAATGTTAAAAGATAATCATAATGGCAATTGACAATGCTGGAAGGATCGGTAGTCAACTTCGTTGCTATTTTGGGAGGGCACAGGGCTGGGAGTTGTACACTGAAGGAGGCAGTGGTAAGCAAGATAATTTGCATGCAGATGGTCATGATACACGATGATGTAATAGCTCATATTTCTAAATGGCGTGGCTTGCTGAGAATTGAATAAGTAAATGATTCTTAGTGGGTTCTACTTATATAGATTATATAGATAAGTTGCTATCATGTCATAAACGTTTGCTTTCCTTGGCTGGATTTCAAATAGTCTATTTAGGTATAGGGCTAAGGCTAGGCTTGTGCTGATCTGGTTTTCAGGTTCATATGGGCTGTACTCTATATTATATTAGGTAGATAACTAATGGATAGGGGTGCAATTTAATCAAATCAACCGGAATATGGCTCATTCAATGCCACTCAGATTTGATATAACCATGAAACTTTAATCATATATCATGTCAAACTGATACTATATGACTAATACATACAAAAGTATCAACCTTATAGATATTCGGCTTTGCAATACAATTTTTAATTTATACTAGTACTACATGTTTAGCAAAGAGAAAAATTACTAAAATATAACCATTTACATGTACAAGCTGCAGTTTTACAGTAATGTGACGAGTTAGTTTTTTATTGTGTAGAAGCATGCCTTTTTTTTTTCTAGCGAACACAAACAGTTTTAGTACTGGTAAAAGGTTGTATTGTATAGATGAGGAAATTAACATATCATTTACTCTATAGTCTATCAAACATTTAAGGATGGATGGCTCAAGGAGGCAAATTATTATAATAGAAATTGTGCCAAGTTGAAAATACTCCTGTCCTTGGCAAGCTAGTGACCATTGAGAACCTGAATAGCTACGTCTCTTAACACATTATCTTTCGGCTGCCCTTGCTTATAGCCTTTGCATGGAATACAACACATTATATTCTGAATAAGATCACAAATAATCAAAAAAAGTATAAAAAATAATGAATGCTTGAAAAGCTATCAATTATAGTTATTTTTATTTTATGTTTCAGGGCTGTAAACTACAACAAATCACACATCACGGATTGATAAAAAGACAGTATTCATTGGATTTAAATGTTCATTCCATTGAGTTCTGTTTGATATGGCGATTGGGTTGACATCCCATCTATTCCAAAGAGTGGCTACTACTGATATATTTACCCAAAGGAACAAATCTAGGGTGTGTAAACATCCTCGTTGCTCTTGTAATTTCTAGTCCTCTTACATTAACGTTTAATGAATTTTTTTTTTAACAGAGTCCAGAGATGAGGAGTTCTCTTCCCTTGTCATCCACATCTTTGCTGTCAGTTGCGGGTGTACGGTTTCCTTCTTCTCTGGCTTGCCATTGCTAAGCTAACAATATATTTCATTCTGTTTTATAATGATTCTCATACTTTTATCATTCTTGATCAGAAGCAATCCATCTTTTTTTTTCTTTTTGTATGTTTGATTTGTTTTTGACATCTGGAATTTATCTTATTGTGCTTATTAGTTAATCTTAATCTTTATGTAATCTTATACAATCAAGTTAACAGGACCAGATGGTTCAAATTTATAGCCATAGAGATCTTTGGCTGAATGAACTAAATAATTGGTTGTCTATTGTTAAAAATAATCTTGTCATCTAGAGTTAAGAGTGTTATTAGCTGCATATGTATGTGCATGTGTAATCTGTCACAGGAGCTGTACATAGTGGTAAAGATCATAATGTGGAGGCTAGCAATTACGTACCAAAACCTTAATTTCCGGTTTCCCTTTTTTACCATTTTCCCCCTTTTCAGTTTTGTTTTTCTTTTCCTTTGCCTTCTTTTTCCTTACTTTTCATCTTTTTTTTTGGATAAAGTCCAATTTACTCCCCTCAAGTATACTCAAAGTTCAAATAACCCCCTAAACTATGTTTTGGTTTATTTTACCCCACCAAAACATGAATTTGGGTCAATTTATCCCTCGTGGAATTTGTCTTTTTAAATACTCCATGCACAAGCATAATCTTGATATGAAACTTTATGAGATGATAAAACACATCGTAACACATATTAGAAAAATACGTTTTGAATTTTTTTACCATTTTTTTTGCATATAGTTTTTAATCTCAAATATTAATTTACTATTAAATGTCTTTCCCTATAAAAATAATGATAAAAAAATTATAATCATTTTTTAAAAATGAGTTATGATATGCTTTATCATCTTTTAAAGTTTCATCTTAAGATAATGCTTATGTATTGAGAAACAAAAAAGACAAATTATATGAGAGGGTAAATTGACCCAAAATTATGTTTTAGCGGGGTAAAATAAACCAAAATATAGTTTAGGGGGTTATTTGGTGTATGGCTATACTTGAGGGGAGTAAATTGGACTTTATCCTTTTTTTTTTAAATAATCTTTGTGGATTACTTCTCAGGGGTTTCATCTCTAGCCTACCCCGATAATTAGAAGGCTTTGTTGTTGTTGTTGTGTTTTTTCTCCTTTCGTTTGTCTCTTATTCTGTTCCTCTATTTTTCTTCTCTACTGTTTCTTTCCGTCTTCTTTTACCTTTATAGGCTTTCATATTCAGTCTTATGGGATTGATCAGTGACCTATCCCAACTTGTTTGGGACTAAAAGTCTTTGTTGTTGTTGCTGTTATTGTTGTTTGTTTCTCTTGCAAGCTGTATCAGGCGTCTTAATATATTTTCAGATCTTGATGTTGGTTTTTTTTTGTTTTAAAAATTGTTGCTGATTCTAGCCATGAATAATCGGGATTTGAGTATACGTTGTTTTAGTGGAATGCACACAGCCAGTGTTTCAAAAAGCATTAGTCGTACTCGCTTCTTATTTAGTAGGAAACAGAATTAAATATTATATTGCCACACCTGACCACATGTATGTTTTAATCTGAATGTTTCCCAACATGCTTTTTGATCCATATATGTTACCTAACATAGAAGTAGCTGCATTAGTCACATATGTCTAAGTAACAATGCTCTTTATTGAATCATACTCACCTATAGCTATCCATGGTTGTAGTGTTGCAAAATTGTTTTAGCATACCAGAGGAACATTTATAGTTGCCTAACATTTATAAAGTCACTTCACAACAATATATTTATATTCTTGTATTTATATTCATTCTTTAATTCAGTTCATAATGTTGTTTTCATAGTTTTATATCAACATTTTGCAGTGGTCGGATATATTTTCAAGTGTGTGCTTGGTAGACTGAAACTATAAAACTTAGATTTATAAATGGGGGCGTTGTGCTATATATTGGAGTACCATTCTGTTTCCCTTTGGGCATGATGTACAATGATTCAGTTAAAACATAATGTTTATCTATTATTGTAGATCTTTCTGAGCGCCTCGTTTTCTTTGCAGAGGCAAGACGGTTGGGGCCATAATGTATTGGAGAGTAATTACAGGACAATGCTCTATGCGCCTTATAGATATAGATCTATGAGCTTTAAATCATTGGCTTTGCCAGTTTCTTTGCAGGAAATTCCTCTCATTAAGAGCACATCGTCTGCACTAACTAGGTACGTACCCCTTATACCATTCTTTACTTACTAATTTTCTGAATGCTTCTTATAGCCCACATTAGGAAATGAACAATACAGCAAAACATAGTTTAGTTTCTTCTACTTTTTGTGTTTCTCTTGGTAGTAATTGTTTATTAAACAGGACATCCAAGAATGGTTGTTTTAGTATTAGAACCTTGTCTTGGATAGGTAATTTTGATATCTAGAGAATGTGTGGCACCCCACGGAAAATTAGGCGCTATGCGCTAAGCGAGCTGTCGCCTCCGCCTAGAGCTTAGGTGTTCCTAGACGTGCATAGGTGTTTTCTACTGTAGCATGGCTGATTTGTAAAAACTGTAAATATATAGAAGTATATGCATACCCCATTTGTGTTGTAAGGTTGATTTATATGCAATTCTTGGCTAGCTGCTTTCATGTTGTCAACTTATTGTTCCTGAGAGTAATACAAAGATGAGAAATACGAGAATCATTGAAAATTTGAATAACCGAAGTGCTGAATATTAACACAAGAATTCAGCAGGGAAAAAAATCAATTAATCTATTGTACGCAACACTCTCCACGATTACAATAGTAAATATTAGGGGCAGTTGCAAAACTAGTCCTGTTTTAGAGTTCAATTTTGAAAATGGTTCACTTTTTGAGACTTTGCAAAATCGGTCCTGTTTTTCAGATCCGAAGCAACCAACAGGTCCTCTTCTGTTTAGAGCACTTAACAGTGTTAAATATGATATAAAAAGACATATACCCTTTGCAAAATCGGTCCTGTTTTTGTTAAACATTGCAATCTAGCTTTTTTTAGTACTATCAATTGAAGTTGAACTTTTGATTCTTGTAGTTATGATTTTGAATTAAACTTATTTTTGAATATGTATTAAATTAATCAGAAATTTGAACATAAAAATGATAATTTTGAAAACATTTCGTCCATTATGATAAAGAAATATGAACACCAAATTTAAATAAATTAAAAAATAGAATTATTGTCATTATACATGCGCAATATGGAACGGTGGTCCTCAATATCATTGAGATGTAGAGCCTAATCATTAAGCACATTTAGAAAGTTAGTCCCTGGTAGCCTGTGTGACGATAATCGCATGTCCTTGCCTCAACAGATGAGCGGCAGCATTACAGGCACGCTATTGGAGATGCGGAGCGGTGGGAGGTTAGAAGCGTGGCATTTGCAGGCATGCTACCGCCTGCCGATGCCCGTGTGCCACCCACAGCCAAACACAAACGTCTGCCCGCGATGCTGCGACCCTGCCCTCGGTGCCCGTGCGCACATGAGCCGGCCGCCTGCATGCGACCTCGAGCCGATGCACGCCATGAGCTAGCCGCCGCCGGTCGCGCGCTTCCCCAGGCCAAACACCGACGCCCGCGCCCACGAGCTGGTTACCGAGCTAGCACGAGACCCCAAGCCGACGCCCATGCGCGGTGCAAGCCAATCGCCGGTGCCATGCGCGCTTAGCAGTCGCCGCCGCTGCTAGTATTAGGTTTCACACTCTTAGGAGAAATGAGACCGGTCTATGCTCGATTCAACTGCGCCTCCTAGTAAACAAAACTATAGGCTCGGAATTGATCCCCGTTGAAATGTGGAGATGTCTTGGGGATGTAGCGATAGTGTGACTCGCTGCGTTGTTTAACCTTATCTTCTGATCAAACAAGATGTCTATCGTGTGGCGGTGGATTATTTTAGTACTGATATTCAGGAACAAGAGAATTTCCAAAATTGAACTAATTATAGGAGATCAAGCTAATAAGCCATACAATGATGCTATGGGAGAGGCTATTGATAATTGCCTAAGGGGATTTAGGATTTACCTAAAACTAGTTTGGTTTTATGCCTGGGAGATCCACTATGGAGAGAATTTTTCTAGCAAGGCAATTGATGAAGCGATACAGGGGAACAGAAGAAAGACCTGCATCGGGTCTTTAATGGCTTCGAGAATGCTTATGATAATGAGCCAAAAAATATCATAAAATAGGTTTTAGAAAGGTACACAGTCTCAACGAAGTATATTATCGTCATCAAGGATATATATAATAATGTTGTGACAAGTGTTCAAAGAATTGATGGAGATGGCAAGAAGTTTTCAATTAATATAGGACTGCACCAAGGGTTGGCTCTGAGCTCTTAACTTTATTGATGGATGAGATCTCACGAGACATACAAGGAGATATTCCTGTGTGTATATTCTTTGTGGATGTTATGTATCTAGTAGATGAAAGCTGGACGAAGATTAACCAGAAGTTTGAAGTATGATGACAAACTATAGAATCAAAGGGTTTTAGGCGATGCTGCAGAAGTATGGTCGATGCTGCAGAAAGATGGTGATATTGATGAAGATGTTAATCATAGAATTAAAGCTGAACAGTTGAACTGGCGTCAAGCTTCTAGTTGCCTATGTAATAATATGGTGCCACAAAAGCTAAAAGGTAAATTCTATAGGACCGTGATCCACCTTGCCATGATATATGGAGCATAGTGGAGCATAGTGTTGGCCTACTATAAGGAGTAACTATAGTAGAAATGCGTATGTTGCGATGGATTTGTGGCCGTACAAGGAGACATGTTGTTTGGAACAGTGACATATGAGAGAGTAGGGGTAGCACCAATTGATGAGAAGCTTGTGGAACATCATTTTCACTGATTTGGACATATACAACGAAGGTCACAGGAGGCATCGATTCATAGCAGGATGAATATAATTTAGTCTAATTATGTGAAAAGAGGCAGAGGAAGACAAAACTTAACATGGGAGCAATTCATGTGCTAGAATCATGATTGTCGGTTTACCCCTTTTTTTCAGTTTTGTTTTTCTCTTTTTGTCTTTTTAGTTTTTTTTTAAATCCCTTATGTTTTATCTCTGAGGGATTTCATCTCTAGCCTACCCAATTTGGCTGAGAAGGATTTGTTGTTGTTGTACAATAATGTTTTGACAAGTGTCTGATTAAGTGATGGAGACACCGATGATTTCCCAATTAATATATAGGACTGCACGAAGGGCCAGAGCTTTCAGTCCTTATCTTTTCACTTTGGTGATGGATGAGACACGAGACATACAAAGAGATACTACCTCCGTCCCTAATTACTTGTCATCTTACACTTCACAAGTTAATCTCATTTAGGGCCCCTTTGGCAGAGCTCTCTGCTCATGATTCTCAAGCAGAATCAAGTGAGCTCTGTCAAACACTGTTTTTTATGAGAAGTAATTTTTGTTTGATTCTGTGAAGTTATTCTCTGAAATGAACTAAGGAGCTGGGAGCTGAAAAAAGTAGCTTCTCCTAATTCTATGAAGTGATTTTCTATCCTGCTTCTAAGCGTTTATTCTAGAGAATTATTTTCAACCACAGAATCACTTCACAGGAGAATTAAAAGTGAATCCAAAGAATCAGGAGCTAGAAGCTCTGCCAAAGAGGCCCTTACTTGTCATTCTCCCTTCCCGATACAACTTTCTCTATTCCCAATACGTCCACATCTCTATCTATCTCTTCGTTTTCAGTACATCCCACTTTTTTCACCTTGCTTAATTCTCGCGCCCACTCTTAGGATGACAAGTAAAAGGGGACGGAGGGAGTATTACTTATATGCTCTTTGTGGATGATTCGGTGCTAGTGGATGAGAGCAGGACGGGGGTTATCCAGAAGTTAGAATTGTGGAGATGGACTTTAGGGTTTAAGGGTTGTAGACTTAGTAGGTCAAACAAAATATATGAGGTGCGATTTCAGTGATACCACACATGAGGGAGACATTAGACTTGGTGCTCAGGTGGTCCCAAGAAAAAAACTTTCCATTATTGTTTTTGTAATAAGTAGCATCTACCTGCAATCCATATTCTTTTAGTAATTGCCTGCTTTTTCCCCGCTTGACAGGTCATGTGACGCTTTGCTTGCAAATCCAGCTACTTCGCTTGTGGTCTCTGCAGTTGGTATTATTATGTTTGCTTTATGGGGCTTTTTGCCTCTGATGCGAGATGTCAGAAACCGTTTTGATGTATGTTTCCATTACATTGGACCAAAACTTTTAGTTTCATGTAAGCACATACATGACTACCAAAAAATGTGACAAATTTTATGGACCTTCAGCATGGAGGCAACTGGAAGAAGAGTCCTACGTACTTGATTTCTACATCCTACCTTCAACCTCTACTTCTTTGGACAGGAGCAACACTTATCTGCAGGTACAGCTATTGGAGCATATAATAATGTCTTCTTGCACAGGCAATCCTATTCAACTCAATATTACATTGTTGCAATGCTTAAATCCTGTTCACATAAAAAAAAGCTTAGTCTCCCTTTATAATTTGGGAATTCCTTCTACCTGTTAAATGATTGAGTTGCTCAAACTAGAACTTTTCCATGCCCAAGTTTTCCATAAGGCTTCAAGCAAGTTTATGTCATTTTATTGTATGTTATTTATCCTTCCATTCACCCATGCTGCATCTTGCAGAGGTTTGGATCCAGTTGTGATGCCTTCAGCAGCAAGCCAAGCTGTAAAAACACGCCTAGTGACTTTTATGAGATCATTGTCAACTGTCCTTGCTGTTGCATATATTCTAACAAGGTATCTCAAGCCAACTGAAATTATTGCTTGCGAATTATAGCTTTATTAATGCAATTATGCTCCTGTAAGTCAGATTAGGAAAAAAAATGAGAACTAGACTTCTCAGGAGCTTATGTCTTGTGATGGGCAGCATAAACCCTAGCCTGCCAAGATGTAGATAATATTGAAATGTGGGGAAACTAAATTACCAGAATAATCCCAATTTTGTTTATTCCTTCAATAGCAACACCCAGTATTTATTGAGTTGGCAGATTTTATTGTAATCGACTTTTAACTCTAATTCAACTTTTTTACTCTTTCTTTTTATCTTAATTTCAACTTTTTTACTCTTTCTTTCTTTCTTTCTTAACAAACACCGAATTCTCAACACATGGATATACTACTTGTTTCGTATATATTGAGAAGGTTGTGTGCATGTTAAAAAGAGTTTGGTACAACAACAACAACAACAAATCCTATTAGTGCCAAGCAGGTTGAGGTAGGTTAGAAATGAAACCCACAAGAAAGCTTACTGAGGTATAGTGCAAACGTCATCTGAACATAGTTTTGGAAGGATAGGTCCTTTGAATTATTTCCTTTGCTTTACTAAGCATCAGCTAAAGTACCTTGATTCTCGTATCACCTAAAGACACTGAGGTGTTATATAGTTTATAAGGGTCTTCCATTATTGTTGAGAAAATATAGTTTATTATTTGGATAAAGTCCAATTTACTCCCCTCAAGTATGGCCAAAGTCCAAATACCCCCCTAAACTATATTTTGTTTTATTTTACCCTGCCAAAACGTGATTTTGGGTCAATTTGCCCCCTCATGAAATTTGTCTTTTTTAATTCTCCGTACACAAACGTTATCTAAGATGAAATTTTATGAGATGATAAATCACATTAATATACATATTAGAATAATGTCTTAAATGTTTTACCATAATTTTGGATATAGTTTTGTATCCCAAAGATTAATTTACTATTAAATATCTTTCCTACTAGTCGGTTGCCCGTGCTACGCTACGGACATCGAACAAACATTATAACAAAAGCCCAATTAAGATTAAACTGATATGTGGCAGTACACTCTGAAGTTGCTCTGTGGCAGTACTGCTCGCTGATAATGTCTTCAAAGATCCAAGCAACCAACTAAAAGCAAACCTAACTAAGGTTAAACCGATGCTCAAGCCAATTATCTAAAATAGAAAAGAAAAGTGAAACAAAGTGCAGCATTTCACCTTCCGAAACTCCCTAGACTGGGCAGAAAAAAAAAATTAGCCAGACCTTGTCGCATTAAAGAGAATCATGTGAAAAAGACAATCGTTTGATTTTCAGGAATAACTTTGTGTATCTTGGAAAATTAGACAATTGTCTTTTTCAGACCCTACCTTGGAAATCAGTTATTCAGTCAGAAGAAAAAGAGAAAAAACACTTTTCAAACACCAGAAACGGTACATGATGGATTGACTGCCAAACAAAAATAGATAGTACAATTCTGTTGGCTATCTACTCCATGTACACGTGCATCTCTTCCACGAACCAGCGTCAATGATGTTTGTCATTATATTGCAGTGCTCTTCTACGCTTTACCCCTTTCATGTGATGCCCTCTTTATTGTTAAAGAACTTGTTCCACTTATTAGGTACCAATTAATTTTGAGAGTTACCTGATGTAGTGATATGCACTCCACAAAAAATTTGTATTTTACATACCTCGTACAACACGGTACCCAAATACTTGCTTGTCTGGAATAGTGTAGACACAACCTGACATTACTTTCATTAGAAATTGTACCTGTAACTTGAGGCCTTCTCTTTTACGTACCAAATAGAACGGCAGTGCTATTAGATGACAGGTTCTTGCAGCCGGCACCACGCCGGCTAGATTTGAATTTGGGATAACAAAATTAAAACCGAGAAATTTCCAGAGGACACCATGGGCCCAGGGCACAACGTGTGAGCAGAACATCAAACATCAGTAACAGCTCCATCTTGGTCTGCCACCTGATGTGTGAGCAGAACATCAAACATCAGTAGCAGCTCCATCTTGGTCTGCCTCCGGTGGCCGGCACTCGGGGCTCATCTCAGGAGAGCTCATGGCGGCCTTCGCGGTGGCTGCAGTGGAGGACGCCAAGTTGAAAGTGGCATGCATCAGGGAGGAGTCGGTGAGGAGCAAGCCTCTGCACTGCGGCATGGGGAAGGGGAGAGGAAGGCGGCAGGCGAGCTAGCAGTGGCGGCCGCAGGCAGCGGCTGTCGGCGAGCAGGCAGGCAGGGGTAGCAGGACGGATGGCTGAGGTGGTAGGACAGCGGGGGGCGAGCGGCGCTTGAAGCAGCTGCGAGCCGCGTCGCGGCAGTCGAAGCGGGGGTGAGTGACGTGACGGCAGCCGAAGCAGAGGCGAGCGGCACGGAGACGGCGGCTGGGCGAGTGGCACTAGAGGCGGCAGCGGGGCAGCGGCCGAAGGGGCTGCGAGCAGCGAGGGCGAGCTGCGGTGCGGCACGGCGGTGCAGATCGGGGGGGGGGGGGGGG
>BCLF01000083.1:620378-632753 GCA_001602275.1 Zoysia japonica | reverse complement strand
CGTCTGGAAACATTCAAACACCAAACATGGGAGGGAGCAGCGGGACGTGAGCTCCGACTGTTAGAGCTCACGGTGGTGGACAAGGCACCACAAACCGCAAACTCCAACTTTTAAGAGGAGTGAAGATAAAAATAATGATAAAAAATTATAATCATTTTTTAGCATGTGGATAATGTTTTTTTATCATCTCGTAAAGTTTGCTATTAAGATTATGATTTTGTATTGAGAAACAAAAAAAGATAAATATCACGAGGGAGGTAAATTGACCCAAAATCACATTTTGATGGGGTAAAATAAACCAAAATATAGTTTAGTGGATTATTTGGACTTAGGCTATACTTGAGGGGAGTAAATTGGACTTTGTCCTTATTAGTTTGCTATCGCTACTTTGATTTGGTTGTTCTATATATTCTCTTTCTTTATTGTTTATTGTTTCCTTTTCTGCACGGTTTCTTCATTTTTTAAATACTAACATAATTTATCTTGTTTCTAGCTTGATTCAGCAGGTACAAAAAATTGTTATCGATATGCGTATCCCCAATGATACAAGAAATGTAAGATCCTTATATCATAGAAAGTAAATAATATTTTGATTATTGTTAAGGGTAATTATTCTTCAAATTGCATTTTCTCTTTGCTATTTTGTTATATATTTACCAGGGCCCAACCTTTCCCGTAACGACTCAACAAAAAAAATTGTGTGGAAATGTATAGCTTTATGTACAACAAGAAAATCTTTTTGTCCCAAGCAAGTTGGGGTAGGCTAGAGATGAAACCCCTGAGAGATAGATCGCAAATGATTTTTTTAAATAAAGAGATGAAAGGAATGGAGAAAGAAGACAAAAAAAAGGAGAAAAAAAAGCTAAAAGGGGGGGGGGGGGAAAGGAAAAAAAATGGCAATCCAGGTTCTGACACGTGAATTGCTATTCTCCACAATCTCCTATCTAATGCTAGCCTCTACAATCGCCCAATCCTTGTGTTCTCTTTTAATGGACTCCTCCCAGGTTAAGTTTGGTTTTCCTCTTCCTCTCTTAACGTAATTAGGCTGACTTATCATCCTGTTGTGAACCGGTGCCTTCTCCGGCCTTCGTTGTTTATGTTCGAACCATCGCAAGTGAAGTTGCACAAGTTTCTCCTCAATTTGGGGCACCCCTCATCTGGCTTATATGTTAATGTTTTGGATACTATCTCTCCTTGTGTGGCACACAAATCTATCACATCATACATATTTATGCTACATCTAGTTGTTGGATGTCTCTTTTTTGTAGGCCAACACTTGGGTCCATATAACATAGCTGGACGGATCATGTAAGACGCTAGAAGCTTAATACTATTTCAACAACCTAGCTTCAATATATGACTAACATTTTCATCAATATCGCCATCCTTTTGAACCATCGATCTCAAATAACGTAAAATGTCTTCTTTGGGTACCACCTTGCCATCAAGTGTCTCGCTCATGCAGTAGCACTGAAATCACACCTCATACCATGTTTTAGACCTACTAAATCTAAAATCCTTTGACTCCAAAGTCTATCTCCACAATTCTAACTTCTGGTTAACCCCTTCCTGCTCATCCATTAGCACCACATCATCCGTAAACAACATACATGAAGGGATGTCTCCTTGTTTGTCTTCATCATTCACCAAAGTGAAAAGATTATGGGCTCAGAGCCGACACTTGTAGTCCTATATAAATTGGAACAGCATCGATATCTTCGTCAGGACACTTGTCACTCCATTATTGTGCAAATCCTTAATGAGGGTAATGCACTTCTTTGAGATCTTATGCCTTTCCAAAGCCCCCCATATGACATTTCTAGGTACTTTATCATAAACCTTCTCCACGTCAATGAAAACAATATGCAGATCTTTTTTCTATTCCATCTCTCTTTACATTAGCTGCCTTATAAAAAAATTGCCTTCAGTTGGATTTCTCGGGCTTAAAACTAAATTGGTTTTTGGTGACTTGTCAATCCCTTTTGACAATGCTCAATAACCCTCTCCCATAGCTTCATTGTATGGCTCATTAGCTTTTGTCCTCGATAATTAGTGTAGTTTTGAGCATCCCCCTTTTCTTGAAGATTGGTACTAAAAATACTCCACCTCCATTCGTCGGGCATCTTTTGATCGGAAGGTAAGATTGAACAACTTGGTGAGCCAAACTATCGCTTTATCTCCAAGACATTTCCACATTTCAATGGGGGTCCCATCCAGGTCCATTGCTTCACCTCCTTTTCATCGTTTTAAGACATCATTTATTTCATACTTTTGAATACTTCTAAAGTGATTGTTTACATCATCGGAAGAAATATCCAAATCAATGGAGCAGCACACACTATCCTCACTGAAAAGTTTGCTGAAATACTCCTGCTATCTATTCTTGACCTCTTTGTCGTTTACTAGGAACCACTTTGTTTTATCCTTAAGGTATTTAATTTGGATGAGATCCCTAGTCTTCGTCTCCTTACAGATGTCCTACATTTCTTTCATGCCCAGACAATGGGATAAGGCATCATACATTTGAGCCTTTACTCATTACTCGTTTTGTGGTCTTTTTTGCTACTTTGTACTGCTCTATGTTGTATGTACTCCTCTCAAGGTGTAAACACTAAAGCAATATTTCTTCTCTTTGATAGTCTTCTGTACATTCTCTTGCACCACCATGTGTCTTTAGCTTCATGTCTTCATCTAGGCAAGCCAAGCTCCTCTAAGACTTTCCTAATGCAAGTGGCTACCTTCAACCATATGCTGTTTGCGTCATTTTATTCATGCCAAGGGCCCTAACTGAGGACCCTCTCCTTGAATGTTTTAGCTTCCACCATTTCGTCCTTACCACTTTGACACGTTTACTCTATTGAAAGCGTACTTCAAAATGAAAGAAATGAAAGTCCGCCACCATAAGATTATGCTGCGGTACCACACACTCTAGGTACCACCTTACAATCTAAATAGGTAGTCCTATTTTCTCTTCTCGCTAGGTTGTGATCGATTTGGGTACAATGAGACCCACTCCTAAAAGTTACTAAATGAGGTGCTCTCTTCCTAAAACAAGTATTCGCTACAAAAGCGAATTATAGGCTAAGGCAAAATATAAAATCCCCTCCCCTTCCAGATTCCTACTTTCATACCTGAATCCTCCATAAACCTCCTTAAAACCTATGTTAGAAGAGACAACATGCCCATCGAGGTCCCCACCTATAAAGAGCTTCACATCTACAGTCACACTACTGACCATCACATCCAAATCATCCCATAAATGCCTCTTGCTACTGTCATCAAGACCTATTTGAGGGGCATAAGCGCTAATTACAATAAAAACTAAATCTCCAATGAGCAGCTTTGCTAGAATAATTCTATCTTCCATTCCTCTTGATGTCAACCACGTCATCTTTTAGCCTCTTGTCAATCACAATGCCTACTCTATGTTTTGTTGCCATTGTCTCGGTGTACCAAAAGCTTGAAGCCGATATATTCGACCTTTGCCTTTTGGCCCTTACAGTTCGTCACCTAAACGCATAAAATATTCAAACCTCGCCTAATCATAGGGCCCTTTTGGTAGAGCTTCACGGAGCTAATTCTCAGTCAGAATCAGAGAAGTTGTGCCCAACGCTGTTTTTCAAAAGAAGTAATTCTTGTCTGCTTCTATGAAGTGATTCTCTGAATTGAACTAAGGAACTGGGAGCTGAAAAAGTAGCTTCTCATGATTTCGTGAAGTGATTCATTGCCATGACTTTAAGAGTTTATCATAGATAATCAAAGAGAATCACTTCTCACAGAGAATCAATTCAAGAGAATCTCTACCAAAGGAGGGCATAGTATAAACAATCTATTGAAGCTTACCCGTTAGGTACCCTACATTCTAGCTATCTACCTGCACCGTAGTAGGCATGGCTAGCTTACCCTGCGCATCCATCGAGTCACGAAGACCCTTGCTCAATTCACACTACACCTATTTGGTGGTGTAACGTGCTACTAAGGATGCGATGACTTGATCTTTGCTCACTTATCACCATATCTAGACCAAGACACCGCACCGCTAAAGAGATGTTGACCCGACCCTGGCTCATTTAACACCATACCAGGGTTTTGATATGGTGCGGCTCTAAGAGGGTTATGCCCCAACGAAATTATTGGGGTTTCATTTTCATTAGATTGGTTAAAATAGTTATTGGCTCGCCATGCCTAATACAACCCACTCCATGGTATCGGCTATGTTAAAAACATAGGCAGAGCACCCTCTTTTATCCTGGCTTGGGACTGGCTATGTTAAACATAGGCAGAGTTATGTATAGCTCTATTTAAGAATTTTTATTTTACATCTCTTCAGTCCTGTTTAAATGTTTGGATCAAAATTTGTTTCTTTCAAAGCAATTATTTTTAATACATCACATAAAACACACTCCACTAACTTCCATCGTCAGCAGTCTTCTTCCCCAGTTTTGAGCATATTAGCTGTCATTTTAGACTGGATCCATGAATAAGATTTGTCAAAAGATTAAACCTAGGTAGGATCATTGAGCTGCCTTCTGCAAAGACTGCTAGACAATCAGCTAGTGTTAAACGGTTAGAAGTTATAAGCACTGAGAATTTCTTTTACCAAGTTATAAGCACTGAGAATCGATTGATGCTTTTTAGTTTCATTTTCACCCCAGTCAAGATGGCATTGATATGTACTCTGAGGAATCAACAACCTTACGAATTAATAAATGAGCATTAATTTGTATTTTCGGTAGATAAAAATGGATATATGTATGCTTCATGTACCAACACAATAAACATGGTTTCACAACGGTTGTTCATGGTCAAAAAGCCGTATGCCCACCCTGCAGCCAAGGAGGAGGGCTCATCACTGAACTTGTCATCTTCTCTTTTTTGTGAGCTGCAGCCCAGCCTGCCTGGGTCACACTCACCTGCGCACCACAGCACCCACACCTGCCTAGTTACACAGTGCTCACTGCCAGGGCAGACCATGCCCACACTACACCACCCACACTGGCCTCGCAACACACGTGGGCCTGCCTGCACAACACTGCACTCACACACTTCATCGCCTAGCACTAGTCCCACACCAACCTGAACGTCGTTTTGGTCAGGAGTCGCCTGTCGCCATGGGCTAGGATTGGAGGGGCGAATTTGGGGAGCTCTCCATTTCTGTTTGATCCGATTGCAACAGTAGTAGATAAGGCCATTTTGATTCGGCGTGTTGACAGCCGAGGTTCATCACTGCACCTAATGGAGCTGACAGCCGTATCTGTCAAGAACGTAAGATAAATTTGTTGGCTGGTAAGAAAATCGAATTTCATAGTGGGTAATAAGGGAACCTCAACTATTTTCATGGTTTATGAGGAATTTTCCCTTGCAAAAGTGTCATTCAATTCGGGATTCTTACTACACAGCTACATTCATATGTAACACAAAAGGCACTACGAAAGTATACTTTAGGATACACGCAATGGATTGCTTATGGTGGGTTGTCGGAATCATGCTAGGTTAGGGACATAGTGTAATCTTTTCTTGAAACGAGGACATGTTTAATGCATTTATTTTAGATATGTTTGACAATAGCCTTCCAATTCATAGAATTATAAATTTCAACTTTGACTTAGCAATTTTCTATTTGTTGTGATTTGGATGGAAGATGCGCAATGCATACTTATTTTGATATCTTATTCCATCAAAGTTTATTAAACTTGATATATTTGAGCTTCATAAATCATGGCATAAGTATGCAAGTGGAGATGTTACTCGTAATAACACCCATCAACTAGTACATTTTATTCTATTGTATGGTATTACTTATGCAAGTTTGTTTCTGACAGATGGGGTTTGATTTTACCATGAAAGCTCTTTACACTGGTATTTGGATTGCTGCTATTTCCCTTTTTATGGAGTTGCTGGGTTTCAATACCCAGAAGTGGATAACAGCTGGAGGTTTTGGGACAGTATTGCTTACACTTGCTGGTCGTGAGGTACTTATAAAACCTGTTGTTGGTAGGATTACTATATGCTAGATTGTTAATAGCTATCATAATTCAATGCAGATATTCACTAACTTCCTCTCAAGTGTCATGATCAATGCGACACGTCCATTTGTAGTCAATGAATGGATCAATGCAAAGATAGATGGAGTTGATATCTCTGGCATTGTAGAGGTCAGTATTTTTGTCATTTTTAACTATGTATCATATATCATATAGAGTTCATATGCTGCTCTGTTTATTAATTTTTTTCGGCATAAAACCACGATCAAACAGATGTGATAACAATTGTAGTTGTGTAGCAGTTTTGATAACATTTTATTCTCTATTTTCATGACGTTATTTGTATTATAGGTCGCACTCGCACAACCATAAAAGATCTTTTCAATGTTTTTTGCTGATTCTAACTTGTTTATTTCAGCATGTTGGTTGGTGGTCTCCAACAATCATTAGAGGTGACGATCGAGAAGCTATATACATTCCCAACCATAAGTTTACAGTTTCTATACTAAGGAATAATACTCAAAGGACACACTGGCGTATTAAGACTTATCTTGCTATAAGCCACATGGATGCTGGAAAAATTGGGGTGTGTGCTGCTCTATTTTTTTTCTATTTCTCTTCGCTTTATCCTTTTTATTTTGTATTGAGACCCTACATTTTTGTCCAAAATAATGAGCCTACTTAGCCATGTTTCTTTGTTTTCTTTTGTAGGTAATCGTTGCAGACATGAGAAAAGTGTTAGCAAAAAATCCTAGTATAGAACAACAGAAGCTGCATAGAAGAGTATTTTTTGAGAAAATTGATCCCAAGAATCAAGCACTTATGGTAAGTCCTCTGAGTAATTCCACTATTTGGTTGAAGTGCCATTGCAGAATCAGATCACACCGAATATTCTGATTATTTTTGCGGATTATTTTGTTGATAAAATTTACTAGAGGAGAAGAAAACGTCCTCATCCGATTAGAAAACACGTTTGTTTTAGCCTCATATTTCAATTTGTAATTGGTTAGCAGGCGCCTTGATCTCTAAAAGGTTGCCTGGATTGTACCTAGGATCATCAAGAAATAAAGTAATCCCTCTGTGGAACTTGTTTTCTTGCTTGCCATGGCTGGAGAAGCTCCGTGGTAGGACTAGGGTTCTTATCGGACTGGCTGCGGAGGTTGCAAGGGTGGAAGAGAGGAGGGCGCTTGGGAAGGTGGCACGAGCGGGACAGCGCCGTGATGAAAACGGTGCCCTAGGGTTACTGGGGTGGCTAAGGCTTGTGTTGAATTTAGCAACCAAGTGTTGCTTTTGCTTGATTTCTTCAATCATGTTTACAACTTATTTATAGCCTCTTCTTGCTAACTGTAGATCCTATGTTAAAGGATCTGATCCTATCCACTCAAGCTCCTAGATTAAAGGACCTCCACAAACTAGAGATCCTACATAAAAGGAAAGATCATCCTAAATGAGAGAAAATAGAGAAACGATAATATGGGCTGTACCTAGCCCTTATGTGGGACCACCCTGGCGCCCTTCTAGACGTCGGTTGGGGTGGTGCCCACCCCTTGGGTGCTGGCGTCCACCGCCTAGGCGCTGGCTGGCTGACGCCTGCTGTAGCGGATGCCGGTCATAACATCTCTCCAGCTCGTCCTCGAGCTAGAACGTCGGATAGAGATTCTAGAACTCCGCGAGCGGCTCCAACGAAGCATCTTCGGTAGGCATGCCGAGCCACTGGACTTGGACGTACCAGACATCCCGGCGTTTTTGGGCGCGAAGGACGACCGTCGGTGTAGGCAGGATGCGGCAATCATGTGTCGGTGGCACCGGTCCAGGTGCTGTTGGGGTGTCCCCGAGGTGGGGCTTCAGCAAGCCTACATGGAAGACGTCGTGAAAGCGGGCACCTTCTGGAAGCTAGAGCCGATTGGCCACTTGGCCTACGCGCTCCACCTGTAACGGACCGGCGTAGTGAGGCCCCAGCTTGCCCTTGGTGCGTGGCTCTAGCGAACGGGTTGGCCGATGGAGGAGGCGTAGCCAGACCCAGCCGCCAACTAAGAACTCAAGTCACAATGATTCGCGTCATAGTAGTTTGGAGATCTACTGAGCCTGGAGGAGGCGTTCTCGTACTTCCGCCAAGAACTTGTCGCGCTCGTGGAGGGTGTCGATGGCGTCAGTGTGAGCAGTCCCCTCGTGTAGGGCAGCAGCGGTGGTGGATCGCGTCCATACACCACTTTGAATGGCATGGCACGTAGGGCGGTGTGCAAGGACGTGTTGTAGCAGTACTACGCCCAAGGGAGCCATTCCACCCAGGCGCATGGGTGGTCCCTGGTGATGCAACGTAGATACAATGCGAGCACTTTGTTGACGACCTCAGATTGGCCGTTCGTCTCTGGGTGCAAGGCCGTGCTCATGCGCAGGGTGGCGCCGGCTCTCTTAAACAGGTCGCGCTACACGTGTCTCGTGAAGACTGGGTCCCTGTCGCTGACGATGGACGAGGGAAAGCCGTGTAGTCGAACAATGTCATCGAAGAATGCCTGGACGACAGATGTGGCTGTGTAGGGGTGGCTGATGGCGATGAAGTGGGCGTATTTGGAGAAGCGGTCCACCACCGTGATGATGACGGATTTACCACGGACTTTGGGTAACCCCTTGATGAAGTTCATGGCGATGTCCGTCCATACCTGCGAAGAAACGTTAAGCGGTTGTAGCAGTCCGGCTGGCTGCATTGTCTCGGTCTTGTTCTGTTGGCACGTGCTGCACTCCCGAACGAAGTGCTGCATTAATGCACGGTCGTCGGGGATGTAGAAGTCGCCGCGGAGCCGATGCAGCGTCTTCTATATGCCTTCGTGACCGGCCGCGTGTGCCAGTGAGAGCACCTGGCGTCCTAGGTCGTCATGGTTCGGTACATAGATACGCGTCCCATGGAGGAGGCCCTCCCACAGGCGCCACTGCTCACCAAGTGTGCAGGATGCTGTTCGTCTCGGTTGCCGCACTTGTGCGGCTTGAATATCGTCGAGGAGCTTGAAAGATGGGATCGAGATGGTGATGGTTGCGACTCTTGCTGTTTCGCGGCGTTGATGTTGCGACAAGACGGCGTCGGCCACTGTGTTCAAGCGGCCCGGCCGATACTCGACATAGAAATCAAACTCGAACAGCTTGCTAATCCATTGATGCTGTGGCACGGTGGAGAGGCGCTGATCGAGCAAGAACTTCAGGGCAAAGTGGTCAGTGCGCACGAGGAATCGTCGACCCCAAAGGTAGGGTTGCCAATGCCGAACTGCTTGTACGAGCCCCATCAACTTGCGCTCATAAGCTGCGAGCTTAAGGTGGCGCGCCGCAAAGGGGCGGCTGAAGAAGGCGATCGGCCCCCCATCCTGATGTAGGGCGGACCCAAACCCTGCACCGGAGGCGTCACAGTTGATGATGAACGGCTTGTCGAAGATGGGCATTTGTAGTGCCGGCCCTGATGACAAGGCGCGCTTGAGCGCCTCACATGCGACTGCGGCCTCCTCCGTCCAAGAGAATGCGTCCGTGTGCAGGAGCCGTGTGAGGGGAGCAGCAATGGAGCCGAAGTCGTTGATAAACTTGCGGTAATACCTGGCGAGGCCCAAGAAACCCCGCAGCCCATGGGCTGACCACGGCGTCGGTCACGATTGGACGGATGCCACTTTGTTGCTATCCATGGCGACGCCGTCCGCGGAGATGATGTAGCCAAGGTACGTGACCGAGAGCGCCCCAAAGGAGCACTTCGAGTGCTGTGAGGGCTAGGCGCACATGCTGCAGTTGTTCGGCCCACGACGAGCTGTAGATCAGTATGTTGTCGAAGAACACTAGTACGAACCGGCGTAAGAACTGGCGAAGGACATAGTTCATCAACGCCTGGAAGGTGGTCGGTGTGTTTGAGAGGCTGAACGGCATCACGAGGAACTCGAAGTGGCCGTGGTGTGTTCGGAACGCCGTCTTCTCAATATTGTCGGGGTGCATGCGCACTTGGTGGTAGCCCGAGTGGAGATCGAGCTTGGTGAAGAAGCATGCCCTATGGAGCTCATTCAATGGCTCGTCGAGCAATGGAATCGAGAACTTGTCCTTAGATGTCTTGTCGTTGAGGGCGTGGTAGTCGATGTAGAAGCACCAGGTGTTGTCCACCTTCTGCACCAAGAGAACTGGAGCGGAGAAGGTGGACGTACTTGGCCTGATGATGCCCTGAGCGAGCATGGTGTCGCACTGGTGTTACAGCTCATCCTTCTGGAGCTGTGGGTACCAGTATGGTTGAACGGCCACCGGTGCGGTGCCGGGGAGCAGGTGGATGCAGTGGTCATGGGGTTGCTCCGGAGGCAGTCCCGGTGGCTCCTTGAACAGGTCGTTGAACTGCTGTTGTAGGCCGTTCAACAATGGAAGGTCGGATCCGGCCCCAACGGTGTGCAACTTTGGTGTTCGGCTGTCACCTGGGGAAGACCCCACGCCTTCTAGGTGATACGTCGTGACCCTCGTGATGTGCTTCGGGAGGCCCCTCACAAAGAGCTTCGCCTTCTGGAGAGGGGACAGATCGTGAGCATGGCACAAGATGGCGTTGAAGCGGTCGGCATAGTTTGAACTGTCGACAAGAACGACAATCGAGCGAGCTCGGAGTGCCTCAGATCGCGGGACCGAACCGCAGGTGGCAGAGCTCTTTAAAGCGCTCCCAGCTAGACATACCCTCATGTTGTTTGAGGGCGTAGTACCAAGTCTGTGTGGTGCCCACCAAGTGGTACGACGCGAATCAGACAAGGTCTGAGGCCAGGGTGCGCTGGCCTCGGAAAAACTGTTCACAATGATTTGAGCCAGTTCAGAGAGTCCTCGGATCCATCAAAGGTGGAGAAGTACATCTTGTAGAAGCGACGCAGCGTCGACGCATGCGCCTCGATGGCTTCTTTGGGGGGGGGGGCGCATCATGGAAGGTTGTGGTGTAGACAGTCCCCTCTGTCGGCGATGTAGGAAAGGCAGGGATCGGCGAAGGCGAGTGTGGCATGGGGATCTGGTGGATGCATAGTGGGGTTGGTGGAGGTGCGGTGGTTCCCGACAGGGGCGGCACGGAGGTGGTCGCCCAGGTCGGTGGTGCCTTTAGCACCTCCATGTTTGCGAGGCGCAGGGACATATCGGCCACGGCGCGTGTCAGATCAACGAGTGCTCTCGTCAGGGTCTCAGGTGGGGGATTGGTGGCCGTGGTCGGTGCCGACATGATGGTCGGCGTTGCTCTGGTGGTGGGCGTTGGTGGCAGGGAGGTGGTGGGAGGAGGGCTTTACATCGATAATACCAAATTAGTAGAACTAGGGTTCTTACCAGACTGGCTGCGGAGGTTGTCAGGGTGGATGAGAGGAGGGCGCGGCCTGGGAAGGCGACGCGAGCGGGACGGCGCTGTGATGAACAGGGCGCCCTAGGGTTACTGGGGTGGCTAAGGCTTCTGTTGAAGCTAGCAACCAAGCGTTGCTTCTGCTTGATTCCTTCAATCATATTTACAACTTATTTATAGCCTCTTCTTGCTAATTATAGATCCTATCCACTCAAGCTCTTAGATTAAATGCCCTCCACAAACTAGAGGTCCTATATAAAAAGAAAGATTATCCTAAATGAGAAAATAGGGAAAGGATAATATGGGCTGTTCCTAGCCCCTAGGTGGGACCACCCTGGTGCCCTTCTAGACGCTGGCTAGGGTGACGCCCACCCCTTGGGTGCTGGCGTCCACCCCCTGGGCGCCGGTTGGATGATGCCTGCTGTAGCGGATGCCGGTCGTAACACTCCGCCACCTGCTGACGACACTACCACTTGCCATAAACACTACATCCTGCGCTCCAATCCACAAGCATTGCAACTGCTGCTCTTGCCCCTGCACGTCGAGTGTAGAACTAGGCGCCATTAATATAGGTACATCTTTGATATCCTTCCATAATGTTATCTTCATCCTATTTACTGTCATTGCAACTTAACCATACCTCAAAATTTGTAGAAATGACTCGGGCATTCCCGTGCTGCTCCATCAAGAAAAGTGTTATTTGCATCCATTCCATCACTTTGGAGGGAGTTATCTATACCATTAGCTTAGTCAGTGACATGTGGGGTTTGGTCCCACTTGTCATCGACACAAGGTGGTGGTGTAGAGGAAGCATGGACCAAAAAAAAAATGATACTATGGATGGAATTTATCCCAAAAAGAAATAGACTTGCCTTATATATCTATGAGATACCTAATGTGTCAGGCCATTTGATTGTGTTTGACCTTTTTCGAATTTGCCCTGCGTGCTAGTTTATCTGGCCAACGGTTCTGGCCTCAAGATAATATCAGTACTACCATTTAGGCAAGTGCTGTCTTGTTAGGAACGTCCTTTCTTTTGGATATGTTCATGTACGTGTATGGATATTGACATTCCTTTTTTTT
>BCLF01000083.1:588043-617473 GCA_001602275.1 Zoysia japonica | reverse complement strand
GGGGGGGGGGGGGGCTCGGAATTAAACACCCATTTAGATGGTATCTTACCGCTAGACGTGCGCCCTTGTCTAGGCCTAAATGACATCTAGAGGGAACTAAAAGCAGATAAATGTTGTACGAGAGTTGACTGACTACAGTTTACCATTTAGAAAAACCTAGTATAATAAGGTCTGACTCCTAAACCATTAGAATCTGCTGTTGCGGAGGATAAAGGAATGCAAATCCCTTGACCCCCGCTAACGACCAGAGCATAGCCTCCTACTTGACTTCAGACAAGGCCAATTCCAAGCTCGGAGCAGCTCCATCAAACACAGCGGCTGCGATGCTTCCAAAGCGACCACGCCCCCTAAAATGATCAGAGTTCAGTCCCATGTGAATCTGGCTTGGCACACGATCACAACACC
The DNA here is from genome assembly GCA_001602275.1 of Zoysia japonica. Taxonomy (NCBI): domain Eukaryota; kingdom Viridiplantae; phylum Streptophyta; class Magnoliopsida; order Poales; family Poaceae; genus Zoysia; species Zoysia japonica. The sequence continues at coordinate 617,068 of BCLF01000083.1, read as the reverse complement.
ATCTCCACCAATCATCAAACAACTCTACTCCCGGCTGAGTAGACAAGGACTGCAGCCTGACCATCCTCAGAAGGCAAAACCAGAACACTCTGGAAAACACACAAGACACCAGCAAATGATTGATTGTCTCTGTTTCTTGATTACAAAAGACACAATGTTCAGGATGAGATAGACCACGTTTAGCTAGTCTATCGGCTATCCAACACCGGTTATGTTCAGCCAGCCAAATGAAGTATTTGCACTTCCCAGGTGCCCATGTGTGCCAAACGCGGTCAGCTGGATCAAAGTGAACAGACCCATAAAAGACAGCTTCATAGGCAGATTTTTTTATAAACTGTCCTGAGGGAGAAAACCTCCAGATATGAGTGTCAGGGGTGTCAGGCCTGAGAATCACCTCAGTTAACAAGTCCCAAATTATAAAGTACTCCAGCCAGGCAGCTACTGACAAATCTCCCTGAATATCACGTAACCACTGATGATCTATCAAAGCTTCTCCCACCATCCTCTTGTTAACTCTTCGTTTAGGTACTGTGGCTATCAGATTTGGGGCCATGTCTATAATACTCTTACCATGCAACCACTTGTCATTCCAAAACAAGGTATTCTCCCCATTTCCCACTTCTGTACAAATCCCCACTAAAAAAAGGGCAAGAACATTCTTGTGAGTATTGGGAGTTGGAAAAATGGCCCAAAGTTTATGTTGCTCAGTTTTGTGCAGCCATAACCATGTAGCTCTCAGTGCCCAATTTAAGGCCCTAAGATCGGAGATACCTAGACCTCCAAGAGATTTAAGTCTAGTAACTTTAGGCCATGCTAGAAGGCAGTGTCCTCCTTTTGGATCCTTTCTACCCCTCCAAAGGAAACTCCTCCTAGATTTGTCAATAGCTTTCACTACCCAAGAGGAGATCCATCGAAATGGCAAGGTGGATAAGTTTTGAGGTGAGAACATGTTGCACATAAATGGCCCTTCCAGCACGTCATAAGATCAGCCTTCCAACCTGGTAAGAGAACAATCACTTGATCAGTCAGACCTTGAATCTGGTTCTTTGATAGTGACCTTAAGGATAATGGTAGACCCAAGTACTTAGTGGGAAAATCTTGGGCTTCACAGGGCAGCACGTTTCGTGTAAGTTGCAACTCCTCAATAGAGCATCTGATGGGAAAAATACTGCTCTTCTGCATGTTAGTATTGAGATCTGAGGCTTCACCAAAGAGTTGCAAGAGATCTAAAGTTTGGTCAAGATCAGTGACACTTGGTCGAATGAAGATAACCACATCATCTGCATATAAGGAAATTCTGTGTTGCTGTCTTTTGGTGGAAAGAGGTTGCAACAGTGATTTCTGTGAAGCACTTTGGAACATCTGATTTAGGACGTCTATAACCAGAATAAAAAGCATAGGGTATAAGGGATCGCCCTGACGGAGCCCCCGGCGGTGCAGAATGATTTCACCTGGCATCCCATTCAGCAAGATTTGTGTCAAGGACGAAGCCAAAAGACCACTGATAATATCACACCAAACAGGACCAAAGCCGATCTTGCGCACTACTTCTAGGAGAAAGACCCAGCATACCGAGTCAAAAGGCTTTAGAAATATCCAATTTGAGCATGAGGCGAGGTTGTTTTTGCTGGTGTAAGAACCATGCTGTTTGCTGCACGAGCATGAAGTTGTCTTGAATAATTCTCCCCTTCACAAATGCACTTTGATTGTGGGAGACCATAGCATGCAGTTTTCCTGCTAACCGGTTAGCCAAGAGTTTAGTTACCAGCTTTGCAAATCTGTGTACTAGACTGATAGGTCTATAGTCCTTGACATGAAGAGCATTGTCCTTTTTGGCCAACAGAGTGATGTAAGCTGAATTCAGCAGATTCATATTCCTGAACTTGTGATCCCAAACAAAAGACACTGCTGCCATGATGTCTGGCTTTATGATATCCAACAGGTTTTGTAGAAACGACCAGTGAACCCATCAGCTCCAGGAGATTTATCGGATGGGAGGTTTTTTATTGTTTTCCAAACCTCATCCTCAGAAGATAGGCATTTCCAAATCCTCCATGTTATGAGAAGTCAACTCCAAAAATTCAAGGTCTATCGAAGAATGTCTAACTGCAGCTGTTCTAAGAATACCAGAGTAAAATTCGAAGAAGGCTGCAGCCTTATCCTCGTGAGAAGTGACAATCTGATCATTTAAATTAGTCACCTGATCTATGAAATTTTTCCCTTTCCGGTATTTTTGTTGGGAGTGGAAGAGAGCAGTATTAGTGTCTCCTTTCAACCAGGAAATTGTTGATCTCAACTGCTTGATGGTACGCATGAGGGAAGCAAGAAATAGACTGTGCTTCGTAAGGCAGTTTTTTAACCAGCTCTCATCTGAAGAGAGTACTGTTATCTCGTGCTATTTCCAGCATATGTAAAACTTCATTAGCAAGTTCCAGCTTTGTTGTAATATGACCAACCTTCTGATCACTCCAGCTCTGTAGTTTCCTAGATGTGGCCTGAAATTTAAGAGAAAGTGTCACAAAAGGGCACTGCTTTCTTGTTACTGAATTCCATGCTGCAGCTACTGTGTCATGAAAACCATCGAGCTTTGGCCAAAATGCTTCAAAATGGAACCTCCTTTTGCCGATTTTGTTATCCTGAAGAATGAGGAATAACAGGCAATGGTCAGAGTCTTGAGATGCCATACTCTGCAGGAGACACCGAGGAAACAAGTCTTCCCAGTCCAAGGAGCAGAACACTATCGAGCTTGACTAATGTTGGACTATCTTGACCATTTGACCAGGTGTATTTTCTACCATACAGAGGTAGCTCCTTTAGAGCATGATTATTTATCCATCTTCTAAATCTGCCCATGAGAGCTCTATCCAGATTATCATTGTTCTTGTCTTCAGCTCGATATATTAAGTTGAAACCCCCCAGCACCAACCATGGTCCAGAGCAATGCACTCGAATATCTCAACTCTTGGAGGAAGGCTACCTTAGCATCATTACCTTGGGGACCCTAAACACAGGTTAACCACCAAGCCGGGCTGTGACTTGGGCAAAACTGAATAGAGATGCTTTTCAAATCCACCCTGTTCGTACCAGCAGGACCAAGATGGTTCTTCCAAGCGACCAAAATACCTCCACTAGCGCCAACAGAAGGGAGCACCACAAAGTTAACAAATTCCACACCAAGCATCGAGATAACAACACGTTGCGAACTATTGGCCATCTTTGTTTCCTGAAGACAGACAAGATCAATTTTAGCTGAATTAACAAGATTACGAACAGAATCCTGCCGGGCGGAAGAATTGAGTCCCCGAACATTCCACACCAGTATGTATGAAGGATCCATTAAAACACTGATAACAGACAACCTGGAACACAAACAACACTGATTAAGAAATCAGCGTTGGCTCTACCCCTGTAGACACAACCGGGGGAGACCACCCGAACAGAGCTGCTAGAGCATCAATGTGAGAGGGGGCTAAAGGTTGGGCAAAGATGCGAGCATAATCATCAAGCATTTCTTGGGTGATGACATCATGCTCAGCAATAATACCCAGCGAGCTCATCACTTTCTTTCGACCTCGTTTGGGTGTTGGTAGCGGTTGGATCTCCACTGCTGCCCCTGCTATTCTCCGGCTCCGACGAGGAACAGATAGAGCAGGGGTTGATCATCAATTGTAATCTTCCAGGAAAGTTTAATTACCTGATTTAAAAAATAATAATTACCTCCCATCGCAGAGTCCCTAGGTTACCGTAGCTGAAAAAATTCATCTGCCCGCTCGCAGTGAGAATTCTTACCATGTTCGTTATCTCCTTCACTCCCATCCACTTGCGCATCTTCTGCTTTTGTGATCCTCTCTGCGCACCACCCAGGCCCAAGCACCATAGCAACAAGGTTATAAATTCCTAAAAGCAACTGTGTAATGAGTAAAACACCTAAAAGAATTGGACATAAATCAGTGTTCATAAATCTGTATTTATAGTGTGCTAGGTTTTCCCTTAGCTTTACCATTGATTATAGGAAAAAGTCCAAATCACTACTCTCAGCTATGGCCATTGTCCAATTAACCCCTTAACCTTTAATTTGGTCTGTTTAACTGCATTGGTTTGCCAAACCATAACACTTTTCACCTTTAATCACTTTTCATATCCGGTTTTGCTAACTCAGGATGATTAGCAATCCACGTATGCAAGTGATGTGGCTAAGTCGGAAAAAAAAATAAAAAAGATGGCTGTACAATAGAACCAGAGGAAGGTGGAGACTAAGGATTGGTAAACGGCGGAGGTGTTCACGAGCTTCCTGTGGGCACGGCGTCCTTGCTGGCAGCTGCTACTGCGAGCACGGCGATGGGCAGGGAGCGACGACCATGCTCCTGAAGTGGAACCAAGCTCAGCAGCGGCAGCGGATATTGAAGCACAGAGGTTGTGTAGGGGCATCGATAGCATCTTCGAGTGGCACCAATGCAGGGAATCTTTGGATTGCAGTCGCAGTGGCCAAAGACAGCGCGGGGCATGGACGTTTCCAGGGATTCGATGCCAAAGCTCTGCTCCAACCGACCGATGCCAAAGCACTTCTCAGGGGATTTGATGCCAAAGATCCGCTCCAATCGATGGATCTGTGCGTGATTGTAGAAATTTTGTGTGACATTGTTTGATTGAAGCACATTTGGATTGGTTCTGTGCATTTTCGTAGCTGAATTGATCATCTGGTTTACCGTGGATAATCCTTGAGATGCGCTGCTGCCAGCAGCCGCACTGCTTGCCACCTTTCAGCCTGCGTCAACCCTTTTTTTCTCCTATGTTTTGCATATCCTGCCCCCGACCTTCCTATTTTACCGACTCACAGGCACGTCACCGGCCAACGAGGCATTAAAACCGTCATTAGTTAGCAAAACCAGGTTAGCTATGTGATTAAAGGTGAAAATCCCTCTGGTTTGGCAAACCGGTGGGGTCAAATAGACCAAAATAAAGGTTAGGGGGGCTATTTGGACAATGGTCATAGTTGAGGGTAGTGATTTGAACTTTTTCCATTATAACGTAGGGGCACTGAACTCTGATCTTGTACTGAAGTCGTTTGTATATATATATATCTTTGAAACGGTAAACTATGCAAGGATCTGTTTTCATTTATTTAGGAGAAATTTCATTGGAGAACCTTATGATGCCACTTCATATATGCCTTCCATTTTTGTTGATAAATGATTTCAGCAGAATTTTATGATGCATTTGAAACAAATTAGGTAATGTGCCACATTTAATAGTTTATTACAGAATTTTAATGCTTTAACTTACACAGGAAGCTGTTATGTTGGACCTTCTTAGAATAGTTGGCCATCACAAAGCAAGACTTGCTACCCAAATTAGAACAGTGCAGAAATCATATGGCAATGCAGACTTTGATAACGTTCCTTTTGGAGAAGATATGTATAGTCGTGTCCGTGGCCGTCCACTTCTGATCGATACATCTGCAAGGGTAAGTGATGATAAATCCAAACCTCGGCCACCATCACGCGAAGAGCAGAAAGGCAAGGCAAGTGGTTCACTGGAGGCCAAGTCAGCTTCCCCTGAAAGTAACTCTGAGAAGCTGGAACAGAAGTTGGTACCTGAAGATGGTCAGATTAAGAACAATAAGAATGGTAATGCACCGACCGTAGCAGTCTCTTCAGATGCTGTCGCATCAACTTCTAAGGTAGGGAAAACTCATGAACTTGGGCACACTGAGCGTAAAGTAGATGGCTCAGTGTCGACGGCTAATCCGAAAAAGGAATCCAGACCTGCTTTCGAAGACAACATAGTGTTGGGTGTAGCCCTTGATGGATCTAAGAGGACGCTGCCTATAGATGAAGGAACAAACCCGTATGTGTCACTCTCTGAGACTGACCAGGATATAGTAGAGGCTGCTTCATCACTGCAGGAAAAGAAAAGTCAAAGCCCAAAACTTTCAGGTCAAGAGAAAGCTGATCAGAGAAATGTCGATAGGTGATCCATTTACACTGATCCTTAGGAAAGATTTGGCACCAAGCCTACTTTTTATGCGCTTGTGCAAATGCAATCTGTCACAGCTTTTTCTATGTTAAGCTGTAAATCGTCACTAAGGATTTTCAGGGAACACAACCTATTCAAATCAGCCATGTTGATATATCTTGTAAGACGTTCTTACATTTTGTATATATTCTGAAGCTGCTGATTGCTGAATGATTTTGTCACATACGCATTACATAGGTACCACTGCTATCTCCTCGCTCTTGTAGTATTTCCAGGGTGGTTGTGAATGATGTTGGCGTTACTATCTGTTGCGAGCAGAATTTTTGAATGTGCGTAATGCTCGGCAGTCAGCATCGACTGACAAAGTGTTGACCAACTAACAGGTTGTTATTTACTTTCTCCGTTTTAAAATGTAAGCATTTCATTTTTAAGTTTAGTTAAAATTTTATCACTTTGATCATTAATAATATAGAATTAACAATGTTTTATCATATATAAAATATTTTTTTTAATTTATCATGAAATAAGCTTTCATAAAATATATTTTTATATTATAAATTAGGTAATTTTCTAAATATTATAAGTAAAAGGTAAAAGAATTTTATTTTATTCAAACTTAGAGGTAATGGCTACAGAGTTTTTGATTTGAACCGCTAAAACCGGTCTAACAAAAAGCGCGAAAATTGTGAAGACCAGTTCAAATCAAAAAATTAAAATTTGAACTAAATGCTACAGTAAACCGGTCAGTTTTTTAGATTTATCAATTTTCAATTTTAAAGTTTGAAGCCCACTAGTTTTACCGGTTTATTCTAGTTTCACTGGTTTATCCCTCTCGGTTTTACTGGTTTATTGATCAATTTTCGGTATTTTGAAATTTTTCAAAATTTTAACTTTTTAGAATTTTAAAAATAAAAATTGAGCGTCCAAAAACTGTGAAAATCGACGGCGGTTTTGTTAACCTTGAATGGCTAACGATCCTCACGGTAATAGATTGAGGAAGGATAGGAACTCCGAAAAACACAGTTGGTATTTAAATTAGTTTTACCGAACGGAAAATAAAAGGGGTAAGCTGAAAATCAAAAGGGTGAGGAGTATCGTACTTTCTCATTTCTTAAATTGTTGTCGATTTTTAACATCAATTTTAACTATTTATCTTATTTCAAAAGATTGCTTATATTTATTATAATTTATTTTATTATTAGTGATATTTAAATTACAATTTATAATTTTATGTATCTTAATTAATTTTTTAGATAAGATGAATGGTCAAAGATAATTTATAGATTATTAGCGTCAACAATTTAGGAACCGAGGGAGTAAGTTCCAGTGAATTATAAATGTATGCTGGTTTTAAAGCATCTCCGACAGTTCACCAGTAAAATCACCCAAGAAAAACACTTCAGCCAAAAAAATTGAGAATCTAAGGTGCCGTTTGAATCACATGCAACACCGCGCCAATTTTTTAGTATCCATCGCAAGGGAGTCCGTGCAACGAAGATGCTCACGGTATGATTCAAAATATGTGGATTTACTGGTGAACTGAAGCGTTTTTTAACTTGTGCTCCGGTTCCTCTTCTCTTATACCTTAAAACACACAGACATGCAGGTACCTAACTATTTTTGCTCTGTCAGCGAAAAATTGGCTTGATATTCTGCTTTGAAACTGTTGACAATAAAAAATTGCACTTGAGAAAAAATTAAAAGTTTCGGTTTTCCAAACCAAAAGTTCCGGTTTGTGCAGGATTTGACAAAACGACAAAGTCCCCACCAAAGTGTGTGACTCTAAAACCGTAATATCCAGTGCACCCCCTTCTAGATGCAACTTTGCAAAATGTCAGAGTGTCCAACGCACGATCGAAGAGCAAAACCGAAAGTTCCGGTTTTAGCAGAGTCATAACGGCCTAAATGGCTATTATCTCTGGAATATCCGGCCACTGACCGGAATGTCCGAAGGCACCTCTTCTGGAGGTTTTGATAGAACTGAGTTGGTGCAATCTAAAGGCTAATCTAATTCTTTTATGAGTACGTTGATTAAACATGTTTTCCAGGCTGCAGAGTCAAGTTAAAACAGATGAATCAATATTGGCAAGAAGGTGTGAAGAATTATTTGGAAAAGAAAGAGGAAGGGGATCAAATGATGATTTCGAGGATTCGATGATATAGCCTTCATCAAGACCATCAAAATGGGTGTAATTGCGCGGCTAGTTTGAAACCCTGTTAAAATCAGAACTTTCGATTTGACAATCCGAAACTTCTGATTTTCATAGCTTTTGGGAAGTTTTTGGATTTTGATTTTTTGCCAATTTGTTGCAGTCACCAGCTCTCTATGGGGGAAGACTATCCTACCTCTATATAAAAAGTGGTCCACCTCTGATTGAGGACACCCAATCGATATTTATAAAATTACTTTACATGTTTTTCATTTTCAAACCCTAAACTCTCTCAAACCCTAATTCTCTTTTTCTCTCGTCCCGACGGTGGTAATGAGGGTCCCTTCCAGAATTGAGTAACCATGTGCCGTAGTTGTTCTGTCAAATCCGGAAGTTCCGGTTTGGCAAATCAAAACTCTTAGTTTCTGCTATCTCTCTGTTCTGCTTCTACAGATGGACATGCTCGCGTGTGTTGGCCCGATCCGAGCGCAACATACTTTTTAGTGACACTAACGAGAGGTTCCGGTTGCGCAAACCGAATCATTGTTTCCACGCTATATCTTCAGAGATCTCGTCAACGAACATCGTCATGCTATATTTGGAGGTGGTACCTGAAGAGGCCCGTAAAGTATTCATAGAACATCAAAAGCCTAAGAGGAGCAGCACAAGGCACGAGAAGATCAGGAGCTTCAAGAGTTCTTGGCATGCTTCAATAAGGATCATCAAGAGACGATCTCTCAATTCAAAGAAGCTGTTCTTCGCTCATCTCCGATGACGCAGCCGTGGGTGCTGCCAATGTGAGATCATCTTCCCAACCCCGATTACTTTTGAAGATATTTCATAATATTTTGCCGACATAAAAAGATCTTACCTAATGACATGCAATACATGATTCATGAAAACTTCTTAAAATCTTACAAAAACATTCGTATTGCATCATCTACTGCTCATGTTGCACAAATAGAGATATCACCTACTAGTTCATCGGCTCTCCATGCACCTAGCATAGAACAACCTTTATGGTATGCCATTGAATTTGTTTAGCGAGCAAACTAGCTTTCGACCCCATGCGCAAACTAACGCCTTGGTGGTGCCTTCAGCTAGTGTAGAGCCTTACTAGCATCCCCAATCCGGTTCGGAGCCAATTGAACGAGTTGGCTAATTTTGTCCCGCCATACCGCATCATATAGCACCTCACCTATCTCACCTAGCAGCACGGGTGTTCCTCATGGCCCCATGCCTAAAGAACCATTTAATACCATAAAAATGAACATGCATTCTTCACCTCGTAGGTCCCCCATTATTAATGTGGAAGAATGCATCGCTTTTATTAAAGAGGATTTGAGCAAGCAATTTCACGAACTTCTATGGGTAGACATCAAGGGAAGAGACCGAATTTACTAAAAGCCATACCCTACTTACTTTAATTCGGTCTCATACCCTAGTGGGTGGCGTGTTCCAAATTTTGTTAAATTTAGTGGGAGGATAGTAAAAATATTTAGGAACACATTAGCCAATATATTGCTCAGTTAGGGGAAGTGAGTTCTAATGACACTTTAAAAGTGCGTTTGTTTTCTTTATCATTAACCGGAATCGCTTTTTGATGGTTTTCTTCATTGTCCCTGTATTCTATTTATATGTGGGAGTCTTTAGAGCGTAAATTTCATGATTATTTTTACTTCGGAGATAATGAAATAAAGTTGTCACATTTGACATCGGTTAGACAAGAAAGGGATGAGCCTGTTGTTGATTTTATTTCAAGATTTAGATATGTTAAAAACTAATGTTTCAATTTGATGATTTTTGAAAAGCATCCAGCTGACCTAGCTTTTAGTGGTTTGTGATCTCATCTTAAGGAAAAGTTGGAGGGGAATGATTTTCTTACTCTCACACAACTCAAACAAAGAGCTTCGACGCAACAAAGCCGAAGCAAAGAATTAAAACATGATTACAAGACCCACCACAATGTGCACATCATTGAGTATGATTCGGATAGCTCCGATGATGACTCCAATGATATTCTGGCTGCTGAGTTTAATTGGCCCTCTAAGGCCAAATCATTTGCATGCGATTCGCTCAAGCTGATTCATAAGAATTGAAAAGCGATGTGAAGTACACAGCTAAATGCAATAAGATATTTGATGAATTACACAAAGGTGGATACATTAAGATTGCATACACTTTGCCTCTGATGAATAAGTTAAACCGTAGAGAATATTGCAAATGGCACAATTCTTATTTTCATGCCACTAATGATTGCAACATTTTCTGTCGACAGGTCCAATCGGCCTTTAATGAGGGACGATTGAGTCTCAAGGAGGTGCAAGTGGACAAGCACCCTTTCCCTATTAATACCCTAGATATCAATATCAAAGTGTTGATTCGATCAAATCAAGCCCATACAACTTATGGGAAAAATGTGATTGTAGGTGATGGAAAGCCTCTCCTGATAGGGGAGAAAATTATTTCAAGAAAACTGGCCTTGGAGAAGTTCCCCAATGGCAGAAAATCTATCAAAGGCTCTGCATATTGGAGCAACCACAAAAGACCAAAGACGGTTGCTCCCGCTATTCAGAAAAAACCAGAACTTCCGGTTTTGCTCAGAAGCTTAAGATGATTAAACCAAAAATTCATGAAATGGGCAAATGGAAGTTAAACCAAGGCAAGGTTGTGGACAGGAAAATAGGGTCTAAAAGCCCTTTTGACAGTCTCATGGCCAAGTACAAAAATTAAAAAGCCAATTTAAACGACAGGTCAACAAAGCCACCAAGGTTGCCACAAAAAGGGGATAGTAGTCCACCTAGGAAGGAGGTGAGACAAACAATGAACCCTCATGGTCCCCCTCCTCCTCATAGGTTTGGGGTGCTGTCACCATGGTGCCCTTCTATGCCGCTTCTGCCATTCTTGATGTGGAATCCTTATAAGGGCCATGGATGCATATATCGCTAATGCCACCTCCAGCTTTTCATCCAGGATGGAATATACCAAAGGAGAGTGATTTTTAGAGACTCTAGTTCCGTTCACGACCAATTAGGGAATCAATCGGTCAATCATAGAGAAGACGATACCGGTTTTGCTCACCAGCAAACCGAAAGTTCCGGTTTTTTCAAAAGGACACAATTCCCCTCCTAAGCAAGAGTGGTGAGCTAAAAGGAAAAGGAGAGTGGTAATAGTGCTCTTGGGACTTCTGGACATCAAAGAACCACATCTAGAGATGTCGTCAAAATTGGCACAACCGATATTAAGATTGAGGAAACTTTTAGTGCACCGATCATGATAAGCGGTTCGGTCCATATTGATGAAGAAATCCTAACACACCCCCTGCTCATGATGAGGCTAGTGTGAGAGAGCCTACCAGGTATACACAGCCAAGGTGGCGCTCCTTCGGTTTGTCCTGCACTCAAAAGAGGAAGTTGTTAGCTTCATGACCATTGAAGCCCCTCAAAGATATGAATGATTTTGATGATTGAATGAGAACCATGAACTATCTAGTTGGATGTAGGTTTAACATCACTATTCTACACTTCTACGAATTGGTTGCTTCAAGGTTGTTCGAGTCCCTAAAGTGTTTCCAAGGAGAGAGCTGGTCCAAGGCTAGGGATGATCTAGAGCCATGTGTTGCATAGCTTTTAGACCTTGAATCTATAAGAAACACCGGTACTATTAAGAGGGGTCGGGTCACTCGTCTCAGTTTCTACATGAATTAGGGTGTGTGGATGCTCTAGATTCTTTGAGACACTTGAGTGATCAGTGGAAGCTTGAAGATGTCAAGAGTTGTAGTTGAAAGTATGAAGATCTTGAAGAAGTCAAGTTCCTGCAGCTAAAGAGATCACCGGACAGTCCGGTGAGGGTCGAAGCCAGGAGTCCAGAGAAGATGTTTTCTGGAGGCTAAAGTCAGAAGGTCACCGGACAATTCGACGGATATCACCGGATAGTTCGGTGAGTGGAGGAGCTCGAAGTACAGAGAGAGGTGCTCTCTAGAGTCAATAGAAAGAGTCACCGGACAGTCCGTCGATCAGAGATCGAACAGTCCGGTGAGTCTCGGAGATGGTATTCAGAAGTGGTGTCTCTGGAAGTCCAATAGAGAAGTTCACCGGACATTCCGGTGATGGTATGAACCGGATAGTCCGGTGTCACATGGAATGGATTTCAGAGAGATTGATTTCTGCCAGATGAAGACCAAAAGTCATCGGACAGTTCGATGATTGCAAAAAGCAGACAACTTTTTGGCAACGACTCTTAACAGTTGATTCAGGGCTTGAGGCCTATTTAAACAGTTGGAGGAGCTGTTGTGGTGCTTGCTCGTGGCCAGAACAGTTGATCATTTGTTGAGAGCCAAAGTTCACCAAGGGAGCACAAGAGAGCATCTAGTGAGATCTTGAGTGTTTGTGAAGAGTAGCAAAGAGCATTCATACATTCCTAAAGCTTGTGAGGCTGAGAGGAGTGTCTTTGGTTTGTTACTCTTAGTCTACGGCAGCCTAGACCGGTTAGACGTCGTTGTCCGAGCTTCCGAATCCTTGTGGAAGATGACATCAAGTTTGTACTCAGTTACGAGTCCCCCGCTCAAAAGAGACACCAAGAGAGAGCGCCCGAGCCTAGGAGGCTTGCTCTAGCACTTGGGTATTGTGTGCGACAGTCGAGCCGCCAGTGACTTCACTCTGGGAGTGAAGCGTACCCTTGTGAGCATCGTTCCGAGAACGACGGGAGGAACCAAGACTCCGATGAGAGCGGTTCAACGAGGATTAGGGGAAGGCGCCATCCTTTTGATACCTCGAGAAAAATCGCTGAGCATCTCTATCACTCTTCTCTTTACATACCGTATTTACTTTCTTGTGAGTAGTGTGATATGTTGTTTAGTCACATCTTTTGGTGGCTATCGTGCCGGCTTCTTTACTATTTTGATAGGTCGTCTTCTAGCTTGTTTTACTCTTCCTTAGACCTTACTTGCTAGGAGTTGGTTGCTAGATTTGCTAGAAATTAGGAAGAGTGAAAAATCGGCTTAGTAGTGTCAACGCCCGATTCAACCCCTCTTCTTGGTCACTTGATCCTTTCAAGTGGTATCAGAGCCAAGTTTTCAAATTTGGGCTTAGCCGCCTTTGAGAAGTGATCGGAAGTGATGGAGACAAGTTCTTCATCAGGGTCGGTAGTGGCTCATGAAAGAATCGCTTGCTAAGCTACCTATATGCCACAAAACCGAAGAATTCGAGTGCTAACATGAACAACTCTTCAAACTCTTCATCTAGCAACTCTTTAAGTGCTATCATGAATGATAACTTCATTTATTTTGAGGTTATTGATGCCTACACTCACTTTGAAACTCTTGATGGTGCATCTATAGGTGCTACCATGCTACGATTGCATGATCTAGTTGAAAAGATCAATTCTATTGAAGGAGCACTTAAGATTTCTCATGATGAATCCATCAAGAAGTTCCTCTCAAGTAAGATTGCTAGCTCTTGTGTCTCTCATGAAGCTTCATCAAAGAAGGATGATCTAGAAGATTTCGCCTCAAGTAAGATCATTGGAGTGCATGCTCATCACACTCTTGAGTCATCGGTTTGCAACGACTCTACCTCTACTAGCTCTCATTTAGTTCTTGATGATAATGCTATTGCTAGTAGTTTGTTAGAAGATTCCTATGATGTTCTATGTGATAAGTATGATGATATCTTTGTGTATTCGTATTGATAAGCTTGTAGGTTGGATCAATTCTTATGAAAAGCGACATATCACTCTTGATGAAGCAAACAGAAGGTTGACACATGGAAGAGTCATCTCATGCACTCTAAAGAACAAAGTTCATCTAATGAAGCTGCTATCATTGTTGAGGTGAGTATGGATAAATCTAGCAATATTTTGGATACTAACACCTCTTGTCTCATGGCTTCTAGCAAGGTGAACTACAAGAATGGTGGTAAGCATTGGGTTCTTTATAGTGGTTGCATTCAACACATGACCGGCAATCATAAAATGTTCACCATCAAGGAAGATGAGGATAAGGACAAAGTGACTTTTTGAGACAATTTCAAAGGAAGAATCAAGGAGCTAGGCAAGGTCGCAATCTCTAATGACTTGACCATCTCTAATGTCATGCTAGTAGAATCCTTGAGCTTCAATCTTCTCTCGGTTACCCAATTGTGTGATCTTGGCTTCACATGCTTTTTCAATGACAAGGGTGCTGAATTAATTAACAAATCTTTGAGCCTCACATTCAATAGTTTTTGGCACAACAATCTCTATATTGCAGATTTCTCTTCATGTGAAGTGGCGCCGCATTATTGCTAAGATCTCCAAAGGATGGTTATGGCATAGGAGGCTTTCTCATATTGGAATGGGTCAATTGAAGAAGGTCACCAAGAAGGGCTTAATATTTGAGATTCAAGATGTTACTTTTGAGAAGGACAAGTTGTGTAGTGCATGTCAAGCGGGAAAGCAAGTGGTCACTCTTCATCCTTGCAAAACCATAATGTCTACTTCAATACCTCTAGAGCTTCTTCACATTGATCTCTTTGGACCAACAACTTACAAGAGTCTTGAGGGTAATATCTATTGCATGGTGATTGTTGATGACTTCTCTCGGTATACATGGACCATCTTTCTAGAAGACAAAGCTTAAGCCATCACCAATTTCAAGAAGTTTGCTAAGAGAGCTCAAAAAAATTTTGAAGCTAAGATCAAGAAGGTTAGAAGTGATAATGGTACGGAGTTCAAGAACTCTATCATTGAAGAATATTGTTGTGATCTTGGCATTAAACATGAGTTCTCGGCCATTACACCTTGGAGCAAATTGGTGTTGTGGAGAGGAAGAATCGGACTCTCATCACGCTTGCTGGGGCTATGTTGGATGAATATGGGACTCTGGAGAGGTTTTGAGCTGAAGCTATCAACACATCATGCTATACTTCAAACCGTGTTTATCTACATCGCCTCTTGAAGAAGACTCCTTATGAGCTATTGGTGGGAAGAAAACCAAATGTGGACTATTTTTGGGTCTATAGATGTAAATGCTATATCTTCAAGAAGAGAAAGAGGCTCGGTAAGTTTGAGAAGAGGACCGACATTGGATTTCTCGTCGGGTATTTCAGTAACTCTAAAGCTTATCGTGTTTTCAATGCAACTACCAGATTTGTCGAAGAACCATGTGACGTGCAATTTGAGGAAACTAATGGTTCTCAAGAGAACAAAGAATCTTGTGATGTAGATGATGACGAACCCTTGGAAGAGGCAATGCGAAAGATGCCCGCAGGAGAAGCTCTACCAAGAGAAGATGACTCTTCTACTGCACCACCAGAAGACTCCTCCACGACTCCGCATGAGAACAATACATCGACAACTCAAGTGGAAGAATCATCAAGTGCACGAACACCAAGAGAACCACCTCAAGTGCCTACTACCCCGAGAAATCAAAGATCGCCTACATCAATTGTTTCACCACCATATCAGACAATGACATCAAGAATTAAAGAAGATTGCAGCTCTCCGCTCCGACTACAAGACACCGTCATCTCCAAGAAGCAAGCTATATAAGATGCTCAAGATGTCTCTCCGCCGCAAGCACCACATCAAGAGGCTCCAAAGAGGCACAAACCCATTCTTGAGCTCACGGAAGTGACTTGATTATTGGGAGTCACTCTCAAGGGTTAAAGACTAGGAGAAATCAATATAAGCCGAACTATACTAATGATACTAATGATGATGATGCGGCTAACATTGCTTGTGAAAATTTCTCTTTTGTATCTTTGATATAGCCTAAGAACATCGATGAGGTGGTAGAAGATCGCAAATAGATATTGGCTATACAAGAGGAGCTCAACAACTTGAGAGGAATCAAGTGTGAGAACTGGTGAAGATGCCGAACATAAGAACATCATTGGTGCTAAATGGGTCTTCAAGAACAAGTAAGATGAGAATGGGAATATCGTGAGGAACAACGCAAGATTCGTGGCCAAGGGTTACTCTTAATTGAGGGGATGGACTTCGACGAGACATTTGCTCCCATGGCTCGACTTGAGTCAATCCGAACCTTGCTCGCTTATGCTTCACATTTTAACTTCAAATTATATCAAATGGATGTGAAGAGAGCATTTCTTAACAGGTATATTAATGAGCAGGTTTATGTTGAGCAACCACCCGGCTTAAGGATCCCAAGCATCCCGATCACGTCTTCAAGTTGAAGAAGGCGTTGTATGGACTCAAGCAAGCACCAAGGGCATGGTATGAGCGGCTAAGAGATTTTCTCATCGACAAGGGCTTCAAAATAGGGAGTATTGATAACATTCTCTTTACTAAACATGTTTGTAATGATCTCTTTATTTGAAAAATATATGTAGATGATATTATCTTTAATTCTACTAATGAAGCTTATAATGCTGAATTTCATGAGCTAATGGCCAAAGAATTTGAGATGTCCATGATAGTTGAGCTTCATTTGTTCCTTGGATTTCAAGTCAAGCAAATGAAAAATAGAACATTCATCTATCAAGAGAAGTATACAAGAGATCTCCTCAAGCGCTTCGAAATGGAGAATTCAAAGCCAATCAAGATTCCAATGACCACAAATGGTATTCTCGGCCCGGATGTGAGTGGTAAACCGGTTGATAAAAAGCTCTATTGATCTATAATTGGTTCTCTATTATATCTTACCCCTTCTCGCTCGGATATTATGTTTAGTGCATGCTTATGTGCTCATTGTCAAGCTAACCCTAAAAAATCTCATTTAAGTGCTGTCAAAAGGATTCTCAGGTACCTCAAGTATACACCAACTATGGGCCTTTGGTATCCAAAAGTTGGAGACTTCGATCTTGTTGGCTACTCCGACTCGGACTTCGCCGGTTGCAAAGTGAGTAGAAAGAGCACCTCCGGTGGATGTCAATTTCTTGGGTGATCATTAGTTGCTTGGAGCTCTAAGAAGCAAAATGCCGTGGCTCTCTCAACGGCCGAAGCAGAATATATGGCAGCCGGTGCTAGGTGTGCTCAACTTCTCTACATGAAGCAAACTCTTATGGACTATAGATTGGTTTACGATAAAATTCCTCTATATTGTGATAGTGAGTGCAATCAATATGTCTCTTCATAAGGGTGATCGTGGGCATGCTAAACATATTGAGGTCAAGCATCACTCATAAAAGATCATGTTGCCAAGAAAGATATTGAACTTATAAGTGTGAGGACAAATGATCAATTGGCTGAAATATTCACGAAGCCCCTTGATGAGAAGAACTTCAACTGGCTAAGAGGAGAGCTCAACATTCTTGATCTTTCGGACTTCACTTGAGTAACCACCAAAGCTTAGCATTTCCTTTGTATATATTTGTTTGCTTGTGTTTGCTTTGTTTTTGTTGTTCTTCTCGTTTTGTAGGACCGTCATTTAACCCTTTCAAGATAGCAATGATCATGGAGAGCTTGGAAAGAATGTTCACGGGGTGCCCTAAGCTAGGCGAATGAGGGTCATTGTGAGTAAGCTTGCGAGGGGATTTAAATGTGATGAGGGTATTTCTTTTCTAGTCTTTCTTCATCATAAGCATACATCTTTTATTCTTGTTTTGCATTCATATGTATCTCATGCATTGCATCTAGTGTCTTGACATCAAGCACGAATCTAGGAGGAGTTACTCATAAGCAATATAAGTTGATTGTTTCTAGACTCCTTCATAGCAATTGTGAGCTTCATGCCATTGAATCACAATTTTTTGAGCTCTAAGGTTAAATTTACTTACGCGGCTCAAAGACTATAATTCATACATTCCCATATGCATCACTAACCCCATCTTGTTGAGAGAAAAGAAAGTTTCTTGGATAACCATTTTGTCGGAAAGATGCTAACTCGAGGGGGATAAGGAGCTTTGAATCAAGAAAACAATCAGGACACAAGGAAATGATGAGCAAGAGAAGAATCAAAGAAGAGAATCATGAAGATCTGGTAATATTGTTTCATATCTCATCATGATTATTATTCTATTGTATTCTCCTTCTTTGTGGCTTTCCTTTTTGGTTGATAGATGACAATTGGGGAGAGAAGTGGAGATGATCAAATGAAGATGATGAGAGAAGTGAAGATGATCTAGGATGCTCAAAGAAGATATGAAAAAACGAATGATGATCAAGGGAGAGAAATGAGATAAGATGAAGTTGTCAAGAAAACAAAGGGAGTAATCTTTCCTATTCATCTAAATCCGTTGATTACTACCCTTTGTCCTCTACTTGTCTTGTGGTTATTTTCTATTTGTAGGAGACGGGTAGCGGGAGCCGAAGAAATTAAGATGATTGATGTCACTATCAACAAAGCCAATGTTAAAATATGAAGGAAGTAATCAATGCACTTATCGAGGGAGAGCTCCAAGGCTAAGGTATGAAACCTTGTGCAATTTTTATGGACTTCTTAACAAGAGATGGTAAGACAACTTGCGCCTATCCTTTTCTTTTAAGGTTGTCTCGTGCTTCTATTCCTATCTTTTGTATCATCATGATCATTTACATCATGGTTGTCATCAATCACCAAAAAGAGAGAGATTGATAGCTTCATGACCATTAAATACCCTCAAAGGTATGAATAATTTTGGTGATTGAATGAGAACCATGAACTAACTAGTTGGATGCAGGTTTATTCTACACTTTTACGAGTTGGTTGCTTTAAGGTTGTTTGAGTCTCTGGAGTGTTTCCAAGGAGGGAGCTTGTCCAAGGCTAGAGATGATCTAGAGCCATGTGTGGCGTAGATTTTAGGCCTTGAGTCTATAGGAAACACCGATACTATTAAGAGGGGTCGGGTCACTCGTCTCGATTTTTACACGAATTAGGGTGTGTGAATGCTCTAGGATCTCTGAGCCACTGGAGTGATCAGTGGAAGCTTGAAGATGTCAAGAGTTGCAGCCAGAAGCATGAAGATCTTGAAGAAGTCAAGTTCCAGCCGTTGAAGAGGTCACGGACAGTTCATCGGTGTCACCAGACAATCCGGTGAGGGTCGAAGCCAAAAGTCCGGAGAAGATATTTTCTGGAGGCTAAAGTCAAAAAGTCACCAGACAGTCTGACGGATATCACCGGACAGTCCGGTGAGTGCATGAGCTCGAAGTCCAGAAAAAGGTGCTCTCTGAAGTCAACAGAAAGAGTCACCGGACAGTCTGTTGATCAGAGATCGGACAATCCGATGAGCCCCAGAGACGGTGTCTAGAAGAGGTGTCGCTGGAAGTCCAAAAGAGAAGTTCATTGAAAAGTCCGGTGATGGTATGATCCGGATAGTCCGGTGTCACATAGAATGGATTCCAGAGATGTTGGTTTCTGCTTGATGAAGACCAAGAGTCACCGGATAGTCCGGTGGTCTCAGTCACCGGATAGTCCAGTGATTGCAAAAAACAGACAACTTTTTGTCAACGGCTCTTTATGGTTGATTCAGGGCTTGGGGCCTATCTAAACCATTGGGGAGCAGTTGTGATGCTTGCTTGCGGCCAGAACAGTTAGAAATCATTTGTTGAGTGCAAAGTTCACCAAGGGAGCACAAGAGAGCATCTAGTGAGATCTTGAGTACTTGTGATGAGTAGCAAAGAGCATCCATACATTCCTAGAGCTTGTGAGGCTAAGAGGAGTGTCTTCAGCTTGTTACTCCTGATCTATGGCAGCCTAGACTGCTTATGCCTCGTTGTCCGAGCTTCCGATGGCTTGTGGAAGACGACATCAAGTTTGTACGCGGTTACGGGTCCCCCACTCGAAAGGGACACCAAGAGAGAGTGCCCAAGCTTTGGAGGCTTGCTCTAACGATTGGGTACTGTGTGCGACTGCAGGGCCGCCGGTGACTTCACTCTGTGTGTGAAGCGTACCCTTGTGAGCATCGTTCCGGGAACGACGGGAGGAACCAAGACTCCTACTGGAGTGGTTTAACGAGGATTAGGGGAAGGCGCCATCCTTTCGATACCTTGGGAAAATCGCTGAGCATCTCTATCACCCTTCTCTTTACTTACCACATTTACTTTCTTGTGAGTAGTGTGATACGTTGTTTAGTCGCATCTCTTGGTGGCTTTCGTGCTAGCTTGCTTACTATCTTGATAGGTTATCTTCTAGCTTGTTTTACTGTTCCTTAGACCTTACTTGCTAGGAGTTGGTTGCTAGATTTGCTAAAAATTAGGAAGAGTGAGAAATCGGCTTAGTAGTGTAAGTGCCCGATTCAAGCCCTCCCCTTCTCGGTCACTTGATACTTTCAGAAGTTACAAAGGCTTTGCCATCGTGGGATAAAAGAAGGGGATTTAGAAAAATGAAGAGAGGATGCTTTTAACGAGGTAAAGCCAATAACACCTCTGGGTAGGCAGTGGAGAGCCAATAAAAGGACCGAGTCTCCAAAAAAGCCGAAGATTTTAGCTTTAGAATTAGAGATTCCAGTTCTGCCAAAACTGGAAGTTCCGGTTTCCAAACCGAAAGTTCCAGTTTCTGATTGTTCTGTGCAGGTTAAAGATTCTGCTGCACTTTCTTCTATGGACAATGTAGACATGTCCGAGTTTGATGCTGATGATCTGCTGGACTACGAGCCTACACTACCTTGAGATGGTATGGATATTAACATTATTTGCTTATCTCTTTACGATTCTTCTCTTGTAGAAGAATATGAGGTTATGGCACAATTTGATTTTGGGTCGAAAAATGCTATTTTCAGAGCCCAAAGATCGGATAACCATTTGAAACCTCTCTATTTGAAAATTCATATTAATGGTACACCGATTTCTCGTATGCTTGTAGATGAGGTGATATTATTAATGTAATGCCATATTCTTTGTTTAAGAAGCTAGGTAAGGCCGATGACGAACTCATCCGGACCAACATGACTCTGAATGGTGTGGAAGGAGATCCTATCGAGGTTAAGGGGGTCACCTCTATGGAGCTCACAGTTGGGAGTGAGAACAAGGCTACCGCTTTCTTCGTCGATGATGTGCGAGGAGGTTATAGCTTGATCCTGGGATGTGACTGGATTCATGCTAACAAATGTGTTCCCTCTACATTACATCAATTCTTGATACAATGGGTTGCTGATGATGTAGAAGTTGTCCATGCAAATGTATCGGCTTGTGTTGCTATAATTGATTCATGTTCATTGCCACATGATGCCGTCAAGTGCCTGACTAGATTGGATTTGACAGATTATAACTTTCTTAGTGTAACTAGAGATGGTTTTGTACCCGTCAATGTAAAGAAGTTAGAGAATCGGATCAACCATATAATGTGATTAAATGGAGTACAATCTATATTGGTTGAGAAAGAGGGTGGAACACTATCGGTCCAACAAGAACGATATGTGTGAAGCTATAGAGAAAATAGAAGATATGGACAAATTAGAAAAAGAGTTTAATCGGTCAATCCTTTAGAGGAGATCAATCTTGGAGATGACATTAATCCAAGGCCAACTTTCGTAAACAAAAATATAAAAGCTGATTATAAAGTGAAACTAGTCAATCTCTTGAGTATGTGCACTATTTTACATGGTCGTATAATGAGATGCCCGGATTGAGCAAGGAGCTCATTGAGCATCAGCTTGATCTCTGTCAAAGCTTGTTTTAGGTCCTTCAAACAACTGATGAGAAGGTTTAATTTGGACATGTATAATTAGATTAAAGAAGAAATTAATTGATTGCTTGATGCAAATTTTATAAGGTCTTGCAAGTATGCGGAGTGGATATCTAATATCACGCCGGTAGAGAAGAAGAATATGGATAAGATAAAGGTTTGCATTGAATTTAAAAATTTGAATAGAGCCACTCTTAAAGATGAATATCCTATGCCTATGGGCGATATATTGATCAATGAATATCTTATGCCACTCTTAAAGATGAATATCCTATGCGTATAGGTGATATGAATTTTATCTTTCATGATTTATTTGGTGTCAACATGGAAGTTTATATAGATAATGTGGTAATTAAATCGGCTGCTCTAGACCCTCACTTAGCTGATTTGCGCCTTGCTTTATGCACCGTTTTGGTTTGAAGATGAACACACTCAAGTGTGCTTCTGGTGTATCGGCTGGGAAATTTTTAGGCTTCATTATCCATAAGAAGGGTATAGATATAGATCCTAAGAAGGTACAGGCAATCAAACAAGTGCAAGAGCTTACATGTAAAAGAGAGTTACAAAGTTTCTTGAGCAAAGTAAATTACTTGAGGAGAATCATTATCAACTTGTCGAGGAAGCTCAATGCATTTGCTCCTATTCCTCAGCTAAAGAATGAAGCTGAATTAACTTGGGGGGACAGCAAGAAGCTTTTGGATAAGATCAAGGAATACTTGTCCTCACCACCGGTCCTAAGGGCACCTAGAAGTGGAGCCCCATTTTGTCTCTATGTTATAGGAGAGGACAATGTGGTTGGTGCTGTTTTGACACAAGAAGCCAAAGAAAAAGAGTATGTGATCACATATGCGAGCTGGATGCTGATAGATGCCGAAACAAAGTACACTCTTATCGAGAAACTATGTTTTTTTCTATACCATGCTTGCATCAAGTTGAGATATTATTTGCTATCTAGTACTTGTATTGTCGCCTGTCAAGCCGATGTTATCAACCATATGCTACATAGACCAATATCTAGTGGAAGGCTTGGTAAATGGCCATATGTTTTGATTCAATATGATTTGGCATATGAGCCACTAAAATTCATGAGAGGCCAAATTGTTGCAAACTTCATTGTTGAGCATCAAATTGATTTAGAGCATGATCTAGAAATTTGGTTACATGACTTTTACTACATGGAAGTTGTATTTTGATGGGTCGGTTATAAGGATGGCCAAGGTGTTGATGTAGTACCGATTCTCCTCATAATGATTTTTTGAATTTTCATTCCGATTAGAGTACAATTGTACTAATAATTGGGCCAAATATGAAGCATTATTGTTTGTTCTGGAGATGTTGGAGTTCATGGGAGTAAAACACGTAGAAGCATTTGGTGATTCATTAATAGTGGTGCAATAAATTGCTGTAAATTTCAATTGGATGGATCATTGAATGCTTGTTTAGATAAATGCTTGGATATTATGAGGAAGTTGGATGAGTTCCACATACATCATATTCCGAGGCAAGAAAATGCTATAGCCAATGATTTGGCTCAGCAAGCATCTGGTTACAACATTAGCAAAGGAAGATTTGCGATTTTTGAAGAACCGATGCTTAAATGGGTTAAAATCAAATTTTTAGAAAAACTCGAAGTTCCGATTTCTGGTTCCGAAAGTTCCGGTTTGTTTTGTGTTGAATCTGGGACACTGGAAAAACCAAAAGTTTCGGTTTGTGAATCCGGAAGTTCTGGTTTTTCATAGAGTAGATTGGAGGATTCCTATAACTAATTATATTAATGATCCTAGTTAGAGAACTGATAGACAATTCGATATATGGCATTCAAGAAAGTTTTGATTGATAATCAATTATAACGCGAACGGAAGACAATTTGCTTGTAAAATTTTAGGTGATGACGAAGCTAAGGTGGTCGTGGGAGAAGCCCATGAAGGTATTTGTGGTACGCATAATTCGGCTTCAAAGATGAAATGACTATTAAGGAGGGCCAGATTCTATTGGTCAACCATGATTGCCGATTGTTTTTGCTACTACAAAGGGTGCGAAGATGCCAGAAGCTTGGAAATATTCTGATAGCACCCGCTGCTATGATGAATCTCATTATCAAACCATCGCTATTTCGAGGATGGGGTTTGGATTTTGTGGATCAAATACATCCTCTTTCTTCAAAAGGACATCGTTTCATGTTGGTTATCATGGATTACTTCACCAAGTGGACCGAAGAAATCATCCTCAATAATGTGACCCATCAAGAGGTAATTAAATTCATCACTGAGCATGTCAGATTTAGCATCCCACAAACTTTAACTACGGATCAAATTACTTCTTTTATTTATAGACAAGTTTGTGAATTTGTCAAATTTTACAAAATTAAGTTGCTTAATTCATCTCCATATTATGCTCAGGCCAATGGGCAGACCGAGTCTAGCAATAAAACTTCGATCAAACTTATCAAGAAGAAAATAGAAGATAACCCTAAGAGATGGCATGAGGTGTTGTTTGAAGCTTTGTGGGTTCACGTATTTCTAGACATTAAGC
This sequence comes from Zoysia japonica, assembly GCA_001602275.1. Taxonomy (NCBI): domain Eukaryota; kingdom Viridiplantae; phylum Streptophyta; class Magnoliopsida; order Poales; family Poaceae; genus Zoysia; species Zoysia japonica. The sequence continues at coordinate 592,870 of BCLF01000083.1, read as the reverse complement.
CACTAAGTCATAACTTATGTGCTTATATATGGATGAGGCTGTTTTACCCATCGAGGTAAATCTGGACGCTTTGAGGATTGCTAAACAAAATGATTTATCCTTTAATGAGTATCACAACTTGATGATAGACAATATTGATGAAGTAATCCACAAACACTTGAATGCTTTAAAGGTCATAGAGAGGGATAAAGCCCGAGTTGCTCGAGCCTACAACAAAAAAGTAAAAGCCAAAACAGTCTAGGTCGGCAAATTAGTTTGGAAAACAATTATGCCAGTTGATTCAAAAAGCAACAAATTTGGGAAATGATGTCCAAGTTGGGAGGAGCCGTATAAGATAGTGCGAGTCAGCCGGAAATGCCTACATGGTAGAAACCTTGCAAGGAAGCCGCTATCCATGTGCTTTAAGAAACTGCGGCGGATACGCTCAATATTGTTGCCTAAGCTATGATATGGCCAATGTGTTCATGGACCTTTGTCCTTAGATGATTTTTGGTTTACAAAAAATTTTATGATACACAAGTTTTACCAAAAAAAATTGGGGGCATATGTTGACAACCAAAAATTGCACTTGGAAAAAAAGTGGAAGTTTTGATATCTCGGACAGGAAGTTCCGTTTTCTGCAGGATTCAACAAAACGACTAAGTCCCCACCAGAGTGTCCGCCTCTCAACCGGAATATCAGGTGTACCCCCTTTTGGAGTCAGCCTTGCAAAACACTGGAGTGTCCGACGCACGGTCGGAAAGCAAAATCGGAAGTTTCGGTATGCCAAACTAGAAGTTCCGATATTAGCAAAGTCATGACGGCCTAAATGGCTTAGTTGTCCCCATAGTATCTAGCCCCTGACTGGAATATCTGAGGACACACCCCTTCTAGAGTTGATCGAAAAACACCGAGTGTCTGGCACCCAGCCTGAAGGTAAAACTGGAAATTCCGATATGCGAAACCGGAAGTTTTGGTTTTTGTAGAACTAAGTTGGTGCAATCCAAAGGCTAATCTAATTCTTTTATGAGTACATCGATTAAACATGTTTTCCAAGATGCAGAGTCAAGTTAAAATAGGTGAATCAATATTAGCAAGAAGGAGTGAAGAAACTATATGTGAAAAGAAAGAGGAAAGGGCCAAATGATGGTTTCGAGGATTCCATGATATGGCCTTCATCAAGACCATCAAAATGGGTGTATTGCGTAGCTAGTTTGAAACCCCATTAAAATCAGAATTTCCGGTTTGACAATTTGGAACTTTCGATTTTCACAGCTTCTGGAAAGTTTTCGAATTTTTATTTCTTACCGATTTGTTGGAGTCACCGGCTCTCCACGAGGGAAGACCACCCCACCTCTATATTAAGAGAGGTCCGCATGGCCGATTGAGGACATCCAATCGACATTTATCAAATTACTTTATATGTTTTTCATTTCCAAATCCTAACCCTCTTTCAAACCCTAATTCTCTTCTTCTCTCGTCCTCGCGGTGGTGAAGAGCGTCTAGCTGGCCTACCGAGCCTAGACCAAGTCAAGGAAGCTCTCATCCACACAGGGTCCCTCCCGGACTTGAGTATCCTGCAGGTGCTGCTATTGTTCTACTAAAACCGGAACATCCGGTTTTCACAATCTCTTCGTTCTGCTTTTGCACACGGGCGTGCATGCGTGTGTTGGCCCGATTCAAGCATCAACAGAAACATTTATGACTTGCTAGAAACCAATGTAGAGAAAGACAGCAATTTGTAGTCGATCGTACCGTGCAACATAGATGAACTGGCCTCTGGTGTCTAGATCCAGCAATAGTGTGCTGCCAGAGCACAGGTCCCGGTGGTCAGCACGGTGCACTGCTTATCACTCCCGACTCCGGCGCTGTTGCTTGGGGGCAGCGCCAACTATCGGCGTGGCGAGCTAGGCTCGGGGAAGGGGGCGGTGGGTCGGCGAAGAAAAAGAGAGGCAACGGAGGGGCGGAGGTGGCTTGGATTGGGTGGGCATGGGTGCAGGGCAGCATGGGATGACGGCAGCAAAACGGCGACACGCCAAACAAAATCGGTGACACGACACGAAGGAGTTGTGGTAGAAAAATAAATCCCAACTTCTACCTCTGGATGGGAAACTACTAAGGAGGCGAACGGATTGGAAGATGTTTAGTGGAGCTGTTGAAGACTGTTTTTAAAGTTAAATCCCATTAATTTGATTTAAGAGTGGTTTATAAGAAGCTTTTAGAGATGCTCTTAATTTCCACAAATTGGTGTAGTTCTTAATACATTAGATCCAAGTCCATAGATAGAAACACTAGAAATAGAATCCCACTTCCACCATCCTCTAGTAAATTGTGCTCACCCATGTAATATACTCGCTCCGATTTTAAAATATTGATATCGTTGACTTCTATTCTTTTGTCTTACGCCATGTTTGGAACTAGCAGAATTATTATAATCCAGATTATAGAGATAGTTTATATAATCTGGTTTATAAACATAATCTAGTAGACGTGTTTCAAGGTCAAATTATAAAAATTACTTATCTATTTTTGTTCTTGACAAATGACCTATTTGTTCTTTTTGTTATTTTTTAAAAAGCAGTTTCTTTGTATCCTTCCCACCATATAATGACGAACTCCAATTCGGTAGCACATCTGCCCACGTATGCCTAAAGTCAACGGCATCAACATTCAACGCTAGTTTCTTTTGTCATCAAATTTGGTATCACCATTTTAGAAGTCTGAGCTGTAAATGAGGAGCGGTGGCAACTTCCTAATAATTAGATATTTAATAAGGGCAACTTGTCTTTTGTCAGGAATAATCAAATTTTAGGCACAGTGAGTTTACTATAAAAACCTAATCTAGAAAAAATCTGACATGTTTGGAACCATTATCATTATTTAATCTAGATTATCATAATCTAGCTGGTTCCAAACACGGTCTTACTTAAAAAATTTATTCAAATATGTGAAATTATTAGTCATGTTTTAAATACCACTAACAATAAAGCAAATAATAACAAGATATACTATACTTATCATAATTTTTAAATAAGATAAATGGTCAAATTTATATTACAAGTCAATAGTGTTAATATTTAAAACTGGAGGAAGTATATTAACTCTCCATTCTCACTACATGTCAATTTCGGTGATAATAAAGTGTTGAAAAAGGATTCTTATCTGTTTAAATATTTATGGAAAATCTTAGAACAACCTATGTCAAATAGTCTGCCAATAGTGTGTATACAATTGTTCAGCACTATTACCAAATCGATTCCATGTTTGTTATGCCTCTAAAGTACACCCTCCAGCTTTGTTTTGTTAACCTTTTGTTTTCTTTTGTTGACTTCTGTTAGTGTTAATGATGAGAACATCACTCCTTTAGATACACAAAAGACTTTTCAAATTAGTATTGACGAAACTCACGCACGATAGTTGAGATTAGATGTAAGCTCGTTCCTAAACACATGTCTTCGTTTCTTTGAGAATAGATTGCTACCTAATAACTTTATCATGATTAGAAACATTGAAGAGGGTCAAGAAAAGCACGAATAAGGAATTGGAGATGCTCAAGATCAGCAACGCATGTTTGACCCCCGGAGGAGATCCGAACAACTTGGGTTTGAGTCTGACTCAGACTCCAGGAGCAAGGTGCACTAAAACGGATGCTCCGGTCTCATACGAGCATCGTTTTGGATGTTCTAGATATAGATGGAAAGCTAAGGAGATAAGCTTTCCAATGGATCCAATCTCGTGCGAAAATACTTCCTATATCTCCATGAATCACCAAAATAATACGATGTTCATAATCTGTTAGGGTGCTACGACACTATCTTTTGGCCTTCGGGCCGTGTATCTTTTATAGACCCATTAGTATTAGAGTTTGCCCTTAAGGTCATTCTAAACTCTATATAATCAGTAGCCACCATCATTAGGGTTAGGTTTTCAATTAGTTTTCATCTGTTATCAAACAATTTTATCGTTTGATGGTTTGTTGGATTTCTAACTTTGTGATTTAATTCAGATTTCGCAATTGAGTTGTGTTCTTCCTTGTTTTTTTTGTGTTCTTCAATTCGCAGGCTGGGATTAGCTTTCTTGGCGAGGTCGATCGTGTGTGCATGGTTGATAACCAGAGAAGAAGTGGTGCTGCGATTGTGAGGTTTGAAACGTGTTGCTTTGAAGTCGGATCTATTATGTGTCGTGTCTCCACCCGACGGAAGATCAGGAACCACGTACACATCAAGTGGCAATTAGAGCTTCAGCTATACCGTTTGGTTTACATCTATCCTTGTTTATTTTGCATTCATTCTATCGTCCATAGAAAAGCCGTAACACAAAAAAATTAGTAGATCGTTAGGTGTTCTTCTGTCCAAGCCGTGTTTAGGCTTTGCACAATTTTATTTCAGAGTCCGTAGTATTGAGTTTGTGTCATTAGTTTGTGTTTTGGTTGTTGGATTTCATGATCTTTTTGTATCCAGTTGTTTTCCTTCATTGTTCATCCACATCGTGTTCAGATTTGTTATCGCGTCACATCTATTAATTGTTTCTTGTGCATTAAAATTTTATCCCACCCACCCTATATTTCGATCACAATCAGATCCACCCTTCATAGATCTACTTCTCCATATTTATCCGCTGCTAAATCATCCACAAAATCGTACACAAAATTCGCACCCAATTCGAGATCCGAATCTGTTTGCAACATTTCCAAAAAAAAACTGATACGGAGATCTATCATTAAAATAGTCATAACTTTCATTTTTTGACTCCAAATTAGACATATAAGTAGTTTTCAGATATCTACAAAACATTTTCCAACCTCTGACGATCCTAGATTCAACAATTTCAGATAAGAAGTTTTTGTTT
>BCLF01000083.1:573166-586097 GCA_001602275.1 Zoysia japonica | reverse complement strand
CATTTATCTTTGTCAATGTTTGATTTGCCTGCTAGTTCTTGTGATAAAGAAAGGTTGTGTGTCGATATTTCTATTCTTCCTTTGCAACTACAAGTGAATGAATTCAATACTCTTAATTTTTATCCATTCACTAGTGTTGAAATTAAACATTTCACACCCATTACATGTGAAAATGATGAGCTAAAATTGCTATTCTCCAAACACTGTGGGATATATTGAATATGATTCTTTTTATGACCTTGCTACAGTAGAGAGGATGATATTTTTGACCCCTGAATTGCCTTTGTTAACTAGAATCAATTTTTATGTTATAGGCAATTACAATTCTAGAGGTGTCTTTATATTGCAAAAAGTTTACATTTGTTCAAATTTGACAACTTCTTATGTTGTGCGATTAGATGATAAACAAGAAGATTGGAATAGCAACTACAATATCATGTCATGTGTTGTTGAGATAAAATACGTTTTACCTTCTAGTGAGATTGATGATAATGCTTCATGTAACATGAATTGTTTGGAGAAGAAATTATTCACAAATATTAGTCGTGTTGATTTTTATGATAAAAATACTCCATGTGATGCTTTAATGTGCAAATACGCCTTGTTTGCATGTCGTGATCTTCTAGCTATTTGTGCGCTCCTATTACTAACAATTTGCAGAAATACCATGATACCCAAGAGAGCAAGCCGAGGACGGATTTCCATCAAGAAGGGGAAAATGATGAGATTATAAGAATTTTTGAGCTACCAAGTGATTGCATTAAAATATCCTCGTGGCCTTCACTTTTTCATGCAGGTTGCAAGGCATGGTGGAGTCGAGGTTCCGAAATGAACTTGAGTCGAGGACGACTGCAAAACAAGAAGGGAAGGATGACGAGGACATCACTCCTTTAGATTCATAGAAGACTCCTCAAATAAGTATTGATGAAACTCACGCATGACAGTTGAGATTAGAGGTGAGCTCGTTCCTAAATACATGTCTCTCTTCCTTTGAAAATAGATTGCTATCTAATAACTTTATCATGATTAGAAATATTGGAGAGGGTCAAGGGAAGCATGAAAAAGGACTTGGAGATGCTCAAGATCAGCAACGCATGTTCGACCCCGGAGGAGATCCAAACAACTCGGGTTCGAGTCTGACTCGAACTCCAGGAGTAGGCTGCACTAAAATGGATGCCCCGGTCTCTTACGAGCATCGTTTTTGATGTTCTAGATATGGATGGAAAGCTAAGGGGATAAGCCTTCCGATGGATCTAATCCCGTGTGAAAATACTTCCTAGATCTCTATGAATCGCTGAAACAATATGATGTCCAGAATCTGTTAGGGTGCTGTGACACTATCTTTTGGTCTTTGGGCCGTGTATCATTTATAGGCCCATTCGTATTAGGGTTTTCTCTTAAGGTCGTCCTAAACTATATATAATCAGTAGCCGCGTCATTAGGGTTAGGTTTTTGATTTGTTTTTGTCTGTTATCAAACAGTTTCATCGTTTGACGGTTTGTCGGTTTTTCAACTTTGTGATTTAATACAGATTTCACAATTGAGTTGCGTTCTTCCTTGTTTTTGTTTGTGTTCTTTGATTCGCAAGCTGGGATTAGCCTTCTTGGTGAGATCAATCGTGTGTGCACGATTGGTAATCAGAGGAGAAGTGGTGCTGCGATTGCGGGGTTCGAATCGTGTTGATTTGAGGTCGGATCGATTGTTTGTCGCATCTACACCAAATCGAGAGTTACCACGACCTGACGGAAAATCGAGAACCACGTACACATCAGTTCCAGTAATATAAAACCAGATGCGAAGTATGATACTCTCTCCGTCCCTAAGTGTCATAGACCTTAAACATCTATGTTTAGCCATTCATCTTATTTAAATAATTTATGAAAATATTATTTATTTTATTATCATAATAATTTATTATTAGAAATACAAAGCACAACATGTTTATTTTTATATTTTCGTAAAATTTTGAATAAAACAAATAGTCAAATGTTGATTTCTAAAATTAAAAAAATATCACTTGTTTGGCATCGATGGGGCATTATTTATTGTATAATATTAGTATTTTCCCAAATGGGAATATATTTCATATTCTATTCTCTGCGTTAAGCAATGCGTACAGTTGTCCATTATCACAAGCCAAAAGTTAAACCAAAACAAAACGCAGTACATGTTTGGTAGGAAGCAAAAAATGTTTCACCATCTAAGTTTACTATATTGACGAATCGCCAATCGTGTTTACCAAAGATTTCCATCGATGTTGTGTTGTTACTTACTCCCTCCATTTTTTAATTGCCGTTGACATCTAACTTCAACTTTGCTATTTGTCTTATTCAAAAAAGTTTAATGAAAGTTATATATTTTGTTACAATTCATTTTATTACTAAAAGAATTTTAATCACACTTTACAATTTTATATATTTGAATTTATTTTTTAAATAAGATAAATAGTCAAAGTTAATATTAAAAATCAACAATGACAACAACTAAAAAATGGAGAGAGTATGCATATAGGTGGTCAACGGGAAAGCCCACGCCGCCCGGGCTTGGGCCATCTCTGGGAGGGCCCGGCATGACCCATTAAATAATCAAATTGTGCCATGCCAGCCCATGGTCTGCTAGCCTAGGACCAAGCACGTCCAAGCCGAGCTTCACCTACTTTAAGCCTGGAAGAATAATAAATTTTCTATTTTTTGAGAAATTACAAAAAAATAATTATATAATATAAAAATCTCAAATTATAAACACAAATGAATCAAATTTACAAGTATTTAATGTTAAATTTTAAATAAAAGTCCCACGATCCTATCGGGTCATGCCGGATCGTGCTGGGCAGTGGGCTCGTTGGGCCATGTCGGGTTGGGCTACCTGAAGCTCGAAAGAAGAATGAACTTCATATTTTTTAGAGAAATTACAAAAAAAATATTTATATAATATTAAAAATCTTAAATTATAAACCTAAATAGGCCAAATACCACATATTTAATGTTAAATTTTAATTAAAAGTCCCACAGTCCTATGAGGTCGTGCCGTGCTGGGCCTGAAGGGCTACACGAGCCAAGCGTCGTGCCTAATCGGACCATCCTAAATGGGCCATATTCGGGCCAACCCAGCAGGCCCACACCTCGGCCCAGGTATTGCCCGTGTCATGCTTCAGACCAGCTCGGGCTGGCTGCCCATCGTGATGGGCCGTGGTCATCCCGGGCCAAAATGGTCGGACTTCATGCTGTCCCATTCGGCCCGAACCAACTGGCCTGGCATATGTTGGTGGTCATTAAATGCAACATTGACCATCAACATTTGTGCACAAAATGATGAAATTCAGCACCAAACTTAGTCATAGGATTTGTTTCTAATATTTTCAATGAGTTCTGGTGAATATTTGTATGCAGAAATGAATTACCCATATTTTCAGGAATTTGGGAAGAGAAAATGGCTTAATTGCAAAACCACAAAAGATAGAAAGAAATTTCTGCGTAGAAAAGACTAAAGAGAGACTGGTGGGCCAGTAGGCTCTCCCACATGTTTTGAAGTCTCAAGCGGTGGCTTGGTGCGCGAATCATATCATTTCGACCAACTTACTGAAGGCTATAAATAGGACCCCTCTTCCTCATTCGAAGACACACTTCAAATTAGAATTAGAGCTCCATTGTAAAGTCAGCATTAGAGATTGTGCTAGAATTCAGGGAGAGAGTGTCAGGGACAAGGAGGAGGTTTCCATGTATTCTAAGTCTTCCCCAAGTTGTGCACCGGTGATGTCCGAGTGATCAAAAGTGGAGTGTCGTGGCTGTCAACACCAACTCAACATTGTGTACATCTTTGAAGAATTCTTCTTCAACTTCTTTGACCTGTACCTCTACGTGGGATTGCTTGTTTTCAAGTAAGTCAACATGATTGCCCAATTATTTATTTCTTACACATAGAAGATTGGATTCTTACTGCCTGCAGGATCATGGCTCTAAAATTGAATTAGTGTGCTTTAATCTAAAATCATGCACTAGATTAAGGAGTAATTTACTGCATAAGCATGGTGTCTAGGCAAGTAATTGCCTTCGTTTATTGCGTACTCCACAGGTCCCTAGAGGTAGGCGATAGGGGTGACAGCCCAGTCTGTCCTTTGAAATCCTTCACATTCAGGTACTAGTGGTGCCAGAAGCTGGAGCGGCCTATGGATACAGGATGAAACTGGTGCCAAAGGTAGTGCGCTAGAAATAGACCTTGACTTCGTCTAGATTTAGAACACATGTGAATCCCTCTTTACCCAACCACTTAAAGCTTGAAGTCCCTGGAAGATATTGATCACTTAGATTTGCATGCATGTTTCCTTAGAAGATATTGATCACTACTAAAATAAACATGTTTCCCTGGGCCAAACATTACTGGGGAAAGAATTTCCCTATGTAGCGCTCTAGCAAACATTTCCTAGAGAAATGGTTGATGGGAAATACAATGTGTCCTACTGTTAGCAGCCACCACCACGAAGCCCCACTGTCGCGTTGCCTGAATCCGCACAGCCACCAACTAGCCATTTGCTCGTGGTCTATGCTGCCGCTGATCACATGCTCGCCACACTGAGATCACCCCACTCCGGCTGCACGCATGCTGCGCTGGGTCCGCCCTGACACTGGCTAGCCGCACACTCGCTGCCTGCATCGCCAGTCCACGTCGCTGTTAGTTTCATTACCTTTGAAGCCCTCTAAAAGGTATGCATTGATTTTAGTGATTAAATGAGAACCATAAGTAACCAGTGTGGTTTTAGATTCCACCTCGCACTTTCTACATCAATATAATGGGCTTCCTCAATGGATGATATGACGTTCCCAAGAAGAGGACTATCAGATGAAAATGGACCAAAGCTATGGATTAGCTAAAGAGTCCATAGGATTGGTGGTACTATTAAAGGGGATCAAATCATTTTGTCTCTAATCATGCAAATGTTAGGAAGTATGAATGCTCTTAGTAGCCTCAAAAAGCACTTAAGATGGCAGAGGAAGCAAGTTGAAGTCGAGGACTCAAGTTTCAACTTCAGAAGCAGTCACCAGATAGTCCAATGAGCCAGAAGTTCAGAGTCCAGAGAAAAAGATAGACTCACTAGACAATCCGAAGAAGGTATGCACCAGAGTCCAATGTCATATGAAATGGATTCTAGAGAGGTTGTTTCTTAGATCTGCGGAAAGATGAAGTTACCGAACAGTCCGGTGGCTTGTAAAAACATATAGCTTTATGACATCACGTTCCAACGGTTATTTATTGGTTGGTAGCCTATATAAACCATGTAGAGAGACATTGAAAAGGGTGCCTGAGGTCTAAATTGCTGGAGCAAACATGTGAGAGGCCAAAGAACACCAAGGAGAGAGCACACCGCAAGATTGGAGATCTTTTGTGACAGTAGAAGAGTGAATAGAAGCATTCGTACACATTTGAAGCTTGTGAGACATTGAGGGGAGTGATCTTGTCCTATTACTATTGGTTTGGTAGCCTAAAGCACCTATAAGTCAGGGATCGAACTTCTAAGGATATTGTGAAAGACAACGCCAAGTTTGTGTGTGGTTTGGGGTCCCCCACTTGAAATGGACACCAAGAGAGAGCTTCTGAGCCTTGATGCCGGATTTAGACAGCACCTAGAAAACCCACCTCGGGAGGGACCCTATCAGGGAGGATCTTCTTAGGGTTGATCACCTTCAAACGTCGCCGAGACGAAGGAAGAACAGTAGGATGGGGTCAAGTGAGGGGATTAGGGTTTGGAGAAGTTCAAAATGTAAATGCAAATGATAGGTTCAATTGGGATGTCCCTCAACTGGCCATAGGCCTCTGGTTTATAAATTAGATTTGATCTGCCCGAAAACTTCCTAAATCGACACAGCCGGATACTCCAGTCACCGGACACTCCGGTCCCATGCCAGATGGTCCGTCATGTAAATTTTCGGGACTTGAGAGGGCTTGTCGGATAGTCTAGCACTATACTGGATGGTCTGGTGTGTAAAACACCCAAACCTGAGAGGGTTTGCTGGATAGTCCTGCACTATGCCGGATGGTCTGGTGTGCAAAACACATGAACCCGAGAATGCTTGCCGGACACTCTGACACTATGCCAGATGGTCCAGTGTGCAAATCACCGAAACTCGAGAGGGGTTGCCGTATTGTCCGGTACTATGCCGGATACTCCGATGGGCAAAATGCCCCAAACCCGAGAGGGCTTGCCGGATACTCCAGCATCGTATCGGACACTAGTGGTCTATCAATTTTCAGGTGTCAACATATGCCCCCCCTATTTTTTGGTGAAGTTTTTGCACCATAAAACATTCGACACACCCAAAAACCTCTAAGGGCGATGGTCCCCTCGACTCATCAGCCATTTTACCATTCTTGGCAATGATACAATTCATACCGGCCGTTTCTTTCAAGCTTCTTGCCACACACTTGGATGCTACTTTTTTAAGTATCGGCTGTTAAGGGCCTTACGCAGTGACTCTCCTTGCATATTCTCCACCATGTATGCATTTCCGGCAATGATCTTTAATATTCTATAGGGTCCTTCCAACTACGAGACAATTTCCCAAACTTGTTGTTTTTTGAACCTACGGGCACAATAGTTTTCCAAACCAATTTGCCCACCTGAAAAGTTTTGACTTTTACCTTCTTATTTTAAGCTCTAGTAACTCTCGCTTTATCTCCCAATTGCCTTCAAAGATCTCAAGCGCTTATCAGTAACCTCATCAATATTGTCCAACATCAAGGTATGATACTCGCTAATGGACAAATCATTTTTCTTTGCTAACCTCAAGGCTCTTAGATTTACCTCGACGGGTGAAACGGCCACTTACCCATACACAAGTTCATAAGGGGTTCCGTTGGCCTGAGCATAATATGGAGATGAATTGAGTAGCTTATTTTCATAAGATTCGGCAAACTCACGAACATGACCAGATGTAAAGGAAGTACCTTGGTCTGTATTTAAAGTTTGCGGGATGCCGAATCTATGAATAATATGCTCGGTAAAGAACTCAATTACCTCCCTGTGTGTCATGTTCTTGAGAGCAACCGCTTCGATCCACTTGGTGAAGTAATCCGTCGCAACTAACACGAAGCAGTGCCCCTCGAAGATGGAGGATGTATTTGTCCTATAAAATCTAAACCCAACCCTCAGAATGGCCAAGGCTTGATGATAGGGTTGATCATGGCAGCGGGTGCTAATTGAATATTGCCAAACCTTTGACACTCTTCGCATCCTTTGTAGTAGCGATAACAATCGACAATCATGATTGGCCAATAGAATCTGGTCCTCCTCAATAACCATTTAATTTTTGGAGCCGATTGATGCGTACCACAAATACCCTAGAGGACTTTTCCCATGGCCACTTTGGCTACTTTATCACTTAAACACTTCAAAAGCAAATCGTCTCCCGTTCGGCGGATGAGTTATCATCAATCAAAATATATTTGAAAGCTACATGTCAAACTTTCCGATCCACACTTTGGGTTAGACTATGAATTTATGAAATTATGGGAGACCTCCAGTCAAGTGATTCGACACTATCACGCTTTGGCATGCTAGTATCCGAATCGTCTAATTTTAGAATCTCAAGCATCGGTTTCTTAATGACTGAAAATGTTCCCCTGCTAACATTATAACCCGATGCTTGTTGTGCCAAATCATTGGCCTTACTGTTTTCCACTCTAGGAACATGGTGTATACGAAACTCATCCATGCCCTTGACAAGATCTAGACATTTATCTAAAATGGCCTTCAACGATACATCCAAACATTGAAAATTTTCGGCAACTTGTTGCACCACTAATAACAAATCGCGAAAGCCTCTATATGCTTTACCCCCATGGACTCAACATCTTCAAGCCGAACAACAATGTTTCATATTCGGCTTGATTATTGGTGCAATCATTCTCTAACCGGTTTGAGAATTCAAAATGCATGCCGTGAGGAGAAATCAGCACTACACCATTACCTTAGCCCTCCTTGCAAACCAATCTATCAGAATACAACTTCCAAGGGGTAAACGTCACATAACCAATATCATGCTCTAAATCAATCTGATGTTCAACAATAAAATTAGCAACAATTTGGCTTTTCATGTATTTGAAAGGTTCATAGGCCAAATCATACTCAATCAAAGCATATGCCCATTTACCAAGCCTACCACTAGAAATCGGCCTATGCAACATAAGTTTAATAACATTGGTTTGACAAACAACCACACAAGCACTAGATAACAAATAGTGTCTCAACTTGGTGCAAGCATGATACAAGGAAAAGCATAGTTTTTCGATGAGAGTGTACCTTGTTTCCGCATCAATCAACCATCGGCTCACATTTGTAATCACATACTCCTTCCCTTCGGCTTCTTGTTTCAAAACAGCACCAACCACATCATCTTCCGCCGCTATGTAAAGATGAAAAGGAACTCCCCCCTTGGGCGCCCTAAGAACCGGCAGCAAAGATAAGTCCTCTTTAATCTTATCATAGGCTTCTTGCTGTTTTGGCCCCCAAGTGAGTTCGGTTTTATTTTTTAACCGAAGAATAGGAGTAAATGCATTTATTTTCAAGGCAAGTTGGATATGAATCTCTTCAAGTACTTTACTTTGCCTAAGAAGCTTTGCAACTCTCTCTTGCATGTGGGTGCTTGCACGTTTTTAGTTGCTTCAATCTTCTTAGGATCTACCTCTATGCTCTTTTCATGGATTATGAAATCTAAAAACTTCCCAGTCGATACACCAAAAGCACATTTGAGAGGAATTATTTTCAAACCGAAATAGTGCATTCCGTCCAAGGAAAGTCACAAATCGGCCAAGTGAGGATCTAAAGCAGCCGATTTGATTCCCACATCATCTATATAAACCTCCATAATAACACCGAGCAAATCATGGAAGATAAAATTCATAGCTCTTTGGTATATGGCACCCACATTTTTTAAACCAAAAGTCATGACAACCCATTCAAACAATTCTACAAAACCAGACACCTAAAAAGCAGTTTTAGACATATCATCTTCGTCCATGAAGATTTGGTTATAACACGCATTACCATCAAGAAAACTAATAACCCTATGGCCGGAAGCATCATTAATCAACATATCGGCTATGGGCATAGGATATTCATCTTTAGGAGTGACTCTATTCAAAATTTTAAAATCAATGCAAACCCTTATCTTACTCGTGTTCTTCTTCTCAACGAGCAAGATGTTAAATATCCACTTCGCATACCTGCAAGGCCTTATAAACTTTGCATCAAGCAATTGGTTAATTTCTTCTTTAATCTGATCATGCATGTTTGGGTTAAATCTTCTCATCGGTTGTTTAAAGGGCCTAAAACCAGATTTAATTGGAAGTCGATGCTCAACGAGCTCACGGCTCAACCCGAACATTTCATTATAAGACCGTGCAAAATAGTCCACATGTTCTCTTAGTGAACCGATTAATTTCACTTTATAGTCAGCTTCTAGATTAGCATTTACGAAGGTCAGCCTTAGATTGTCATTGTTTCCAAGATTCACCTCTTCAAGCGGATCGGCCGATGTAAACCCTTGTCCTAACTTATCCATGTCCTCTATTTCTTCTACAGTTTCACACATATCGTTCGTATTGGACCAATAGTGTTCTACTCTCCATCGGCTTTACATTGACAGATACAAATCCATCCCTAGTTACACTAAAAAAATCATAATCCATCAAATCTAATACAGTTAAGCACTTGATGGTATCATGTGGCAAGGCAGATGAATCGGCCATGGCAATACACGCCGATGCATCCGCATGAACAACCTCTACATCATCATCAATCCACTCTATCAAGAATTGATGTAATGTAGAAGGAACACAATTATTAGTGTAAATCTAATAACGCTCTAAGATCAAGCTATAATTACCCTGCACATCGGCGACAAAGAAAGCAGTAGCCATGGTCTTGCTTCCAATGGTGAGCTCCATAAAAGCGACCCTTTTAGCCTCGATAGGGTCTCCTCCTCTCACACAATTCAAAGTCATGTTAGTCCGGATGAGCTCATCATCGACCTTACCTAGCTTTTTAAACAAAGAATATGACATTAGATTAATAATAGCACCACCATCTACAAGCATGCGAGAAATCGGTGAGCCATTAATACGACCCCTCACATAGAGAGGTTTCAAATGGTTCTCCGATTGTTGGGGCTTTTCAAAAATAGCAATCTTTGGCCCAAAATCAAATTGTGCCATAACCTCTTCTTCCTCTACCAAAGAATAATAGAAAAGAGATAAGCAAATAGTGTTGATTTCCATGCCTTCCTGAGGCGGTGTAGGCTCGTAGTCCAAGAGGTCGTCGTCATTGAACTCGAACATGTCGATATCTCCCTTGGGTGAAGGCGTTGTGGGGCTCTCCCCCAATTTGACGTCAGTCGGATTCGATGCTTCCGAAGTGGTCACCGCGCCCTCCGTCACCAGTGGAGTGGGAGCTTTGGGCTCCTTAGCTCTCCACTTCTTTCCTTGAGGGATCATCATGTTAACATCATTGAAGACTTCGTCCCTCTTCTTCTCCACCTCCCTCTCTCAGATCTCTCAGAGGCACAGTCTTTGCAGCTTCCTCTTTTGGGTGAGTCAAATCGGGCGGACACCACCTCAGTTGCATGTACTTAGAGGAGTTTTTGCTGCTGCTAACTTCATGATCATGAAAAGCCTTTTCGACCGGATCATTTAACGTGATTGGTCCGTTGAAGACTCTCCAGTTTAACATCGGCCGCGCCGATCTTGACGACACCTCCGGATGCACTCTCTTGATGGACAAAGGTCGAAGAGGTAGCTTCATTACCTTGCTTGATGCGCCACTCTTGCTTGGGAGTACTGGTGGAGCCACCTCTTCTCGCATTGACCGGTTGAGGCTCAAACCGGTGGTGAGCTGGACTGGAGAGCCTCTTGAAGATAGCTCCCCTTGGCACATTCCCGGATGGAATGGTGGGTACGGCATTGGTGGAATGGGCATACATGGGTGCCACACCAGGAACAGCGGGCAAGGCATAGGCGAAAACCATGGCGGTAGCATCCCAAACCAATGGGAAGGAGGAGGAGGCCCACAAACATCCGCCGCTTGCCTCATCTCCTTCCTAGGTGGGCTACCTCCTCTCGGTGGTGATCTTAGCCGCTTTATGGACCGATTGTTCAAATCGGTCTTTTGATTCTTGTACTTGGCCATAAGACGGTTGAAGGTGCTTTTGGGCCTCATCTTCCTATTCGTGGCCTTGCTTTGGTTCACTTCCACTTGCTCACCTCAGGATTCTTTGGTTTTGTCATCTTGGGCTGTGGAACTTGCCCCCTGGGTCTCGAGCCTTGGATGGTGACCTTGATGGACTATTGACCACTAGGGGTCTTTTCTAGCACCACCTTCCTAGAAGCGCCCTCGTCACTCGGAGGAGCAGGCCTTTCCTCCCTATGATCATATTCTTCCCCTTTGTTGTATCGGCTTGATGAGGTCGAATCAACTCGTTGGGGTTGAGCTCTAGAGTGTTGACGGGGAAAGGGTACTTGTAGATTTGCATCTCCATGAGACTCAATCATCCCTCGTTGAGGTCCGATTGGACCTATTGACAAAAAACATTGCAATTATTAGTGGCATGAGAGTAAGAATTATGCCATTTACAATACGTCCTACGTTTAATCTCATCCGCCGGAGGTAAAGTGCACGCAATCTTAATGTATCCGCCGGAGGTAAAGTATACGCAATCTTAATTCATCAAATATTTTTTTGCACTTAGCTACATCAAAGGTGCATTTCATATCATCTTTTCGATTCATATGAACCGATTGGAGCGAATTGCAAGCAAATGATTTGGTCTTAGATGGTCAAACAAACTCAGCAGCTAAGATGTCAATGGAATCATCATTGGAACTATTCGAATCATATTCTACGATGTGCATGTTGTGTCGGGTCTTGTAATCGTGTTTTACCTCTTTGCTTCTACTTTCTTGGCTGAAGCTCTTTGTTGGAGGTGAGCAAGAGTAAGAAAATCGTGTCCCTCCAACTTTTCTTTAAGGTGCAACCGCAAACCACTAAAAGCTAGGTCAACTAGATCTTTTTCAGAAATTGTTAATTTAAAACATCAGTTCTTAACATCTCTAAACTATTGAAGATAATCAACAATGAGTTCATCTTTTCCTTGCCTAACCGATGTCAGATGTGACAATTTTAACTTGTTATCCCCTCAATAGAAATGATCATGAAATCTACGTTCCAAATACTCCCATGTATAAATGGAACTCAGGAACAATGATGAAAACTATGAGAAAGCGGTTCCGATTAATGATAAAGAAAACAGTCGCACTTTTAAAGCATCACTAAAACTCGCCTCTCCTAGTTGAGCAATGTATTGACTAATGTGCTTCCAAGTGGTTTTACTATCTTCACCATTGAATTTGACAAAGTCAAAAACACATCACCCGCTAGGATATGGGACCGAATCAAAATATGTGGGGTATGGTTTGGTATATCTGGTCTCTCCCTTTAAGATCTACTCCTAGCATTTCACGAAATTGTTTGTTCAAATCCGACTTAATACAAGCCATGGACTCCTCTATATTGGTGATGGGGGGCTATAGGACGTGCACGGTGGCAAAAGGTGCATGTTCATTCTCATGGTGTTAAATTGTTCATTAGGTATAGGTCCATGAGAAATACGCGTACCACTAGGTGAGATGGGTGGTGTACTCTATGCAATGGTACGGTAAGGAGAAACAAAATTGGCCAATTCATTCAATCGGCTCGTAGCCGAATTAGGGATGCTTGTGATTAGCTCTACGCTAGCTGGAGGTACTATCAAAGCATTGGTTTGTACATTAAGTTGAAAGTTATTTTGCCCACTAAACGAGTTCAATGGCATGACATACAAAGGTTGCTCTACACTAGATGTATTAGGTGCCGATGAGCTAGTCGAAGGACCTACATGTGCAACAT
>BCLF01000083.1:546155-573161 GCA_001602275.1 Zoysia japonica | reverse complement strand
AGATGATGCAACACCAACATTTTTAAATGACTTAGACAAGTTTTCTTGAATCATGTATTGCCTATCATTAGCTAAGACCTTTTTATGTTGGCAAAACAGTATGAAAGGACTTCAAAAGAAACACGGGGGGAGGGGTGCGAAGTTGTTCTCACGTTGGAAGCACCCATGGCTGCGTTGTCGAGGGTTTTCGGGAGAACGGCTTCCTTCACTTGAGAGATCGCCCCTTGACGATCCTTCTTGAAGCACGCGAGGAAGTCTTGTAGCTCTTGATCTTTTTGCGCCTTGTGTTGTTCCTCGATAGCCTTTTGACGCTCTGAGAACGCCTTACGAGCTTTCTCGGGCAGCTCCTCCAACGACGGCATGACGATGTTCTCCACTGAAATCTCAAAAGACATAGTTCAAGAACGATGATTCGGTTTGTGAAACCAAAATCTCTCGTCTCCAGAGGAGTTGCCAAAAAGTGTGTTGACGCCCAAATGGATCCTCAGGCCAACCCACCGTGCGCACGTTCATGTGCGAAAATGCCGATGCCGCCTTGACGTCGGATTTGGACAGCACCTAGAAAACCCATCTTGGGAGGGACCCATCCGAGGAGGATCTTCTTAGGGTTGATTCGAGCTCGGTCAGGCTAGCCGGATTGCCATCAAACGTCGCCGGGATGTCTCTCAACCGACCATGGGCGTTTGTTTTATAGAGATGGGATTGTCTTACCCCGTGGAGCAACGAATCCTCTCAATTAAGAAACAAATTAGATTTGATCTGCCTGAAAACTTTGTAAATCGACAACACTGGACTATCCGACACATTAACCGGACAATCAGGTCACCGGACACTCCGGTCCCATGCCATATGGTTCGTCGTGTAAATTTTCAGGACCCGAGAGGGCTTGCCGGATAGTCCGACACTATGCCGGATGGTCTGGTGTGCAAAACACTCGAACCCGAGAGGGCTTGCCGGATAATCCTGCACTATGTCGGATGGTCCGGTGTGAAAAACACCCGAACACGAGAGGGCTTGCCGGACTATCTGGAACTATGCCGGATAGTGCGGTGTGCAAATTGCCGAAACTCGAGAGAGCTTGTCGGATAGTCCGGCACTGTGCCGGATACTTCGGTGGGCGAAATGCCCCAAACCCGAGAGAGCTTGCCGGATACTCCGGTGGTCTATCAATTTTTAGGTGTCAACACCAGGATTGACAGTAACGTAAGACTGGGAGTGAAGCGTACCTTATAGAGCACCATTTTGGGAATAGCGAGACGGACCAAGTATCCGACAGGAGTGTTCCAATTAGGATTCGAGAAAGATGCCAACGTTTCGAGGTCTCAGGGAGTGTTCCAATTAGGATTAGAGAAAGATGCCAACGTTTCGAGGTCTCAGGTAAATCACTGAGCATTCTATTCACACTTGTCTTTACATTTTGCATTTACATACTGTTGAGTGGTGCGATAGGTTATTCTTTTGATTCATCTTAGTGGCTATTGTGCTAGTGTTGTTTGCTAGCTTTCTATTAATCACTGGCATAATAGGAGTCTTGGCCCACTAGAATTTTTTTAGGTCGCTCTTATTGTTGATCAAGTTACTTAGCTCAAGACTATAGTGAAATTTGAGTTACATAGAACCACGCCGATTCAACCCCCTTCTTAGTGTCCTTAATTTTTACAAGTGGTATCAGAGCTAAGTGCTCTTTTTCAAGCTTCACCGCCGAGTAAAGATACTGTACAGGATGAAACATCCACCCGTATTCGATGGGAACAATTACTCGTCTTAGATGGCTCACATGCAAGCCTACCTCAAGTCTATGACTGAGCAACTTGATCCCATTTTTATTAAGTTCCATACTAAATCTAAGAATGCTATTTTTGGATGTATCTCTAAAACTGTTTTCTCCAAAATGAAGGCATCACTCACTGCTCATGACATATGGCTTCAATTGCAAAAAATACATGAGAGCTCCGCCAAAGCTAAGGAAAAATGCTACTATGTGCTTAAGAATAAATATGACTTAGTTGCCATGCAACCACATGCAAAACTTAACGATGTTTACTCTCGTGTGCATGTTATAGTTGAAAAGATCAATGCTTTGGCCCTCAAGACCAAAATCAACGATGTGGAGGTTATGAGGAAGCTATTGAAGTTGTTGCCGCCAAGCTTCAACTACGTTGTGACATGCCTCTTTCGAACCGACTTGGCTAGATCCTCCATGGATGTGATGCTAAGGAAGCTGAGGGTTATATGCTGGAGCCCTCCACCGACTCTCAAACTTTCATGAATCTTGCTCGACAAGTAGAAGAATCACCCAACAGACAAGTAGAAGAATCACCCAACAGGAAGAGCAATAAGAAGAAAAAGAAGGTGGAGGATGACGAGGACAATGAGATCAATAATGAAGATCTTGCACTCCTAATGAAGAAGCTATTTAGCAGGGGAAGACCACTTTGCCAAGGAGTGCCCCAAGCCAAAGAAAGAGAACAAGAAGCACTTATCTAGTGGGAGTGATGATGAAGAACAAGAGCCCAAAAGAAAGTTCAAGAAAAACATCTTCTTCAAAGAGAAGAACGGGAGCAAGGAGAAGAGGAAGTCACCGCACAAGGCTTACATTGTTGCTGAATGGCTCACAAATGACGACATCATCTCCACTTCAATAAGCTAAGGTAAAGAACTCGCCGGTATTGCTATGACAAGCTCCACCAATAAGCTACCACCACATTCTCTTTGTTTGATGGCCTGATGTTGTGAGGGCTATGTGAATGAGAATGATGATCTTGAAGAGGAAGAAGAGGACTATGATGATGAGGATGATATACTGAGCTATGATGATCTAGTCCTCATACTTGAGAAGACCAACAAGATCATCACCAAAAAAAACAAGAGGATTGAGATGGTGACCAAGGAGCATGAGGTAGCGATATTTTGCATTCATGAGCTTTAGGGTGAGCTCAATGCTCTTAAGCAATCTCATAGGGCTCTTCAATACTTCTATGAGTCACTCAAGGAGAAGAAATTGGACCTAAATGAAAAGCATATAGCATAGGTTCTCACCCATGAAACTCTTGATCTTGACTCTCTCTTTGACTCTCCTAAGCATACCAATAAAGCTTCCACTTTTTGTGATCCAAACCCTCTCCACGGAGAGCATTACTCATGTGCCTTTCAAAGAATACACGAAACTCAATGAAGATAGAGAGGCTGAGATGGATGCTTTCGAGCGGATCACGACAGGAAAGAAAATCAAAAGAAATCCTAAGCTGGAACCTTGTCAACAACCACAACCATAAGGGTTTATGATCATATTCTTCCTCTATCAACATCATTGGCAGCCACAACGACATCCCCGCTAGTATAGCTCCTCTCATGATGGATGACTACTATTGTGAGAGGTGTTGTCATAATAATCACCGATACAAGGATTGCCCCATGGTGAGGAGTTCCAAGCTCATGCCCAAAGCTAACCTCTATCATGAGAATGTGCACTATAAGCTTTTTAAGGCAAAAGATGGCAAAGTGAAAGTAAAGCTGCTTGAAGCTCCCGACACCAAGAGGACAATCAAGAAGATATGGGTTCCAAAGGTGATCACAGACCATGAAAGGAACCCAAAGCTCTCATGGGTTCCCAAGAGGAGGAACTAGGAGGATCAAGGTGGTGAAGCATGAAGCGTGATTGGAAATCCAAGAAGACCACAGCACATGTGTCTATGAGTTACAACACTAATCTATTCTCTAAGGAGGTTATCACTTGTACATAGCAGAGTAGATTTCTTCTCTCGTCTTGCATGGTAGTTAGGACTCCTTTGCAGACTAGATGTTTCTATAACCATCCATCATGTGCACAAAGATAAAGGAAAGGAACAAAAAATAATCAATATCTAACCGTCTCAAGGTATCTATTTGCATGTGGGAAGAACTCGAGGTTGGTGGTTTTGCTCTCTCAAGGCAAAGCGGTGGGCTCATAGTGACTAAGTTTGAGATGGGTCAAACTTAACATCGAATAGATTTTCTTTATCGGTGTTATTAAATTTGCTTGCATCTACATGGCATATTTAATATTCTTGCATTGATAGCTTGTAGACTCCATGCATTGCATACAGGTAACCGTGGAGGAAGTGTTACACATGGAGTGTGTTATTACATGCTCAACATAAATTCACATCTCCATAAGTGTACCCAAAGTAATTATTGAGCTTTATGCCAATTGAACCTTGTGTCTAACGGACTCTAAGCTATCCACTACATGGTTCATACATAACTTTTTTGACTCCTCGCTTTGATCCTTATGTTTCGATCTATAAACTACATGATTTACAAAAACTATAAACTTGTGGGGTTATCTATTTGCAAAGGAGTGTTTGAGCGTTCTCTTTCTAGACAAGTGTGGTGTTTATTTGGTCTTTGGTGAAGACACTTGAATTCTAACAAGAAAAGCCTTGGTTCTACGGTTTTTGGAGGTCACCAACTAGTCCATGCCTTAACCGTACAGTCTGGTGAGGGCCCTCTGTGCATAGCAGGCAGAACTTTTCCAGTCACCAGAAATTTCAGTCGTTGGAAGGTGAAGTAGTTGGCTTCTCCAAAATCCTTCCTCGGTAATTACCGAATAGTCTAGCATTTGTAGTCATCAATCTTTGGTGCACTGAATAGTCCAGTGAGTCTGGAATCTCGGAAAAAGCCATCCGTTTGAGTTCTTTTAATCTCGGTCATTGATTATCTTATGATCAATTAATGCAATTGATTGACATTCCCCATACTTAGTGCCATATTGATGTTATTTTTCATATTTTAGTCTGGCATTAAGTCCCCCTGCAGCAAGTGTCGCAATCTGCTTATATTGTCTCTTAGTTAAATTGTAAGATTAGTCCGTCGATATCAACGTTGATTACTTTGTTTTATGTGATCGGTGACATGTCTTGTTCCACGGCTACGATATTTTTAATTGTGTCACTTACCTTCAGTGTTTACACCTTTATATTTATTCTTATGTGGTGCTGTGACAGCTTGTGCAGTGGGACATGCCAGAGGATAGGTACACTGTGTCTGAGGTGGCCTAGAAGTTTAGTGGACTCGTTAAGAGCCAAACTCTTAATCCTATCTTGGCAGTGTTAGGTAGCCAGTTGAGCTTGATGTGACAGTTGTTCTTGTCAGTTGATACTATGGGCCTCAGAGGTTGTCTGCAGATGAATAAGGGGAAGGGGAAGGCGACTAAGCCCAAGAAGAGGAAGAGAGAGTGGGCAGGAGATTCATGCTTGGATCATGCGTTGGCAGTAGCAGATTGGACGTACCTCTCGAGAGGAGTTTTGCTCTGAGGTTCCCTGGTGCAGAAGGACAGGGTGAGTTGAGGAGGTCGACCTGACAGAGAGTGGCGACCACATTCCTAGTGATAGCTAGTCAGTCAGGGAAAACTGTAGTTGACAACTACAGAGGGAGTGGAACTGCAGAGGGAGAGGAGGCCATCCAGCAGGTGTCACCGTCGAGAGCATGGAGGTGTCCTCATTCAAGAAGAGCTGTTGTCTGTGTCGTTTGCATTGCTAGAGCCAAGAGAGCTCGCCGGGCCATGTCACATTTCAGACATGAGGATATCAACATTCTACAGGTCAAATGACTAGTCATGAAGGTCAAGAGGAGAGTGAACATTGCTACGTGGGACCCCGCAGAGCGTTGTGGAGATGCTGGTCAGTTAGCAGTACAACAGAGGATATGTGAGGCTTTCTGTTGCCACCTTGCCACTAAGGGCAAGAGCTCAGTGTTTCCTGCTCATCGTCACTGTTCTTTTGAGGCACTGAGTAGAGGAGCTGGGTTAGACATGGAGGAATATGTTAGTTTTCCACTGCTCTAGCTGAGGTTGTCATCTAGCCCCTGAGCTATAGTGAGGATGAAGTGTTGCATTTCTACGCCTCCATATAGATCTCCTCCGACAGGTCATAGTTTTGGTACTTGTATCGAGGGGAGCCACACTGGTTTGAGATATCTGATGTTGATGTAGCTTTAGATTTCTTATCTTCTAAGACACATATCCACGCCTTCTGTGAGGCTCATGGAAAAGGGCCCAACTCCAATGGCTAGTTCAAAGAGGGATAGACCAAGTTTAATGGCCAAGGACCCAAAGCATAGTAATCCTTAGTTAACCCTTTTACGCGAAGCGAGAACAAAAGCGTAAGTAGGTTGCTGTGTAGGTGTGGCCCTTGCAGCGCGTGCATAAGCATGAGCTATATTAGGCTTAGGCTATTACGAAATAGTATCAGAACCGACCATCGCTATGTCACGTATGCATACTGCCAAGGATGCAGATACAATGTGCATGTTGCATGGGCATGGGCTATATTTAGGCCTGGGCTGTTATAGAATGATATCGACACTGACCTTCATTGCGCCATGGATGCGTACAGTTAGGGACGCAGATATAGTGTCCATGGCGCATGAGCTCTGTGGGGTCACGACATAACACGTATGCTAGAACTGACGTACGGACATGACCAGAGGATCAATCTTGTCCGTCTATCCCTTGTGTGGGTGAGTTGCTTCGACGAGGATATCGAGCCCTTTGAGGGTGGAAGTCTGTGAAGCCCATGGATTTAGGCCCAACTCTCATGGCTTGTGGTGTGGGTAAACCGTGAGATTTAGTCCCACCTTGCTAGTTCAAAAAAGGATGGACCAACTTAAATAGCCAGTGACCCAAAAAATAGTAACTCCATGTTAACTCTTTTAGGCGAAGCAAAAACAAAAGCATAAACATGTTGCTGTGTAGGTGTGGCTCACGCAGCGTGTGCGTGGGCTTGAGCTGTATTTGAGCCTGGGCTATTACACCCTAGCTCACCATGAGTTTGCACCACCCTACAGACCCTTTAGAGGGGTTGAGCCAGGAGACGAGATGACGAGTATTGCTTGCCCACCTTCACATAGGGAGCATTACTCGACGCACCCCCTGAGGATGATACACAAGGCTAGAATGTTGAGGAGGTTGCTGGGTAGGACTGTTGCGCCGAGCACTAGCTACGGAGAACGTGTCATCATCTTACATCAATGGCTGCTATGTTTTCTGCTGTGGTATAAGACATTTTATTTGACAGATTTGCGGCTCGCACAGATGGAGGATGTAATCTGTGAGACTATTGGAGCTCGACAGCTACTATTCACTCTATACATTTGCTATCTTCTAAGGAGGTATGGAGTTATGACTGAGGAGTAGAATACTGCATTGCCAGATGTCACTACTACCTTCAATGCAGCTGAGCCGACTAAATCTCATGTTCTACGAGTATTTGTTTTATAGAATTGTACATGAGTAGAGGAGACCACAGCCACTGATAAGTTTGAGTTTGATAATGAAGCTTTTGTGGAAGCACATCCAGGGATTAGGAGCACTGAGGCTTTCGGTCAGGCCGAGGCTCTGACTTCTCATGCCAGGGTTGACTTCTCATGCCAGGGTTGACCCTGCTCTTGCTGCCAGACTATATGCTATCTAGGTAGAGCAGACTAAGCAGAGGAGGATGATTCAAATGTTAGAGGAGAGGCTCAAGCATGAGCAGATGAGTGCAAGGAGCGGATCTATCTTGAGCGCCTCCAGATTGAGGAGAGGTTGAGGATGCGGAGGGAGTTGACAGAGGAGAGGAGATGGCAGTACAGGGATTTTCACGAGAGGTCCATTTTTTGACCTAGCAAAAGAAGTGAAGCAAATACGCCACTTGTACTTCCTACCTTGAGCCCCACAAAATGCCTTATTTAGATGTAAGAAAAGAAAGGCAAGTCAGCCTTTGGTGAGGAATCAAACACATTGAGCGATTTGAGAGTTTCATTCAAGAAACATGATTTTACTTCAATTTTTTTTTAAAATCTCTGAAAAAAATAAGCCAAGCAAGGAGCAAGGAAAATGTATACTCTGGAGCCGTTCTATCTCTCAACCACCTAAGACAAAAAAAAGCTAGAAGCCCAACAAGCTAAGGTGAAATAGTGAGTATCATTGCCAACTTATTCAATACTAGGTAAAGTAACTATATTGTAGGCATGATACATGTTTTGACATATTAGAGACTCCTGATCCACCAAGCTTAAGTCTTATTCATTTGCTCGGGACGAGCAAAGGTTTAGCTTGGGGGAGTTTGTTGGCGGTCCTTATGTACCACTTATACCGTAAATAAACCTCAAAAAGTAAGCAAAGACTTAACTTTTCTTGCACGCATATTACTTCAAATAAAGTAGTTCCACTTGTACATGCAAAAAATGTGTATGTTGTTGAAAATCAACTTTATCAAGTTACGAAATGACCCAAAATGGTGAAAGTCAACAAACCGACGAATCAAGTCAATTGAATGAATTTTAGGCTGCCTCCTTGTTTTGGCTCTACCGCACATTTGAAGACTCCTACGGTGGCTTGGAACGCGAACCAAATCTCCGAACTGACTTAGAGAGGCCATAAATATGACTCCACACTCCCCACTTAAACACACACCATAATTTCAGATTTTCCACTCATACTCCATTAGGTCTCTATTGTTAGAGTACCATTAGGTTGGAGGAGTCTCCCCGTAGCTCCCAAGTCATCTTGGAGAAGTAAGTGAGTACTCTTCTCATGTATATTTTTCTTTTATGTTAACTTTGATCATGAATAAAGATCCAGGAGATGGAACTTGCACGAAGGAACAAGAAGGCAGTGAACCCAAAGACCCTAATGTCCGAAGGATCCATCACATCGCCACGACCACCAAAGATAAAGAAGACCAAGATGGTGTGTCGCGTCAAGAAAGAGCAATCGTCCATGTCATATTCTCTGACGGGCGAGATAGCATCAAGCTGAAGAATGAAGGAGAAAACGTTCCGCTTGTTGGATTTATAAGGCAACTCCTCGTTGAAAGGTAACTCGGTATTTATGTCATATTTCCACTCCTGATCATCATATTTGAATTCTTAATTTTTAATTCCACATTGCATGAGCATATTTGAATTTTTCTAACCATGTTGCAATTTTTAGAATTTCTTTTGCATAATAATTCCTCTTAGGATTTAGTTCTGGAACCTAATATTCTGCAACGCGCAAAATTTCACCTATTTCAGAAACTACTTGACCACAGGAGTAGACCGACCAAAGGTGGTCTGGATGGACTTCCCTGGTCAGCTAATCTTGCGTTTCGATGTTGAGTGCGCGCCCTCTGTAAATAGAGGGGTGGCGGTGAGTCCGCTTCAAACACTCACTTTCATTTCTCCCCCTTTGGGCTTCCATTCCATTCACCACACACTTAGAGTTTAGAAGAGGAACTGCTTCCTTTCATTTACAGTTCCCTTAGAGTAGTCCTTACATTTGAGTGGTCTTCTTCTCCTCGCCCAAATTCGAACAAGGGAGCCCGTAAAACTTCCTCCACCCCAGATTATCAACATGTGTAGTGGGAGCTTGAAGGTCTCATTGTTGATGCCGAAATCGGGTCCGGACCAACACACCGCTCACACGTCCATGTGCGAGAACGCCGGTGCTTCTTCAACGCCGGGTTTGGGATAGCAGCTAGACAATCCCGCTTCGGGAGGGACCCCGTCGGAGGAGGATCGTCTTAGGGTTGATCCGGGCTCGATCAGGCCAGCCGAATCACCTTCGATCGTCACTGGGACGAAGGAAGAACAGCACAAGGGGTCGAGTGAGGGAATTAGGGTTTGGAGAAGAACGAAACGTAAAGGCAAATGATAGGTTCGATTGGGATTATCCTCAACCGGCCATCGGCCTCTGTTTTATAGAGGTGGGACGGTCTTATCCCGCAGCGCAACCCCACGAGTTAGGAAAGAAATTAGAATCAATCCGCTAAAAAGTTTCCTAAATCAGCATTACCAGAGTCTTTGGTAAAGTGCCGGACACTCCGATGACCGGAGTCTCCGGTAAAATGCCAGAGGTTCCGTCGTGCGATTCCTGGAACCCGAGAGGGCCTACCGGACTCTCCGACAAAGTGCCGGATACTCCGGTGGGCTAAGTGTCTGAACCCGAGAGGGCCTACCGGAGTATCCGGCAGTGTGCCGGAGAGTCTGATGGGCCGAGTGCCCAAACCCGAGAGGGCTCACCGGACCCTCCGGCAGCATATCGGATACTCCAGTGGGCAAGTGTCCGAACCCGAGAGGGCTCACCGGACACTCCGGCAGCATGCTGAATACTCCGGTGGCCCTGTGATTTTTGGGTGTCAACACATGCGCCCTGTTTTTTTGTGAAGTTCCTACACCATGAAACATTTAAGCACTGAAAAACCTCTAAGGGCGATAGTTCTCTTGACTCATCGGCCATTGTATCAACTTTGGCAACGATATTCTCCACATCGGCCATTTTCTCTTACGCTTCTTGCCATACACTTGGATGATACTTTTTCAAGTATCAGCCGTTAAGGGCCCTAGATAATGATTCCCCTCGAACATCCTCCAACATGTATGCATTTCCAACAATGATTTTTACTATTCTATATGGCCCTTCCCAACTAGGAGACTATTTCCTGAACTTGTTGTTTCTTGAGCCTATAGGCAGAATAGTTTCTCAAATCAATTCACCTACCTAAAAAGTTTTGGCTTTCACCTTCTTATTGTAGGCCCTAGCAATTCGCGCTTTATTTTTCTCACTTTCATTCAAGGCACTCAAACGCTTATCGGTGACCTCATCAACATTGTCTAACATTAAAGTTCTATACTCATCGGGTGGCTAAATCATTTTGCTTAGCTAATCTTAGAGCACCCAGATTTACCTCGACAGGTAAAATAGCATCTTATCCCTACACGAGTTCATAGGGTGTTACCTTAGTTGCTCTATGCTTAGATATCCGATGAGCCCATAAATCCTCCGATAGGACTTCATGCCACCTCTTAGGATGGTCCTCTATCTTTTTCATAATGAGTTTGATCAACATTTTATTACTAGACCCGGCCTGACCATTGGCCTGAGCATAATATGGAGATGAATTAAGTATCCTAATCCTGTAGGATTCGACAAACTCTTTAACATGACAGGACGTAAAGGAAGTACCTTGCTCGGTAGTCAAAGTTTTAGGTATGCTGAATCTATGAATAATATGCTCGGTAAGGAACTCAATTACCTCTTTGTACGTCATGTTCTTGAGGGCCACCGCTTCGGTCCACTTGGTGAATTAGTCCGTCGCGACCAACAAGAAACGATGTCCCTTTGAAGATGAAGGATGTATTTTTCCTATGAAGTCTAATCTCCATCCTCGAAATAGCCATGGTTTTATAATAGGGTTCATCATGGCTGCGGGTGCCAATTGAATGTTTTCAAATCTTTGGCACTCTTCGTATCCTTTGTAGTAACGGTAGCGATCGGCAATCATGGCTTGCCAATAGAATCTGGCCCTCCTTAACAACTTTTTCAGTTTTGGAGCCGATTGATGCGTGCCACAAATGTCCTAATGAACTTTCCCTATAGCTACTCTAGCCTCGTTATCACCCAAACATTTCAAGAGCAAGTCATCTCCCGTTCGGCGGTATAAGTCACCATCAGTTAAAGTATATTTGAAAGCCATATGCCGAACTTTCCTATCCACACTTTGGCTTGGACTACGAATGTATGAAACAATGGGTGACCTCCAATCAAACGATTCGGTACTATCACGGTTTGACATATTAGCATCCAAATGGTCTAGTCCCAACACCTCAAGTATCGGTTTCTTATTGACTGAAAATCTACCTTTACTAACATTGTAATTCGATGCTTGTTGAGCCAACTCACTGGCTTTACCGTTTTTTAACCTAGGCACATGATGTATATTGAACTCATCCATCTTCCTAATGATGTCTAGGTATTTATCTAAGATGGTGTTCAATGATCCGTCTAAGCATTGATAATTTCCAAAAATTTGTAGCACTACTAACAACGAATCGCCAAAAGTCTCAACATGCTTAACCTCTATGGACTCTAACATTTTCAAACTGAATAACAATGCTTCATATTCGGCTGGGTTATTGGTGCAATCATACTCTAATCGGTTCAAAAATTCAAAGTGTATATCATGAGGAGATACTAAAACCACACCAACACCTTGACCCTCTTTACAAACCGATCTATCAAAATATAACTTCCAAGGGGTAAAAGTAACATAACTAATATCTAGATCATGCTCTAAATCAATCTGATGTTCAACAATAAAATTAGCAACAATTTGGCCTTTCATGGATTTCAATGATTCATAAACCAAATCATATTCAATCAATGCATAAGCCCATTTACCAAGCCTACCACTAGAAATCAGCTTATGCAACATATGCTTAATAACATCTGTTTGATAAGCAACCACGCAAGTGCTAGATAGCAAATAATGTCTCAACTTTGTACAAACATGATACAAGGAAAAGCATAGTTTTTCAATGAGAGTGTACCTTGTTTCCGCATCCACCAACCGTCGGCTCACATATGTGATCACATACTCCTTCCCTTCGGCTTCTTGTGTCAAAACAGCACCAACCACATCATCCTCCGCTGCTATGAAAAGACAGAAAGGGACTCTGCCATGGGCGCTCTAAGGACCGGCAGCGAAGACAAGTACTCTTTGATCTTCTCAAATGTTTCTTGCTGTTTTGCCTCCCAAGTGAATTCGGCTTCATTCTTTAGCCGAAGAATAGGAGTAAATGTATTAATCTTTCCCGACAAGTTGGATATGAATCGCCTCAAGTAATTCACTTTTTCTAAGAAGCTTTGCAGCTCTCTTTTACATGTAAACGCGTGCACATTCCTAATTGCCTCTATCTTCTTAGGATCTACCTCTATGCCTTTTTCATGAATGATGAAGCTTAAAAATTTCCCGGCCGATACACAAAAAGCACACTTGAGTGGGTTCATCTTCAAACCGAAACGACGCATTCGGTCTAAAGTGAGTTGCAAATCGGCCAAGTGAGAATCTAGAGTGGCCAATTTGATCACCACATCATCTATGTAAACCTCCATGATGACACCAAGAAAATCATAAAAGATAAAGTTCATGGCTCTTTGATATGTGGCACCCGCATTTTTCAACCCAAAAGTCTCGACAACCCACTCAAACAATCTTACAAAATCGGGACACCTAAAAGCAGTCTTAGACATATCTTTGGCCACGAAGATTTGATTATATCTCGCATTACCATCAAGAAAACTAATAACTCTATGGCCGAAAGCATCATTAATCAACATATCGGCTATGGGCATAGGGTACTCATCCTTAGGAGTGGCTCTATTTAAATTTTTGAAATCAATACAAACTCTAATCTTACTGGTGTTCTTCTTTTCCACCGGTACAATGTTGGATATCCACTCCGCATACTTGCAAGGTCTTATAAATTTTGCCTCAAGTAATTGGTTAATTTTCTCTTTAATCCGGTCTTGCATATTCGAGTTAAACCTCCTCATCGGTTGCTTAAAAGGTCTAAAACCAGATTTTATTGGAAGCTGATGTTCAACTAACTCGTGACTTAACCCGGGCATTTCATTATAAGACCATGCAAAACAGTCCACGTATTCTTTTAATAAGCCGATCAACTTCATCTTGTAATCGGCTTTTAGATTTTGGTTTATAAAAGTTGGTCTAGATTATCATCGCTGCCAAGGTTCACCTCCTCAAGAGAATCGGCCGGTGTGAATCTTTGTCCTAACTTATCCATCTCCTCTATTTCTTCTATAGCTTCACACATATCGTTCGTGTTGGATCGATAGTGTTCCACTCTCTTTTGCAACCAATCCAGATTAGATTTCATTAAATCACATTACGTGGTTGAGCCGATTTTCCGTCGGCTTTACATTGATGGGTACAAAACCATCTCTAGTCACACTAAGAAAATCATAATTCGTCAAGTCCAAACCAGTGAAGCACTTAACGGTATCATGCGGCAAAATAGATGATTCGGCTATAGCAACACAAGCCGATGCATCCGCATGAATAACCTCTACATCATCCCTAACCTATTGTATCAAGAATTGATGCAATGTAGAGCGGACACATCTATTAGCATGAATCCAATCACGCCCTAGGATCAAGCTATAACTACCGCGCACATCGGAAACAAAGAAAGCGGTAGCCATGGTCTTGCTCCCAACGGTGAGCTCCATAGAGGCAACTCATTTAGCCTCGATAGGGTCTCCTCCCACACCATTCAAAGTCATGCTGGTCTGAATGAGCTCGTCATCGGCCTTACCTAGCTTAAACAAAGAGTATGGCATTAGAATAACAATAGCGCCGCCATCTACAAGCATACGAGAAATCGGTGTGCCATTGATATGACCTCTCACATATAGGGGTTTCAAATGGTTCTCTGATTCCTCGGGCTTCTCGAAGATAGCACTTTTCGGCTCAAAGTCGAATTCTGCCATGACTTTCTCCTCCTCTACAAGTGAATAATGAGAAAGGGATAAGTAAATGGTGTTAATGTCCATACCATACCGAGGCGGTGTAGGCTCGTTGTCCAAGAGGTCGTTGAACTCGGACATATCGACATCTCCCGTGGCCGAAGGCGTTGTAGAGTCCTCTCCCAAGATGGCGTCGACCAAATCAAGTGGTTTCAGAGTAGCCTCTGCTTCCTTCATCACCGATGGAGTAGGAGACTCGGTCTCCTTAACCCGCCACTGCTTACCTTGAGAGATCGTTGGCTTGATCTCATTGAAGACCTCGTCCCTCCTCTTCTCCACCTAATCCTCTCGCATCTTTCGAAGGCGCAGCCTTTGGAGCTTTCTCTTTTGAGAGTAGGTCAAACCAGGCGGACACCACCTCGGTTGTGTGTACTTGGAGAAGCTTTTACTGCTGCT
This sequence comes from Zoysia japonica, assembly GCA_001602275.1. Taxonomy (NCBI): domain Eukaryota; kingdom Viridiplantae; phylum Streptophyta; class Magnoliopsida; order Poales; family Poaceae; genus Zoysia; species Zoysia japonica. The sequence continues at coordinate 558,436 of BCLF01000083.1, read as the reverse complement.
AGCTTCGTGATCATGGGAGGCCTTTTCGACTAGATCATCCAAAGTGATCAGTCTCGTGAAGACTCCCGATTTTGACATTAGTTGTGCCAATTTTCACGACACCTCCAGATGCACTCTCTTGACGGACAAAAGTGGAAGGAGCAGGTTCGTTACCTTGCTTCGGGCGCCATACTTGCTTAGACATGGTGGTGGAGCTCCCTCCAAGATCCTTGATTGGTCAGGAGTCCGTCCGATCCGGAGTAGAGTTGGAGAGCCTGGTGAAGACATCTCCTTTCGGTCCGTTCCACCCCGGGTGAAATGGTGGGTATGGCATCGGTGTAACGGGCATCGGTGGCACAAGCATCCATGGTCCCATATATGGATGCGACACCGGGAACGGTGGGCAAAGCACAGGATGGAACCATAGTGGTGGCCATCCAAACCCATGTGGAGGAAAAGGAAGAGGAGGCCCATGCACATTCACGGTTGCCCTCATCTCCTTCCTAGGCGGGCTGCCTCACCTAAGTGGTGATCTTGGTCTTTTGATTCTTGTACTTAGCCATGAGCCGGTCGAAGGCGCTTTTAGGCTCCATCTTCTGGTCCATGGCTTTGCCTTGGTTTATCTTCCATTTGTCCACCTTCGGATTCTTTGGCTTATCATCTTGGGCTATGGAACTTGCCCCCTGGGTTTAGAGCCTTGGATGGTAACTTTAAGAGACTCTTGACCATCGGGGGACTTTTCGAGCACCACCTTCCTAGAGGCCTCTTATAATCATGTTTTATTTCTTTCCTTCGGCTTTCTTGAGTCAAAGCCCTTTGTTGGAGGTGAGTGAGTGTAAGAAAATCGTACCCCTCTAACTTCTCCCTAAGATGCGACTGTAAACCACTAAAAGATAGGTCGGCTAAGTCTTTTTCAAAAATTGTTAAATTAAACCATCGGTTCTTAACATCTCTAAACCGCCGAAGAAAATCAACGACGGGTTCGTCTATTCCTTGCCGAACCGATGTCAAATGCGACAAATTTAATTCGTTGTCCCCGGAATAAAAGTGTTCATGAAACTTGCGCTCTAAAGATTCCCACGTGTATATGGACCCCGGGGACAATGATGAAAACCAAGAGGAAGCAGTTTCGATTAGTAATAAAGAAAACAAACGCACTTTCAAGGCCTCTCTAAAACACGCTTTTTCTAGTTGTGCTATGTATTGGCTAATGTGTTCTCACTAAAACACGCCATCCAACGAGATACAGGACCGAATCAAAATACGTGGGGTATGGTTTTTGATAAATTCGGTCTCTTCACTTAAGGTCTACCCCTAATGTCTCACGGAATTGTTTATTTAAGTCCTCCTTAATACGCGCCATACATTCCTCTATATTGGCAATGGGCGGTCTAGTAGATGCGCTCGGTGGTGGAGGGTGTGCGCTCGTCTTCATGGCGCTAGATATTTCATTAGGAGCAGGGCCATGAGGAATTCTCATACCGCTTGGTGGGATATGCGGTGTGCTATATGCAACGGTACGGTAAGGATGAACAAAATTAGCCAATTCATTCAACCGGCTCGTAGCCGGATTGAGGATGCTAGTGATTGGCTCTATGCTAGAGGAAGACACTACCAAAGTGTTAGTTTGGATATGAGAGGGAAAATTAGATTGTCCACTAAACGAGTTCAACGGCATGCCATACGAAGGTTGTTTTACACTAGACGTCGTAGGCGCCGATGCACTAGTAGTAGGACGTACATGCGCAATATGAGACGATGACGCAATACTAACATTTTTCGACCTAGACATGTTCTCTTGAATCATGTATTGCATATCGTTTGTTAAGACCATCTTCATGTCGGCAAAATAATATGAAAGCTCTTCAAAAGTACAAGAGGGTGCGAAGATGTCCTTACATTGGCAGCACCCATGGCTGCATCGTCGTCGATGACCGAAAGAACGGGCTCCTTCACTTGAGAGATCGCGCCTTGGCGGTACTTTTTGAAACACGCCAAGTACTACTGCAGCTCCCGCTCCTTGCGCGCCTTACGCGCCTCCTCAGAGGCCTTTCGGCGTTCCGAGAACGCCTTGCGTGCCTCCTCGGGCATCTCTTCCAAGGACGGCATGACGATGTTCGTCGTGGAGATCTCGGATTCATGGTGGAAAAGGACTATTCGGTTTGTGAAACTGGAATCACTCGTTCCCTAGTGGAGTCGTCAAAAAGTGTGTTGATGCTGAAATTGGGTTCGGGCCAACACACCGCTTGCACGTCCGTGTGTGGAAACGCCGGTGCTTCTTCAAAGCCAGGTTTGAGACAGCACCTAGACAATCCCGCCTCGGGAGGGACCCCGTCGGAGGAGGATCATCTTAGGGTTGATCTGGGCTTGGTCAGGCCAGCCGGATAGCCTTCAGTCGTCGCTGGGACGAAGGAAGAACAACACGAGGGGTCGAGTGAGAGGATTAGGGTTCGGAGAAGAATGAAACGTAAAGGCAAATGATAGGTTCAATTCGGATTATCCTAAACCGGCCATGGGCCTCTGTTTTATAGAGGTGGGATGGTCTTATCCCGCAGGGCAACTAATCTCACGAGTTAGGAAAGAAATTAAAATCAATCTGCTGAAAACTTTCCTAAATCGGCATTACCAGAGTCGTCAGTAAACTGCCGGACACTCCGGTGAACCAAGTCTCCGATAAAATGCCGGGGGTTCCATCATGCAATTCCGGGAATCCTAGAGGGCCTACTGGACCCTCCGGCAAAGTGCCGGATAAAACTTTCCTAAATCGGCATTACCAGAGTCGTCAGTAAACTGCCGGACACTCCGGTGAACCGAGTCTCCGATAAAATGCCGGGGGTTCCGTCATGCAATTCCGGGAATCCTAGAGGGCCTACCGGACCCTCCGGCAAAGTGCCGGATACTCCGGTGGGCCAAGTGCCCGAACCCGAGAGGGCCTACCGGACTCTCCGACAATGTGTCGGATACTCCGGTGGGCCGAGTGCCCCAACCCGAGAGGGCTCACTGGACCCTCCGACAGCTTGTCGGATACTCCGGTGGACCAAGTGCCTGAACCAAGAAGGCTCACCGAACACTCCGGTAGCGTGCCGGATAGTCCGGTGGCCCTGTGATTTTTGAGTGTCTAACACTTATTTACAATATGAAGGACCTCGACGAGCGCATGCAAGAAATACATACCAAACTCATCAATCTCAGGATGTTGTATAAATGAGTCAAGACGACATGAGATCCTACTCAAGTAGCAATTGTTCGATCCTGCACTAGCACCATCATGAAGGAGCTAGCTTGGGGGAGGACCCCCACTCTGAGTTAACTTGTATTTTCCCTTCTTTTATTTTGGAATAGAAAAAACTAAAAATAGAAAACTTTTCTTAGGCTGTTTTTACTTGCTTAGTGATGCACAGTAACAATGCCTAAGTTTTTATTTTGGAAATGATGAATAGTTGCTTTGTTGTATTCTCCTCATGTGCCCAGTTTATAATCTAGCATTCTCCCGAAATACTGAGTATCGTTGGCTTTAGAATTCACCATGATCGTGAACCTTGTGGGTAGCATAAATAATGATCTAAGTCTAGGTTGTTGTGAGGTATGATATAGTAAAATAGAGATAACATAATCTTGTTCCAAGTAAGGCTTAATCCCAGTGAGATTTGTTTGTAAAAATAAAAACCCTTGTGTTCCTCAATGATGAAAATTCCTACCAAAGCCATATCTGATGCATTTTAGCAAATATCCTTCCACATATGCTACTTAGTTTTCTTTTGAGCTTTGTCAAATTGTTGTGACCTTAGTGAGATGCTCATCATGCTCATAATGATTAATTTCACATACATACCATGTCCACTTTGACATGACCATCCAACACAATCCAAATAAAAGATAGACATGGCTATTAGAAAGAAAAAAAAGAGATGCTGAGAATAGCATAAAAGAGAGAGAGAGAATAGCCATGATCTCGAAAAGGTAAAGGAAAAAGGGAGTCACTAGAAGAAAAGAGTTATATCCATCACTACTTCCACATTCCATACACTTGTACATCTTGATCATAGGGTATGAATTGCTATCTCTGTAGATCCATTTTTTGACTTTGCAAAATAAATGAAGCAAGTATGCCTCTCATACTTCCTACCTTGTGCCCCACAAGAAGCTTTATTCAGAAGTAGGAAAAGAAACGCAAGTCAAAGCCTTTGGTGTGGAATCAAACACATTAAGCGATTCGGGAGTATTATTCAAGGAACATGATTTACTTTGAAATTTTTTTTAACATCTGGAGAAGTAAGCCAAGCAAAGAGCAAGGAAAATGTATACTCTAGAACCGTTCTATCTTTCAACTGCCTAAGACAAGAAGAAGCTACAAACCCCACAGGCTAAGGTCAAAAGTTGAGTATCACTACCAACTTATTCAATATTAGGTAGAGTAACTATATTGTAAGCGTGCTACACATTAAGAGTTTGATATAGTAGCAACTCCTGATCCAACGAGCTTAAGTCTTATTCATTTGCTCAGGATGAGCAAATGTTTAGCTTGGGGGAGTTTATTGGCAGTCCTTAAGTACCACTTATACCGTCAATAAACTTCAGAAAATAGGCAAACATTTAATATTTATTGCATGTATTTTATTTCAAATAACGTAGTTCTACTTGCACTTGGAGAAAATGTGTATGCCGGTGAAAATCAACTTTATCAAATGAGAAAATAACCCAAAATGGCGAAAGTCAGGGTCGATCGCCGACCGGCCATTGGCGCCTTTCCCGGACTGCCTCCACGTGCTGGCTCTCCGTGATTTTTGTAGATTTCCGCGGTGGCTTGGCACGCGAACCAAGTCTCTGAACCAACTTAGGGAGGCCATAAATAGGACTCCCCACTTCAACACATACAACAATTTTGGATTTTCCACTCATACTCCATTAGGTCTCCATTGTTAGAGTGCCGTTAGACTGGAGGAGTGTAGCTCTCCATAGCTCCCAAGTCATCTTGGAGACGTTGGTGAGTACTCTTCTCATGTATCTTTTCCTTTTATGTTGACTTTGATCATGAATAAAGATATAGTTTACTTTTATTATATGTCTCTTAGTATAGTTATATTTATCTTCATGAGCAAGTTGTTCTTGTTTGATTTGTTTGTCCATAGACCTAAGTATGATTATTGTTAATTAAGGTCCTTAAGTACTACTTATATCGCCAATGACCCTTAGAAAATAAACAAAGACTTAGCATTTCTTGCACAAATATTACTTCGAGTAATGTAGTTCCACATGTACATGGAGAAAATGTGTATGCATGTGAAATTTGACTTTAGGAAGTGATGAAATGGCCCAAAATGGTGAAAGTCAACAAACCGATGAATCAGACAAGGAGATTTTCAATTCTTACCACTAAATAAGTTGACCTTTCAATCCTTACCACTCAATCCATAAACCTTTCATTTGGAGCCACTATATACATTTTTCACTTCAAAACATACCATTTTCTGGATTTTAAAGTATTTTACTGTATTATATTGTTCTAAAATAAACATAATATGAATTCAAGTGATGCTAATAGTATAATAAATATAATATAATAAATACAGTGTATTATTATACAATATAATAACACAATAAAAACAATAAAAGTTTTAACATTTCAAAAGAATGGTATGTTTTGAAATGAAAAACATATTTACTGGCTGTAAATGAAAGACTTATGGATTGAACGGTAAATATTGAAAGGTCGACGTATTTGATGGTAAGAGTTGAAAAATCTCATCACACAAGCCATATGACAACAAGTCAATCTTCATAGATAGAAAGAATTCCAAAGAATCTCCGAAGGAATCCTGCACAAAACCCACCAAAGAAAGACACACCCAAAGATGGACCCGAGGGGCCCAATTGCAGGGTCTGCCGAGCCGTTAGCAGCTTTCTTGAGCGGCCTCCACATGTTGTCTCTCTCATGCTTTTTGTAGATATTCCCAGTGGCTTGGTGCGTGAACCAAGTCTCTGAACCGATGTAGAGAGGCTATAAATAGTACCCCTCACACCCCACTTCAACACACATCACTATTTCAGATTTTCCACTCATACTCTATTAGGGCTCCATTGTTAGAGTGCCATTAGGCTAGAGAAGTTTCTCCATAGCTCCCATGTCATCTTGGAGAGTTAGTGAGTACTCTTCTCATGTATCTTTTCCTCTTATTTTGACTTTGACCATAAATAAAGATATAGTTTTCTTTCATTATGTCTCCCTTAGTGTGTGTATATTTATCTTTATGGGCAAGTTGTTCTTATTTGATGTATTTGTCCATAAACCTAGATATAATTATGCTAAATAGAGTTTGCTTATTATATTAGTCAATGCATGTTTAGGCGTCTATGCCACTGCATTGGTTCAATGTGCTCTTAGTATGCTTTAGTCTTAGCTCTTGTTGCCTAGAAAGATTTAAGTATAGTTGGATAATGTGGACATGGTGTCCACGTTATTCATGTTCATTGAATGCGAGTGTACCTCACGATCTGTAGAGGTAGGCGAGAAGTGATAGCCTATCCGTCCATTCTAATCCTTCATGTTTGGATATGATGTAGGGCTTGTTAAAGACGGTGTACTTTGGCTTATTGAACTAAGTCAATAGGCATCACCCCGATAATACCTGGGTACCTAGGTCCTAAAATATCTTTAGACTCGATAATGTGTATATTCATGAGACTAATTTAAAAAATACAATGGGAGCTTGACTTGTCAATGGGCTTATCACTCATTTGCATTTAGAATTGAGTAGAGTAGTGACCCGATGTGTGTGTCCACTATCATGTTCATATACAGTTACCCCTGTTTAGACTTAGTTATTTTAATATGAGTAATACTACCTTGAATTAGTCTTAAGAATACTTTTCTATCCCTGAATATTGCCTATGCTTTCCTTTGAGATAAATATGATACCTTGGAATACTCTCGGGTGAAATGCTACAATGGTAATTCCGTGCGCTTTCGATATCCTATCTAACTTAGTGTGAATTTACCTTTGACTAGTACTTATGTCATCTTCACGATGATGTAACGAACGCCAACAATTATATAAAGTAGAGCCTACTATTTATATTAGTAAATGCATGTTTAGGCATCTATGCCACGGCATCGGTTCAATATGCTATTTTGTGTGCCTTACTTCTTAGCTTTGTTATCCGGAAGGATTGAGGTATAGTTGGATAATGTGGGCATGATGTCCAGGTTAATCACCTTCATTGAATGCGGGTGTACCCCGTGTCTGTAGGGGTAGGTGGCAAGTGGTGATAGCCCTCTCCGTCTATTGTAATCCTTCACGTTTGGGTATAACGCTGACCTGTTAAAGATGGTGCACTTTGGCTTATTAAACTAAGTCAGAAGGCATCACCTCGGTAGTGCTTGGGTGCCTCTGGACTTAAGTTCTAAAACATGCTTAGACTACATAATGTGTAATGAGACTAATTTAGGAAATACAATAGAAACTAGACTTTTCCATATGTTTAGCACTCATTTCTATTTAAATAGAGTAGAGTAGTATTCCAATGTGTGTGTCTACTACCATGTTTATCTATGCTTACCCCTGTTTTAGACTTAGTTATTTTAATTTGAGTAATATTACCTTGAATTAGTCCTTGATTAATTTTATACCCCTGAATACTACATATGCCTTCCTTTGGGATAAATACGATAACCCAGAACAATCCTGGGTGAAATGCTATAATGGTAATTCTGTGCACTTTCAAAATCCTATCTGAATTAGTGTGAATTTACCATTCGCTAGTACTTATGTCATATTAGTAATGATATAACAAAAAGCCAACAAGCAGCAGTCGAGTCAACACCAGAGGAGCAGCCACCAATCATCACTACACCCGATGCTCAAGTTGCGCCAGGTCAGGACTAGATTTCTTAGGTCTAGGGTGTCGGGAGTGCAACATGTCATTGTACCATTTTAAGAGGCTAGCTGTATAGAGGGAGGCTGCTTTCTTTGGCTCTTCGTGTCATTTTAATGAGCTTGTGCTTTATTCGCTCATTTTACTTGTACTAACCTTTGTTTTTATTGTGTATGATTCTCCCTGTGATGTGATTGTCTATGCAGATTCTCTTATGCATTATGCTCCCCTATTATATTATGTTGCACTAACCTTTGTCTACCTAGCTTCTTCCTCGTTGTATGCTACCTTGATGCCATCTTTTTGTGTGATTAGATGACAAAGGGGAGAGGTACGTGAGACTATGAGGGAGAGCGAGATGATTGCTCTCAAAAATAGGAAGACAAAGGGGGAGAACTCATGCACTCGAAAAGAGGGAGTATCAAGGTATGGGGTAAGTATGTGTTTTCAAACATCATGCAATTCTTTTCATTTCCTTTTCTTTCATGCTATTTACGAGATATGCTTTATTCTCTATCTTTGGATATCATCTTATTTGTGAGTACTATAGTGGTCATCAATCACTAAAAGGGGGAGATTGTTAGTTTCATGACCTTTGAAGTCCCCTAAAAGTATGAATTGATTTTAGTGATTAAATGAGAACCATAGGTAAAACATGTGTGGTTATAGGTTCTTCGTCCACACTTTCTACATCAATATGGTGACCTTCCTCAATGGATGACAAGGACGTTTCAAAGAAGAGGAGTATCGAGTGATGATGGACCAAGGCTAAAGACTAACTAGAGAGTTCATAGGATTGGCGGTACTATTAAAGGGGGTCAAGTCATTTTCTCTCGAGTCATGCAAATATTAAGAAGTATGAATGCACTTAGTAGCCTCAGAAAGCACTTACAATGGCAAAAGAAGCAAGTTGAAATCGAGGACTCAAGTTTCAACTTCAGAAGCAGTCACTTAAGTTTGTGTGCGGTTTCAGATCCCCCATGTGAAGGGACACCAAGAAGGAGCGTCTGAGCCTTGGAGGCTTGCTCTTGCAAGTAGGTATTATTTGCTATAGCCAGGATCACCGGTAACTTAACTCCTTGAGTAAAGTGTACCCTAGGGAGCATTGTTCTGAGAACGGCTGGAGGGACCAAGTTTTCGACTAGAGTGGTCCAACGAGGATTGGGCAAGGCGCCAACCTTTTAAGACCTCAGGAAAAATCATTGAGTATTATCTTCACACTTCTCTTTACATTCTGCTTTTACATACCGTTGAGTAGTGTGATAGGTTGTTCTTTTGATTCCTCTTAGTGGCTATTGTGCTAGTGTTGTTTGCTAGCTTTCTTTTGATCACTAGCATAATAGAGGTCTTGACCTGCTAGAATTGCTTAGGTTGCTCTTGTTGTTTATCAAGTCACTTAGCTCAAGATTATAGCCAAATTTGAGTTTCATAAAACCACAACAATTCAACCCTGCTCCCCCTTCTCAGTGTACTTGATCCTTACAGCCGCCTGAGGCTGCCCGAAGATCGCATCACTCCGCTCGCCCTGCTCACCAAAAGGCCGCTTCGCACCGAGTTTGCCAGCCACCACACACCGCTTCTTGCCCAACCTCTGATGTGCGAGGAGAGGGAGAGAGATGGAGGGGGGAATATTTAATTGTAGGAGAGAGATTGAAGAGAGATTGAGAAAAATTTGAAACGAAGTGGGGGGAGTTGGTTTCCCTTGGAAATCCTAAATAACCTAGGGAGTCCTCCATTTCCCTAGGAACCTGCTGAAATCGTAGGGAAAAAAATTCCCCTAAAGTTCCTAAACTTGTCTTAGGGAAATATTCTTTCCCTAGCGTCGAAAGAAAACCCTAGGGAAATATCAAGATTTCTAGGGAAACTGGAGGATACCAGCAGTGTAGTGCTTTCCTATGTCTTTAATATATCTGTTCAACCTAAAATTAATCTTGTACAAAAATGTCTAATCATGTTTAACATGTTTCAATCAAGATTTATAAAACTTGATAATCATTTCTAACGCGTTTCAGTATTTTATCATTAGTTAACTATTTTGAGCTCAAACCAAAATTATATGACTAGAAAGTTGGATATGCTGCCATCTAGTCGAGAGTTTAGGATTCTCCTCTATCAGAATATGGAGTTTCTTTGATTCATCGATCAGAAGGGATTTTATATGTTTTCAGATACGTTGGACATCAGAAGGAATTACAGACTACGGAGTTTCTTTGATTTAACGGAGTTTAGGGTTTTCCTCTATCAGACAATGGAGCTCATCAATATCTAGTTTAGCAACACTAGAATTGTTTTCAAAGCCGCAGTGAGAAGAACTTGGTATATCAATATACAGTAGATGGGGACAAAACATGACATGAGATAAAACAAGAAGAAAGAAGACAAGAATCAAATTTGTTTGCCATGTTAGAGCAGCAAACAAATTTGATTCTTTTCCTTTCTTCCCTGATGGACATCCATCGGGGAAGAAAGAGTTGCTGTTGCAGCCTGCACAAACTATTACAATCATAAAACCTTTACCTCTTCGATGAGCATGAACGAAAGGAAGAAAGAATGGCACCATATGTATTATGCTTTTCTTGGGAACGTCATGATGTGTACGTTGTTCTTAATTTTTCATCAGGTCATGGTAACTATCGATTTTGTGGAGAGGTAACACACAATCGATCCGGTCTCAAATCGACATATACGAATCCCCGCAATCACTTCACCACTTCTTCCCTGGTTATCAACCGTGCAACACACGATTGACCCAACTAAGAAGGCTAATCCCAGCTTGCAAAACAAAGAACACAAACAAGAACAAGGAAGAACGCAACTCAATTGCGAAATCTGAATTAAACCCCACGAAGTTGGAATCCAACAAATAATCTAGCAGCAAAATTGTTTGACAACAGATTAAACTAAGCAAAAATTTAAGTCTAATGATGGTAGCTACTGTTTATATAGAGGTTAAGAGGCAAACACTTATACTAATAGGCCCAGAAAAGATACATGGGCCAAGGGCCAAAAGATGGTGTCACAGCACCCTGATAGATTTTGGACATTGTATTGTTTCGATGATTCCAGGAGATCTAGAAAGTATTTTGGCACAGGAGTAGATCCGTTGAAAAGATTATCTTCTTAGCTTTTCGTCCATATCTAGAATGTCCAAAATGGAGTTTTATGTGACCTGGGCATCCATTTTAGTGTAAGTTGCTCCTAGAGTCTAACTTGGACTTGAACTCGAGTTGGATTCAGACTCCTTTTGGAATTGAACGTCCTTACTTATCTTGTGCATCTCCAAGTTATTCTCCAACTTTCTTTGCTCCTCTCATGTTCGTAATCATGATAAAGTCATTAGGTTGCAATCTATTCTCAAAGGAAGGAAAATATGTGTTTAGGAATGAGCTCACCTCTAATTTCAACTGTCGTGCATGAGTTCCATCAATACTAATTTGAGAAGTATTGTGTGTATCTAATGGAGTGATATCCTCTTCATGCTTTCTTTCTTGTTTTGAGTCATCCTCGACTCAAGTTCATTGTTAGGACCTCGACTCCTTTCTGCCCTGTAACATGCATGAAAAGGTGGAGGCTACGGATGTATTTGAATGCAATCACTTGGTGGCTCAAAGATCATCATAATCTCATCATTCTCCCCTTCTTGATGGCAAGTCGTCCTCTGCTTGCTTCTTTGCGTAGCATGATTTGGCAAACTTGCTTCAGGAATCAACTTAATTTTGTGCTCACTCACTTGAATGGGTGAAAGTCCTGGAGATATTTCTTTGAGAACAGTATCTTGATACTTCTGCCAATGGTTAGTAACATAAGCGGACAAATAGCTAAAAAGATCATGACATACAAACAAAGCATCTTTGCACACTAAAACATCGCACGAATATTTTTATCATAAAAATCAGCAAGATCAACTTTTTGCCAAAATATATTTTTGAAATAATCCGCATGATCATTATCATTATCATTCTTATAAGAAGGCATAAAGTGTGTTGTCTTAACAAAACTAGATAATCATGACATGGCATGACATTTTGTATTTCCATAATCTAGTTTGTCATTTATTTTTACCATGCAAGAGGATTTCAAATTTGAGAAAATATAAACTCTATGCGCCAAAACACACCTCTATAATTATAGTTGCCTGTAACATAAAAATTATTCCTAATGAACAGAGGCAATTCAGTTTGGGCAAGTATCACTCTTTTACATAACTTCGATCATAAAGAGTATCATACTCAATAAAGTTTTTGGAGAAGATAGAAATATCAGGTCATTATTTTCACATGTAACAGGAGTCAAATGTTTAATTTTAACACTAGTGAATGGACAAAATTAAGAAGTATTAAATTTTTTTACTATTTGTTGCATGGAAAGAATAGAAATATCAGCACACACTCAAGATAACAAGAACAAGTGGACAAATCAAACATTGACAA
>BCLF01000083.1:519585-545674 GCA_001602275.1 Zoysia japonica | reverse complement strand
GGACAAATCAAACATTGACAAAGATAAATGGATAAAAAGTGACTAGCGGTTGCTTTACAATAGTAGGGTAGATAAGAAATTTCTGCATGATTAAAATTTCTTCTCGTTTCTAGCAATAACTTTTGGTGTGTTATGATCAGTCTCATCTGGGGCTTCATAGAACATTGTGTATCTCTTCTTTCTTCATGTTCGTATCACTGTCATCTTTTTGTTTGATCTCAACTTCCTGCAAAATGTTAGGTGCAATAGGAGGTACACTAGAAAGCTTCTCCTCCAAAGAGTGTACATCACAACTAGACATAGGTTCAGAAGATGTAACAACAAAAATTTCTCTTATTAAAATTTTAACATCACTCTATGTTCGAGGATATTTTTTAGTTATATATAAACATTGCCACCAAGTTGAAGCACTATTAACTAATGCACTAGCAACATTCAAAAGCTTTCTCCTTTCACACATACGGCATTGTCCAAATATATTATCCATCTCTCTTACCCAAACAATATATTTAATAGAATCTAAACCATCATATAATAAAAGAGATAAAAGAACATAATTACTCTGAAAGGAGTTGATGTAGCAATGATCCGAACCTCATACGTCTTTTGATCATGTGCGACATATCTCTAAGGTGAATTACATCTTTCAAGGTTTGCCAACATATTGTCCACATACTCATTTTGTTTTTTAAAGGTTGCATCGAGATTATCAAGGATTCTTTGCAAAGTACTACTGAAATTGTATTCACCTCCTTTTCTTCCTATCATGGTTAGAAAAATAGCACATAGACAATGCAAAATATTATTTCTACAACTACAGTGGGATGGGTGGTGAAAATTTCGTAAAAAGAAATGCCTTACCGAGCTCCTGCAAAGTTCTTACCAAAGGAAAGCAAAGGATGGTGCAACTAGTTGCAGGAGAAACCTGAAATCAGTGATTTAGCAATTGCAAGGTCGAATACAGTACTGACTAGAGGTGAATATGTGGAGCTTGGAGGGCTAAAAATTTATTAGTTGAACACAATTCTATAACAGATAACAATATTGAATAAGTGTTAAGTAATATGTTCTAGCTGTTGGCCCAATTATATAAAAAAATTTACAAGAATATAAATGAAGATACCAAAGTGCAACAACAACACAAACTATAAAGCTCCAGAAATCAGCAAATTGTTGAGCACTTAGAAATCAGCGAAGGTTAATTTTCGGCTTCTTGATGTTCAAATTTTTTTATTTTTCTGTAATTTTTAGCACAAATGATGGTTCAAGACCAAATTTCAGATCAATTTTGATGTATACGTGGTTTCCATCTTCTGTCAGCTCGTGGTAACTCTCGATTTGATGGAGATGCGACACACAATCGATCTAGTCTTAAATCAACATGATTCGAACCTCGCAATTGCAGCACCACTTTTCCTCTGGTTATCAACCGTGCACACACAATTGACCACGCCAATAGTCTGCAAATCAAAAAACACAAGCAAGAACAAGAAAGAACGCAACTCAATTGCGAGATCTAAATTAAACTCACAAAGTTGGAATCCAACAAACCGTCAAACAGTGAACTATTTGATAACAGATGAAACTAAGCAAAAATCTATCTCTAATGATGGAAGCTACTATTTATATAGAGGTTAGGGCGTTTCTTATGGGTAAATCCTAATACTAATGGGACTAGGAAAGATACAGGGCCTAAGGACCAAAAGATGGCGTCACAACACCCAAACAAATTCTGGATGTCATATTTTTTCTATGATTCCTAAAGATCTAGGACCTCGTTTGGAATGGGATTTGATCCGTTGGAAAGCTTATCTGCTTAGCTTTCCATTCATATTTAGAACATCCAAATAGAGTTTGTATGTGACCTGAGCATCCGTTTTAGTGTGGACTGCTCCTGGAACCTGAAGGCAACTCGACTCTGAGTTGGACTGATTCTCCTCCGGGGTTCAACATCCGCTGCTGGTCTTTATCATCTCCATGTTCTTTTTCATGCTTCTCTTTACCCTCTCTAATATTTTTAATCATGATAAAGTCATTAGCTAGCAATCTGTTCTCAAAAGAAGAAAGATATATGTTTAGGAACGAGCTCACCTCTAAATTTATAGTAGCTGGAGGAGCGTTGTGCGTATTTAATGAAGTGATGCCCTCATCAAATTTGATGAAATATGTGACCTAGAGAAATCTCAAATTTCTGTAAAATCTATTCTGAAACTTCGAAACGTGAAAACAGAAATTCCTGATCAAAAATTGTGGAATCTAGGATTGTCGAGATTCAGAAATTTTCTGTAGGTATCCTTAAAGTACTTATATGTCTAATTTAGAGTTCAAAAATAAAAGTTATAACTATTTTAATGATGTATCTCCGTATCAGATTTTTTGAAAGGCCGAAAACATATTCAGATTTTAAATTAGTTGCAAAATCTGTAGATGATTTTGTGGTGGAAGATTATGGACGTGTAATTTGGATTCTAAAATCTGTTAGTTGTTGAAAGAAGGGATGGGTGGGTGGAAAAAAAATTTGATGCAAGATAACAGATATGAACACGGATAATAGATTGAACAATGTAAGCGATGATAACAGATATGAACATGGATAATAGATTGAACAATACAAGCGATGATGACGAAGGAAAACAACTGGATGTAAAAAGATTTTGAAATCTAGCAACCAAAATACAAACTATAAATTCATCATTACCGACTCTAAAATAAAATTATGCAAAGGCTAAATACGTTTTGGATGGGGAAAACCAAATGGTCTAATGTTTTTTAAGCAGTTTTTCTATGGGCGATAGGATAAATACAAAATTGACAACGATAGATGTGAACCTGATGGTATACCAGAAGCTCTAATTACTACTTGATGTGTATATGGTTTTCAATCTTCTGTAAGGTTATGATAACTCTCGATTTGGTGGAGAGGTGACACACAATCAATTCGGTCTCAAATCGACACGATTCGAACACTGCAGTCGCTCCACCACTTTTCCTCTGGTCATCAACCATACAAAACATGATTGACCTCACCAAGGAGCCTAATTCCAGTCTGCGAATCGAAGAACACAAGCAAGAATAAAGAAGAACGCAACTCAATTAAGTTCACGAAGTTGCAATCCAACAAACCATCTAGCGGCAAAATTGTTTAATAGCGGATTAAATTAAGCAAAAACCTAAGTTTAACGATGGCGGCTACTATTTATATATAGGTTAGGACATCTTTAGAGGCAAACTTTTATACTAATGGGCCTAGAAAAGATACAGAGGTCAAGGGCCAAAAGATGGTGTCACAGCACGCTGACATATTCTGAATATTGTATTGTTTCAGTGATTTCTGGAGATATAAAAAGTATTTTACCACGGGAGTAGATCCATTGGAAAGCTTATCTCTTTAGATTTACATCCATTTATAGATTCCTATGCGATCTGGGCATCCATTTTAGTGTAGGCTGTCCTGGAGTCCGACTCGAACTCGAACTCGAGTTGGATTCAGACTCCTTTTGGGATTAAACGTCCTTCTTTGTCTTATGCATCTTCAATTTATTCTGTAACTTCCCTTGCTCCTCTCTAGTGTTCGTAATCATGATAAAGTCATTAGATAACAATTTATTTTTAAAGAAAAAAAAATATGTGTTTATAAACTAGCTCACCTCTAATTTCAACTATAATTTTTAAAGAAGTGTTGTCCTCATCATGTGATGTATTATGTTTTCCAGGTACATGAGACTATGTGATCAGTAAGTGAATCAATGGAATTGATTACTTACAGCAAGGGCTTGGTGTGATTTTCGCAATCAAAATATGATTTTTTTTGGTGACATTGTGTAGACAACATAATCTATGATGCTTTTGTTATTTTCCTCGCTGCATGTATGGGTGAAAGTGGCACGGGTTGCGGCTACCACCCCGCCGCCGCAACAGCCGCGTTGCCTATGGAGGCCCCTGCGGCAATCCCGCCAACGGGCCACTATAGTATGCGGCAGCCTGCGGCTCCAGTCAGTCCGCTTTTGTGCTTCATCCAGCGGACATCCAGCAGAGCAAATACGTGATGTAAACACCACACACACATCTCACATGTTTTAAAAATTTATAAAAAGTCAAAAAAATCAGAGAATTCAGAAAACCCAAAAATATGTATAAACACCTCAGAATTGATGTTCATTAACTGATTTAAACATAATTTATATAAAGGAAATATAAATCACCAAGGAACTTGGTGTTGCCTTTTTATCATTCAAAATAGTCCCAAGACACCAACATGAAAAAAAATTAGATGGTTCATTTCTAATTCTAGCTAGTGCCCTTATTCTTTTGGAATGTGTTGCAATATGAATATATCATTCAGTTGACAATGGATCTGTATGTTGGGTCTACCATCTTCAGTATGAATAAGTCGCCTCTTGAAAAATCCTGCAGGCAAGCAAATTGATTTCTCACAATCAGTAATTGTTGTCACTGGGGCAATCAGTAATTGTTGCCATTCAGCAGTACAATGATTAATATTCTGATTCTCTTTCCCTAGTGGTTCTCTTTCACTACAATCACCGGGACAAAACATAAACCTAGCTAACACTCTGATTCTCTTTCCCTTATTTAAAAAAATGGCATTCTGGTTCCTCTACCAGTGGTTTCCAGTTGTAAATATGGAGTTTTTTGTATAATAATATGGAGTTTCCAGTTGTAAAAAGATAGTTCAGTTACAAGGTAAAATCATAGAGAATAGGCAAACGAAAAATAACTATACTAGTGGTTTCAAACAAGCCACTCAGAGTGAAGATAAGCTAAACTGAGCTCTTCATCGAGGTAAGTAATTTCTAGTTCACCTTTAGCACTTCCAGGCACTTTGATTGGGATCTAATCACAAAAAAGAAAGTTGTAACTGAATAATTTATGAAGCACAGTTTTTTCTAAGAGAAAAACTAGTGTAACATCTCAGAATTTTTCAAAGTAATAAAGCGGCAAATTATCTCCAATTTTTGTTTCATGCAAATATCATCTGTCCCGAATTTCGCCCCGTCTAATTCGAAATTCTCCTTTCTAAATTTTTTTGGTGCCGAAATAATTTAGTCCGCATAATTTTCGTTGGGGCTAAAATTATTTTTTGAAATTTTCTAATTAATTTTCGGATCTCTAAATAATTTTCCTAATTATTTTCTTAATTTTATCCTCTCCCTCCTACTCCCATTCCTATCTCTCCCTAATATAAATATCCCTTTAATCTTATCACATCTCACAAATCCTCATTTTCTTTCCCCTCTTCCAAGTTGCTGCAGAGTGGTCGAGCGGGCTCTGCCTTCGCCTGTCACGCCGCCAGCCGCCATGCGTCGCAGGCCACCTCTGCCCCGGTGCTCCGTCCGCGTACCGCCTTGACCCGTCGATCGAATTGCCTCGATCCATTCCCTCGTGTGGCTCCGCCGCTCCGTCGATCGATCCTGCCGCGTTTATTCGATCCTGCTCCGATCCAGTCCGTGCGTCTCCGCTCTGCATCGGCTGCGTCCGGTACCAACATCTACTGCCTGTCTCGGCCACTTGCATCCCAATCGGTTTGACGTTGTTCTGATTCTGGTTTCAATTGCAGAGCTCGTCGGTTCTTCTTCCACGCGCCTCTAGTGGCCCTGTCGATTCGATCCAGCAGTGCCCTGATTTCTTGATTGGTTTGATCTCTTCAGTACAAGCCCTGGTGAGCTGTGCGGCACCCCCTTCCTTTTGATTTCAGTTGAGAGCACATCAGTAGCCTCGTGTCTGTCTCAAGCTGGGAATTTGTGCACCGGTTGTGGGTATAGTAGGTTCTCTAGAAGCAGCGTGGTTCCTAGATTTGTTTGATCCGTATGTCGTGGCCGCGAGATTAGTGTAGGATTAGTGTTTCCGGTATTGTTTTTATGCGGTTATTCTTCGAGGATTTTTGATAAGCTCTGTTTGGTCTCCAAAAGTTTCTTTAGTTGTTCCATTAAATCCATCTCGTCGAGCCCGTCGTGTAGAATTTTTCGGGGAACATTTTACGCACGTTTAGTCTAATAGTTTCAATTGAAATTTAATTACCGGATTTAATTGTCGCATACCTAGTGTCTGACCCTGTTGGTGCTGTGTTTAGCTAGTGATCCCGAGGAGAAGTTTCGTGAGCCCGCTCAGTTCGACGACTCGGATTCCGACAACGATCCTGAGCTGCCAAACAAACCGCGATCTTTGATCACTTTTGTACCCAGTATTTTAAACTGCATGTTTTGTTTGCAACCCTAATTTGCATGCCAACTATTTTAAAATATGGTACCAACATTTCTAAGCCGTGCCTATTTATTGTTCCATAAATTTGAGCCCTAAGATTGCTTTAGAATAGTTATTTTATTTTTATGCTTAGCCATGTTTAGTCGTATTTATTTTTATCTCACACCTATCACTATAAAAATAGAATTTGTGTTAAATGCTTTTGAACTGTGATTCAAATGTGTGAGTTTTGCAAATAACTATACATAACTATTTAGCGGAGGCAGGATGGAGTATAAGGAGCTGGAGGACTTTTGAAAAGTCCCTGTGGGCGTACCTGTGGTAGGTACAAGAGAAGATCCGGGTTGGGATCTTTTCGTGAGACTTGTTGGTTGTTGACGTTGAGGTTGGAGAGAGTGCCTGTTCCAGCAATTAAGGACCGAGTCTTTCATGGTTTGTACGCTCAGTTAACAATCATGCACACCACGTTACCCTGTATGGGCTGTGGCTTGATCTTGAAGCATGCCGAGACTAGTTGTTTACCCGTAGGTTGGCGGTGTTGTGTTAGTGTGGTGTAGATCTATGACTCCCCACATGAGATCTAATATACCCCACCTGATCAGTGGTAGCTCTTTACAGCTTCAGGACCCGATTACGTAGGCACTTGATATCCCTATCCTGGAGGACGAATAGCGCCAGTTAAACCTTGTGGACGGGTCTTGTGTGTTCGTCGGGACTACGACGGTAGTTCTCAATGACACTTCTCATGGGTCCAGGTGCATAACCTCTGCAGAGTTTCAGTCAATACGCATTGACATGTCCTTTTGGAAGGATACCCTCTGAGTTGTGCTCCTCGTTGAGTAGTTTTATTTTCCTTCCTCCTCTTCTATTTCAAAATGTTTTGGACTCCGACCTTTGAGCTGTGGCCAGGTGTGGAGATTACATCGGCATTTAAAATGAACCCCCATCCGAGATAACGGAGATCCCTGCGGGGCAAGATAATAAAATTTGACAGTTTTTAAAATAAAGCTTTCTTGCATTTTTAAAGTAAAATAAAATGTTTTAAACTTGCATTTAGTACTTGAGCCATGCCTTTACTCTTGAAACCATTTGCATGCATACATTGTTGATAGGTAATACGCGATTTGGCTGAGTATTTGTACTTACGGTTTTCTAATTTGTTGTTTTCAGAGGATACTCTTAGCTTTGACTTCGACTACGTCTCCGACAAACCGTGAAGTCCGCTCCTGCGCTCAAGCTAGCCTGTGTGGAGGAGGTTCGCTACTGCTATCATGATGATGCTTCCACTGCTGCACTTGTTGGAGATAGTGATCTATCTGCTCTGAGATGATTTCGATCTGCGTGCCGATTGACCCTTTTGGAGGATTTTATTCTAATAAATTTGCTTTGACTTGCTATTTTCTATTCTCGTTTCTTGTTTAATATTTCTGTTATGGTTTCTTGATTGATCGCTTGTGATGTCGTGCTTGCCAACCTCTTAGGATTGGCAAGGTCACAGAAGATCGAGACTTATCGAAAGGTAAAAAAAACCCAGTCGTTACAGGTGATATCAGAGCCATACTTGATCGTAGGAGCGAAATCGTAAAACTGGACGTAACTAAGGAATATTTCTAGAATTCTAAATCTGCTATCAAACCTTCATCGTGAAAGTTGTTTTTTTAAATCTCGTCATTTGCTTCATGGAAGTTTGTTTGCTTGGGGTTGTGCTTGTTTAGTTAATCTTGTCATGATCTGCTGATCTTCTGTCTTTTCAGTTATTTTTGTTTCTGCTGATGCTATTATTCTAATCAGAAATGTTTTCATGCAACAGATGGCTCCGAGGAGGTCTGAACGTTTTCAGGCTCGTTTTGAAGAAGCCGCTCTGGAGGACCCTAAGGTACCGCCACCCACTGGGCGTGGTCGTAGTCCTGCCCTTAGAGGTCATGGTCGCGGTGCTGGAGGCCGTATACCAGTGCCACCTACGGCTGACGCGCCCGGCATTGGTCGAGAGCGGGGTCCTGCTGGAGCACCAGTTCCTCAGGCTGGAGGGTGTGGCAGAGGAGTTGCCATGGATCTTAGAGTTGAGCCTGCTGGTGTTGCCACGCCTGGTGAGGAGCTTTCAGCTGCTTTGAACCTAGCGGAGGTGATGGCTCGACAGACGCTTCTGCTTGAGCGGATTGTCGAGCATTCACAGCAGCAGCCACATTGACGTGCTCCTGCTCCTGACGCAGCATAGTACCACCAGCTAGTCAGTTCTCGTATGGCTATGTTCCTGAGCATGCGGTCACCCACTTTTGACCATGCAGTTGATCCTTTGAATGCTGACGATTAGCTCAGGGATATTGAGAAGAAGCTTGACTTGATTCAGTGTGACGATCAGGACGCTGTTCGCTTGGCGACTCACCAGTTGACAGGTGCAGCTGGTGCTTTGTGAGACACTCTTTACGCCACTCTTGACGACTCAGAGCAGTTCACTTGGGACGACTGTCACTGCTTTCCGTGGTTTTCACATCTCTGAGGGAGCCATAGAGGCGAAGGAGGAGTTTCGTAACCTTTGTCAGGGAGGTATGTTTGTCACTGAGTACGCCCACCGTTTCACCCAGCTCAGTCACTTTGCACCTGAGGAGGTTTTGACCGAGCGCCGCAGGATGTACTGGTTTCGAAAGGGCCTGAGGTTCAGCGGCCGTGGCACTGCTCAGCTGAGCATCACGCGCAGCCGCCTGAACTACATCTCTATGGAGGAGGCTTAGGAGGCACTTAACGTCGTCGTTAGTGAGTTCTTGGTTCACGCTCACTTAACGACGGTTTTGTTCGATTCGAAGGCTACTTACTTGTTTGTGTCATCGGCATTTGCTACTACACATAGTCTCTCTACCTCACTTTTAGCTATACTTACACTTATCACTTCACCACTTGAAGTCTATAAGAGTCGTGTTGAGTGTAGAGTTGTTTGGATCTTGATTGAGGGTGTGGTCTTTCTAGTCGATCTTATCGTCCTTCCCTCGCGTGACATTGATGTCATCTTGGGGATGGATTGGCTGGTGAGCCACAAGGGAGTCATCACCTATACTGAGAGGGTTGTGTCGTTGGTTAACCACCATGGTGTTTGGGTAGTGTGCGCCTCTAGAGCGTCCAAGGTTTCACCTTCAGTTTGTAACTTGCAGGAGTTGTCTTTGGAGCAGATTTCAGTTGTTCGTGAGTTTCTAGAGGTGTTTTCGGATGAGTTGCCAGAACACCCTCCAGATCGAGATGTTGAATTCATGATTGATCTGCTTCCTGGTATCGTGCCGATGAACCCTTTGGGAGGATTTTATTCTAATAAATATTCTTTGACTTGCTAATTTCTATTCTCGTTTATTGTTTAATATTTCTGTTATGGTTTCTTGATTGATCGCTTGTGATGTCGTGCTTGTCAACCTCTTGAGATTGGCAAAGTCACGAAAGATCAGAACCTATCAAAAGGTAAGAAAAACCCGATCGTTACAACTAGGCCGATCAAATTTACCATGAACTATAAGCTAACATTATTGATTAACAGTTCTTTAGGTTGTTTCAAGCATCCACCATCTCTAAATGCATTTTCTGTAAGTGAAACAGTAAGTATTGTTGGAATCATGTACCCCGGGTACTTGACGGTCCGCATTCGTACATGTAAGGCCTCAAGTTAGAGGTCGGACCGCAACGTTCGGGCGTGCAGTCTGACCCCCAAGGCGACCTACGAAAGCCGCATCAAGTCACGAAGGCGCCGACCTCCGACAACAACCCCTGGGAGGTAGGTATGGCATAATGGCGTATTCACTCCAGCGGCCAACTGCCCTGACGGGACGGGACGAGATTCACCACGACGGCACTCCAGTAGAAGCTGCAGCAGTCGACGGACAAGACCCGACGACACTGTGGCTGACACAGCAGTGTCAGACAGGCGCTACAGTGCCCGCCACTGCGTGCGACGCGACGGGTCACGCCCGCGCCTGGGCAAAACAAATGATGGCGATGACAGCTGAAGGGCCCATCTGTCGGAGAAGGCGGCAGAATCGGTTAGGACTCACCATCTGTAACCCCGAGTCGCCCTATATAAGGAAGGCCGCGACGGGCGGACGAACAGACAACAAACAAACGAGCTAAACAACGAACACCACCAGAGCCCAGGGCTCTCGCATACCTCCTTGCGAGCAACCCCTCTCATTCATGCTCCAAGCACTTTCGACCCATTCCAGATCCTCTCGCGAAAAGAGAATCCAACCCTTGTACTGTTATCATCGAGATAGTCCACTCTCTGGACGTAGAGTATTACTCCACTCGAGGTGGCTTGAACCAAGTAAAAATCAAATCCTCTTGAGTGTTCCGTAGACTTAGGTATTTTCGTACTGTGCTCTCACCATCGTATTTTTGTACTGTGCCGATGATCAGAACACCGACAAGTATCATCTCCAAATGCGATGAAGCCGCATTCATCATCAAATGCAATGAAGACGCATGCTGCAGTGGAAGATTTGGTCGATTGCAACAGGTGGGTGGAGATCGACGGGCATCGATGGTGGAGACGGTGATGGGGGCAGGATTTCCCAGCAGCAGCGGTCACTTTGCCATATTGGCAGCGGGGCAGCTGTGATGGGGGCAGGAAACAGCGGCAGTCGCGTGGCCGGCGGCAGGGCGGTCGCGTCGTTGGCGACAGGGCAGCAGCAGGGCAGCGACAGGGCAGCAGCAGGGCAGCGACAGAGTTGTCGCGTGGCCGGCAGCAAGGCAGCGACGGAGTGGTTGCGTGGCTGGCGGCAGGGCGGTTGCGTCAGTGGCGGCAGGGCGGCGGCACGCCGATCGTGCGGCCGGAATTCCGGCGGCGGTCGCAACTCGGGACGTGTGGAGGCCATGACGCATCGACGAATGGTACACGATTCGCTCGGCATCAGCGCCGCGGCTCGCTCGGCTGTGGAAGCGCACCCCGCGCGGCTCTTATTTCCGGCTTTAGGCGTCGTGCAGCTTCCGTCTCTTATTTCAGTCGGTTGAACTAATAAATCTCACATCTTGCATAGATTGCAAATAAAACAAATACATGCTCCCTCCGCCACAATAAGTTTATATATAAGTTAGTCAAATTTATATTTAACAAATAATTTTGATAAATTAGAGCATAAATTCTAATTTACTTCCTTCAAGTACACTCAAAGTTTAAATAACCTCTAAACTAAGTTTTGATTTATTTTATCTAGCTAAAACATGATTTTGGATCAATTTATGCCCTCATTATTTTTTATCTTTTTTTCATACACAAGTATAATCTAAAGATCAAAATTTACGAAATGATAAAGCCCCTCATAACACATATTTTAGAAATGATTATAATTTTTTATCATTATTTTTATAGAAAATTAAATTTAAGATCTATTTTTCTAATATGTGTTATGATGTGCTTTATTATCTCATAAAATTTCATCTTGAGATTATGCTTGTTTACGGAGATTTAAAAAAGGCAAAAATATGTGAGGGGGTAAATTGATCCAAAATCATGTTTTGATGGAGCAAAATAAATCAAAATATATTTTAGGAGATTTTTTGGGCTTTGGCTATACTTGAGAGTAATAAATTAGACTTTATCCTAAATTAAATTAATTTTAATAATATAAATTATATATTATGGTTGTTTTTCTTATGAAGAAGTACAAATACTAAATTTTTAGGATCCTTTGGAAACAGAATTTTTTTTCTATTTTCTACATTTTCCTATGAAATAGAAATTACTTTGAAATTTCTGTGTGATTTCTGTGAAATTTTTATGTTTCAAAAATTTCTGTGTGATTTCTGTGAAATTTTTATATTTCAAAGTCACAGGAATCACATAAAAATTTCATAGCAATCAGCTCAATTTTATAGAAAAAAATGAAGAAAATAAAAAATTCTCGTGTTCCAAAAAAGCTCTAACAGAATCCATAGGAATGATTAGTCAAAGGTATATAACACAAAACTTGATCGTACACTTATTTTCGGAGAGATGAAGTATTCGAGAAAATTTTATGTAACCCCTTTAGAAACACAAAAGTTCTTCCTATTTTCTACATTTTTCTTATAAAATTGAATTGATTTATGTAAAATTTCGATTTTTATGAAATTTTTATAAATATAGTTGGAAATTAATTAGACTTTCACTTAAGAGCCGCACAGTGCTGAAGCCGAGTCCCGCGCGGGACGCGACTGCAAGCCGAGCAAGCCACGTGGGACAATTCCGAAGCCGAGCAAGCCGCGGGCGCTGATGCGATCGAATCATGTACCGTTCGATATGTCATCGCCTCCACGCGGTAAGCATCGAGACTGGGGTCGCAACTCGCGGTGCGAGACATCCGCAGGGAATTTTTTTCCAGCAGCGTCACTCCTCTTACGCGGGCCGTGTTAGAGTGTTTCATGGATCTGCGGCGCAGAACGGCCCGGCAGGGTTGTGGCCTGCCTGCGCCACTTTCACCCATAGCTGCATGGGAATAAGAGCACAGATGTATATTGCCAGTTTATAAATAAATAAATAATCTCCATTTGGAGTATTGTAATAAATAAACAATAATATGCATACTACATTTCAGTTCTCGTATATAGGCTCCTTGCCAAATGTAGATTTTCCCAATGTAACATCTAATTTACTCTCCGGCAGTTGACCCTGATCTCGCCATCTGTCCCAGTGAGTGGGCTAATGCTCCCCATCTTCAACATCGCCGCCTTAAAGTCGCTCCCAAACTGGTCAACATTTGACGCGTAGCTCCTCACCTGATTGTCCGTGGCGCCGCCGCCACCGAACAGCGCTTGGTCGGAGTGGAGCAACCCCCGCTGCGAGACCAGACCAGCAAAGTAGCTGTTGTCGAAGGAGTCCGGCGACGAAGCGTCGAGCGGTTCAAGGCCGCCGTCGTTAGTGCCAGCCTGCTGCGGGCACCCTGCCCGCAGCGACGTCGCGAAGGAGTCGTCGATGTCGGTGTCGTTGTAGATCCGGGCCCGGAAGTTCTTGCACTGTGCCCGGCCGACGGTGTGGGCTCCTGCAACGCGACGCGCGTGTGGTAGTCCTTAGTCAAGGCAAATCATGGAGACAAACAAAACGAAGGTGCAGCGGTGTGCATCCATGGTTGCGTGGGGGAACATGCCGAATAAGAGAGATGGAGGCAGCTGGTAGTTGGGCGGTAGCGTAAGTGATGGAGAGGAGCTCACGTTCGTAGCTTCTCCCTCTGTGTTCGTAAATTGTTGTCACGGTTACTTCTAAATCATCTTGGACTATATACTTTATTATAAATGATTATGTTTTGTTATGAAGTGCTTAATTATTAAAGTTATTTAAATTATAACTTACTTCTTTCATTTTTTAATTGAAGTCGTCGTTT
Organism: Zoysia japonica; assembly: GCA_001602275.1. Classification (NCBI taxonomy): domain Eukaryota; kingdom Viridiplantae; phylum Streptophyta; class Magnoliopsida; order Poales; family Poaceae; genus Zoysia; species Zoysia japonica. The sequence continues at coordinate 532,127 of BCLF01000083.1, read as the reverse complement.
ACTTTTAAATTCAACTTTGACCATTCATTTTATTCAAAATTTTTTGATAAATTTCATATAATTTGATTTATTATTAGAGTTATTTGAATCACAACTTAAAAGTTCACACATTTGAGCAAAATTTTTGAATAAGATGAATGGTCAAACTTGAATTTAAAAGTCAACGTCGACATCAATTAAAGAACGGAGAGAGTATAATTTTACATATTTAAACTAATTTTTTAAATAAAATGAATAGTTAACATTATGTTATATACTACGTCCGCTCCAAAATATAAACATTTTTAGGTTTAGATAAAGTCAATTTTTAAAAATTTTACTAATAATATCTAAAAAATTGCATAATTTTTAAGATAAAAAATATATTTTTTGTGAAAATTTATTTCATGATGAATAAAAAAAATATAATTTTTACTTGATAAAATAATATTAATTATACATTATTGGTTGTTAAAATAATAAAAGTTTGACTTTGACTAAATCTAAAAATACTTATATTTTGAAACAGAGAGAGTAATTAACAGCGACAATAATTTAGAAATAATAAGAGTACTGGTTAACAATGCGCTGCGAGGCAAAAATAAGGTGGCGATTGGATTCAGCATCCATCGATCAGTATGTTGAGTTTGTCTTGTACTGATGAGGACAAACAATGGTGCACCATGCATTTGCAAGGGTTCCATTTTCCTTGGTACGATGTGTACAAGTGACAGAGACTCATGATGAAGCAGAAAAGATGAGGCTGAGAACAGAAAGCAGAACGTAGTGTACAGCTAAATATATACTTCTCCCAGTATAAAAAAAGAAAGTTATTTTAGACAATGACACGGTCTCTAAAACACAACTTTAAATTTTATTTTTTATAAAACTATTAAATATGTTTAAATGTTTATTAAATATATTTAATTTTTACTATCAATTAATACTGACATAATTAATTGCCAGATTGGAGTAGTCCGTTAGCTTACGCTTCCGAGGACGTACGTGTCAAGAAAAATCTAATTTGGTGTGTCATGACAATTTAAATTCATGTGCAGCTGTCTTAGATTTTTTTTTTTTAACGGGGACATGGCATGTGCCCCAGCTATGCGTGACATGCTGCCGCCGTGTCCAAGATGGGACGTGCTCACGTGCCATAATCTCACCGGAGAAAACTTATCGTACGTACTCTAAATTATTATTGTATTAATTTTTAACATTAATTTTGATTATTTATTTTATTATAAAAGTTTAATAAATATTATATATTTTTGTTATAATTTACTTTATCATTAAAGTTATTTTAATTATGAGTTATAATTTTACACTATATTAATTTTTTAAATAAGATAAATGATCAAAATTAATATTTTAAGTTAACTGTTACAATAATTTAGAGATAGAGGAAGTAAGCACGATGCATTGTTTATAGAAAAAGGTTATGATCGATGCACGGGACTCTTAATGTTCATTTCCCATATCCGATGCATAGATGATGCATGCATGTACCTGAGAGGGCGACCATGTCGGTGCTGCTTAACCCCTTGTTGGAGAACTTGTTGAGGAGGTTATTGAGTTCGGAGGTTGGTCCCGGAAGGTCACTGTTGGCAAGGGACGCGCTTGCTGTAGTGGCGTCCCTCCTACCCAGGAGAACCGTCCAGGATGGGCCTCCGAGCTGCACCATATCTCTTCAGTCAATTACAGAAATAGTGAGAGAAAAATAAACACCAATGAACCGGCTTACCTGTTCAACGGACTCGCTGGCAGCGACGGCGAGGATGTCAGCGCAGGAGACGGTCTGCGGGCAAAGCAACTCCAGCAACGTCTTGATGTTATCTATCACCTCGAAGCCGCGCAGCGAGCCGGCGTTCGGGCCCGCCCCCTTCTCGCCGGTGAAGTTCGCCGCGTCGTCTAGCAGCACCGACGCGTCACAACCCTGGAGCACATTCACGCGTACGCGTAGATCGACGATGGTTACTACTTTCACTACACAAACAAAGAAAAGGACGTACGAGTACTATATATACAACCGAAGAATTCAGGTAATCAGAGCAGCAAAGACATGATCGAGAGGACGTCTTACCTGAACAAAGCAGTCGTGGAAGTGCAGCCGGAGGAGTGAGGCTCCCATCCGGCGGTCGAGCACCACCGCCGCCGCCACGGCGGTCCTGATGGTGAGTAGGGCCGCGGGGCAGGAAGCGTCGTAGTAGTTATCGGACAGCTGCGCGTTGGCCGCTGTTGCGATCAGTAGGAAGATCAGGATCAACAGGGAAGGGATAGGCCGCGAACGGTGCCTGCAAGGTGGAGCAGCCATCATCTCTCCTCCACCGATCTAAATGTAGCTGCCAAAGGCTTACACCTTTAGTTCTGAATTTGGAGAATGCGCGCAGTGCAATAATGCTTTTCGAAGCACATATTTATAGGCAAGAAGGAGCCGCAGGCCGTTAGATGGACTGCACGCCACCCCCTCGGGTCCAAAAAAAAAAAACACTGGAACGTAAACTCTTCAGGTTTGATTTATTTCTTTTGAAGAAAAATTTTGATTAATATTCGATAGATGTCGTATGACAATAATTACCAAATGTAGTTCTCCTTCCGTACTAAAATAAGTGTCTTTTTAGATTTATGAAAATATTATTTACTTTATTGTGAAATAATTCGTTGTTAGAAGTTCTTTAAGCTTGATTTATTTATTTTTATATATTTTTTTATTTTTTATTGAGACGAATAATCAAATGTTAATTTCAAAAAATCAAAAACATTATTTATTTTGGAACAGAGGGGGTAGTATTTCTTTGCTATGGACCAGCAAGCATATTTGAGCTCCACCGCCAAAATCAGTTCAATTGAGCACGATTTGGTGATCTTCAGCATACATGAACTTTTCCGTACTCCAAAGAGGCTAGAGATGTATCCATGAGAAAATAGGTAAAGTGATTAGTGATTACCATAACATGCAACATCTATTTTGCAACAAGTGAGTTACTTCGTTACAGTTTTAGCTCCTCTCTGTGTACGTGGCCGTAAAAGCTTAGGCTAAATTATGGCATATCTGACGGCATGGTCACCATAATTTCCTTTGAGGATTGGACTGAATTTGTTTGTGTCGTCATTCAGGGTAATCTGACGTAGGGGCAGAGCTCAATACAGGCCAGAGGGATTAGGATCGTCGGCAGTCACTCCCTCACCAGTCGACGGAGCAGTCGCCTTCCCCATCGTCCGTTCTCGCGTACGTAATCCTGCGGTCCTCGTTTGTTTGGCACCATCAAGCACGCGAAAGGGAAAAGGTTCAGTGACGAATAAACATGATAGGAATAAAAAAAACACATGTGCCGTTTCGATTACTACAAATAAATGTTGAATGGTATTGATCTATCAAACTTAACTAGTACTCCATATATTTATTTTTATTTCTTATTTTAGCATTCAAAATTTATTCATAAATATTTATAATTCTCACTCCCCAGTAGACTTTCTCTCTTTCTTAAAATATATTTTTCTTTTCCTAGTACACTTTCTCTTTTTCTAATACAACTTTCTCTCTTTCCAACATATATTTTTTCTTCCTGTACATTTTCTCTTTTTCGAACACAACTCTCTTTTTCTAATACAATTTTCTCTCTTCCAAATACTCCGTTCGTTCACAGTTGTAAGTCCATCTAGCCCTGTGTCACACCTATTTTTAAGCCAAAATTAAGTGTACCTTTATGTGCAAGAATTAAGTAGAAGTGAAAAAATATAATGCACAGAAAATGATGATAAGAAATAGAGATAAGATTTATTGGGAAGATAGAAATTGTATTGAAAATAGAGAAATGTGTATTAAAAAATGATAATGATATATATTAAAGAACAAAATTTAAATGTTAGAATAACTTATAATTGTAAACGGAGAGAGTTGCGGCCGCGGAGATGACCGTGGAGTGTGCCCTGATTTTTTGGCAGAAGGTGGAGGGTGGATGAACACGAGGGGAGACTTTGGAGGGAGGTGAACAGCGGGCACCAGTTTTCACGTGGATACCATTTCTTTTGTCATATAGTGTGGACACTAAGTTTTTTTGACGTTTTGTAACCGCTACTTAAGAAAAAAGCATTTGTCCAGGCAATTCTAAAGGCCTCTGGTAGGCGGAATTCCAATCCGCTGCCATTCTGACCATTTCTCCAAGCGTAAATTAAGAACCATCTGTATTAGAGGGATAATGTAGACGGTTGTCATTACGGGCCGCTTGCATTGGGGCTTCCTAATGCAAACGAATGCTAATAACAACCGCTTGTATTATTCTTTTAATGCTGGTGGATACTAATGACAACCGCCTGCATCAGAGACTGTAATGCAGGCGGTTGCTTCGGTCGATTGCCTGCATTATGTGATATACTGCTGGTGCCTCCTTACATGAACCGCCAGCATTATAAGCTGTAATGCTGGTGGTTCTTTTTTTCAGCTGTAAGCATTAGTATTTTAAAATTAATTTAAAACAGAATAATAATAATTATTATACATGTCAGAATTACAAATTACACTTACAGATTTAACACATAACTCAGGCAAAATATTCACATAGACAAATCAAACTTTCAACAAATAAATGTATATTACAAAACATAATAAGAGTGATCCAATATCTACATAATCAAACATCATCTCGATCATCTAAAAAGCCTAAACTATCATACAAAGAAAGATGTGGATAGTACAGCAACTCGTTGTTTTTTCATAAAATTCACCATTCTGTTGGCAAATCTCACGTCGAATGAAGTAAAACATATCACCTCAGACGTTTTCCACACCATTGCACTCCATGTCTCTTTCCAAGGCCACTCGTAACTAACATTAGGATGTTTCAAATGAACGTATAATAAGAACATAATATTGACATTAAAGAAATTAAGTACAGGCGGTTAACAAATATAAAAAAATTTCTTACGTCTTCACGATTTACTTTATAGTGCCATGTGATCCTAACATACTCGCATACAAATATCCACAAAGTACAAAGCCGAGAAGTTGCTTATGACACTAGAAAAAATAAACTAAATTAGTGCAAAATTTGTAACCATTAGCATATATATCTAAAGTATAGTTCTATTTATGTTACCGGATAGTTGGTTCGCAGAGTTAGTTTTTCTTTGCAACCAGGATGGATCCCACTGAGTTTAATATAAGCACTACATATATGAAACACGCATTTTAAAATTATAAAGAATGCAATATAATGAGTATCACGTAGATAATACGTATGAAATGCACATACTAATTTAAAATCTTGATGAAATATTTGTAACTGGAGCATCGAGTGAGTCAAGTACCACTCCCTTTGGCATCTCTCGGTTGTATAAAGAAACAAATATAGTGGTCACTTTACCCACAAACAAAAGTGTCGAGGCTTTTCTTTATGCATTGAGTAAATCAAAAATTTCCTATTGAGTTGCATCTGCTAGGTGTCGAAGTTTTCTTTCATTTATCATGCGCTTTTCAAAATGCCAACGAATGAGTTCGGCGTCTCGAGGGTTTGAAAATAAACATTTCAATCGATCAATCACTGGAAGGTACCACATCACCAAGGCAGGAATTTTTCTCTGTGTATCCACCTTATCGGGTGTGTCGTCACACGTGTCTGGGCCAATAGAATTATTCTTCCCTGTCGATTTTCTTGCATTGCCTACGTACACAAGCACTTTTTGTAACAACTAATGCCGCATATTGGACACTTATGTAGAAATTCACTCTTTGCAATGCAACATACAGTTATTGAGGCATGCTTGCATTTTCTTAACACCCAACAACAACAGACATATAAGCTTCTTAGCTCTATATATGGTTGTTGGCAGTTTATTCGGTTTTGAAAGTATTTTCGCTAGCAGACTCAAAAGCTCTGTGAAACTACTATCAGACCATCCATTGCAAACCTTCAACTTAAAAAGATCAAGCACAGCACGCAACATTGTAAACTCTTTATCGCATCCTTTTATTTCCTCATATAAAAGGCCATTCGATGCCTTCTTCAATATCTCCATAGTATCTAGACCTCTCTCAACCCCCATAGATATCAGCACTTGTGGTTTAGTGTGACGCAACATCTCTTCAAAGTCAAATAGAATATCTTCATCATCATCTTTAGCGTCACCAGTATCATCATGATCAGGGACAGATTGATCGATGTTGTCTCAAACTCTTAAATCATCATTACAAGCCACTTGATTCATAACGGTATGTTCCATATTTCTGAAAGATATATCTATCTCCCCTTGTTTTGTCCATACCATGTACTTCTTCATAAAACCTCTCTTGATCAAATGTGATTAGATTACTAAAACATTAGACCAGGCTATCTTGTTTGCACAATCGATACATCGATAAAATATCCTACTTCGACCTTCTCTACGAGCATGTTTCTTAGTAGTTTCGACAAATAAAGAAACATTTTTAAGGTACTGAAGAGAAGGTCTTAGTGCATTATACATTTATGATCGATCCATTCTTTACCTCAGCCTGCATATAAAGTAAAAAGGATTGAGATAATTAATTTTTAAGTAATTTACATATGATTCTAACAAAGCGATTACCATTAAAAAAATTAACTAACTACATGTAATCACATGGGAATATAGAATCACCACAAAGATTTGTAAACTATAGTAAATTTAATTATCAAAATCACAAGAAACCTATCGTGTATATTGATCTTATATTTATTTAAAGCGAAAATTAGTCAATTAAACTATAAATATGGGTTAAAAATTTGGAAAAATATAGTTCTATGGGAATATTAATAATCTCCACGAGAGTCAATTTAATAATCAAAATCACAAGAAACCTATGGTGTAGATTGATCTTATATATATTTAAAGTAAAAATTAACCAACTAAACTATAAATATGGGATAAAAAAGGCAGGAGACATGTAATCTCACGGGAATATTAAGAGTCACCACAAACATTGTAAATTTTAGTCAATTGAATAATCAAAATCACCAAAAACTTGAGAAATCCTATATATTAGAATATCTAGATTATATGGCTTAAATTGCAACTAAACTTAAATTAAATAGTTGGAGAAACATCTATATACCTCTAGAAACAAGATCCGCAACAAGAATCGGGAACAAAATCGTCCCCCCTAGCGATCAAAATCCATGTCACCCGCCGCGCCGCGCCTCTGTTCCGAGGTCGTCGCGAGGAACAGGGCGGCAAACAGAATGCATGCAGCTGTTTTTAACTTCGCGCTTGCATTTATGATATAAGCGGCTGCTAAAGAACACCGCTGCGAAAATACTGCAGGCGGTTTTCTTAAAGCACCGCTGCATTAGAGAAAACATTTATGCAGCACTTGTTTATGAAAGCCTCATGCATTAGAGCATTTCCTGCAGCGGTTAACTTTCCCGAGCCCACTTGCTACCTAGTACAGACGATTTTTTGTTGAAAACCGCCTGCATTAGCCCGAGGGGTGTCGAGACAAATACTCTTTGTAGTAGTGCACGCAGCCGAGCACATTTTTTTTATAGTACTTCCTTCATCCCAAAATCATCTTCTTATAAGTAAATAGCGAAGAGACCAAGAAACTTTCATTCTCGATTAACCATGCATGGCACCGCTCCCATTTAGGCATTGTTGGCTAAGCTAGAGGTGGATGGGATTAGAGTGGAATGAGATGAATTCAAAACATATTTGATTTATCATGGATTCAATCCAACCCAATCCAACTCTAATCCATGTGGAATGGGAGAGAAACGAACAAGCCCTTAATCTTGCAGGAATCATGCGCGGCCAGCGACTGCTTTTAATCACTTGCCAAAACAAATAAACTTCTTCGCGCATTGTGTCAGTTGCCTTGCCGCACGCTCACCGAAATTTTCCTTGCCGCGCGCTCTGGCCAAAACACAGCATCCACCAGAAATGCCATGAAATCAGAATGGTGCCCTTTGCACTTTCTAATTTTCACGCACTAACAAAAACGGAATGGCGCGCTGCAGTTTTGGAAATAAAACACCACGAGATGGAAGCAAGAAAAAGAACGCAGCAGCAAGAGGAAGAGAAAAAAAATAAGACGTCAAGCAAGAAGAGTGCAGTCGCAGGGAGAGGAAGAGTGCAGCAGCGAGAGGTGAAGAGTGCGTCCCAGCGAGGAATTTGCATGCGGGTGCATGCAAGAGAGACGTACATAATTAAGGCCGAATGATTTTGGAACGAAGGGAGTAGTAGAGAAGAGAAAAGGTGTATTATAAAAAAAAATTGCACCGAGAAGAAAGAAAATTGTGTTGGAAAGAGAAAAAATGTATTGAGAAAAAAAATACGTTACAAAGAGATAAAGTTGTATTAAAAAAAGAAAAAGTGTATTGCAGAATAAGAATCATAATATTTATGAATAACCTTTGAATGCTAAAATGACTGAGGACCACCACAGGTGCTCTTTCTTTTATTTTTATTTTCTATTCCTATCATATTGATTCATCACTAACCTGTTCCCTTTCGCGTAGCTTGATGGAGCCCGAATGACTGACCGCACGATGGCGTACATATGATGGGGTCCATGGGGAAGGTGTACTCTGTCGACTGTGCTGAGGGAGCTACTGCCGACGATCCTGTTCCAGGCCAGAGTGACCATGTAACTGATATTAGTGGTACCAAAAGGATCATGTTTCGCTAAGCTTGGAACTCGCTACATTTATCCTCAAGTTTTGACCACTGACAAAAAGATCGACCATCCTCATATTCTAGCCAGCATGACTTAAATTACTATATGTAGCAAATTGAATCATAAATTCAAGATCAAGCAAGGATGAACTAGTACAGAATATAGAAACATAGACCAAAATATAGAAAGAATGGTTCACTGCTGGATTTGCATGGGCGCTTGCTATATAGAACCGGAAAGTAGTCATCGCACGGAAAAGGTTTCGTTGGTTTGGGGCCGGTGTCGCGTTGTAGAGTTGGTAGCCACAACTACATCAAGTCCTGCACCGCAATAACTACGTCCAGCAGATGCACATGCACGAACAGCGACCAAGAGAGGAAAGGATCACATTCCTGCATAGGCGATAGAGTTGTCCGGCGTTAGTTGAATTCAATGCAGGTCGCTTCGATTAGAAGATACTCCATACTTACATGCTTAATAATCAGTCTCGCATCATCCAGCACGTCTTGGTCTTGGTCATTAATGATACTTCCTGCGTTTTCAGAATGTCATTTTAAGAGTTATGCATGAGAATTGGAAAGAGAATAAATAGATAGCCTATACTCCTCAGGTTCACAAGGAGATCGTTTTATACAGTGACATGGTTTTCAAAGAATAATTTTTATTTTTATTTTCTATAAATATATTTATTAAAAAGTAATATATTTATATTTTTATAAAAGTATTTTTTAAGATAAATCTAATCATATGATTTTCATAATTCTGAACTTAATACATTAAAAGTTATTTGTATTTTATATTCTCAATGTTTAACTAAAACATTATCATAAACAACTTTCTTTGTGAACCAAAAAAAATATAAAAAATGAGAGATGATATCATCACATACTTTTTGGGATCAATTTTAAATCCTAAAGTGACACTTATAACGGGACGGTGCCGTAGAGTACACTGAATTCATTTAGTAGTAACTCGTTTATTCTCCTAATTATGTCCGATTAGTTCAGACATCAAGCTCACTATTGTTTGCCGACGCCGACGACGTCGCGTGGCATGGACAAACTAGTTGTGCTGATCTATGATACTAACTGATAAGACGCGCATGACTGCCAGCTAGATCTGCCCACCGGGTGTGACAGGCGAACAGAAAACAAGGCCGGCCAACTTAAAAGTGAAGTTGGTAGATTGATCCAAATCCGCGGCTGTAGAATGGATCCACAATCCAGAAAGTTGTCGCAAGGGTGCGCACCTCGCATAAGGGAAAATCATTGCTCGTGTTGTGTCTAGCCTGAGAACGTTGTCGAAGAAAATGAAATAAATATAAAGAGAATCCAATCAGATTAGTTTTGAGCTAAATTTTTATTTATTTTTAAAATAAAATTTAATAAGAGCATATTTAACTTGTAAAAGGACACGCAGACTCAGCTAAAAAAAAAAAAAGGGCACGCTGACTGTGTCGTTTTTCACCTCTCGCCATGTCGGAGTAAGTAATAGGGGACGCTAGTACTAATAATTGCATCAAGCGGTAAATCTGGCGCCATATAAATAAGGAAGGCAGGTCATGGTGAGCATAATGTTCAAGGCTCTGTTATGGGATAGCAATGATGCAAAAAATCTATGAGAGAGAGAGATCTAGAGAGGGACAGAATGTCGACTGGAAGCAAACGTCAGATACTTAGGTGTAACGACCGGTTTTTCTTGCTTTTCGATAAGTTCTGATCTTCCTGACCTTACCAATTCTAAAAGGTTGCTAAGCACGACATCACAAACGATATATCAAAAACCATAACAGAAGTATTACAAAAGAAACAAAAATTAAAAATAGCAAGTCAAAGCAAATTTATTAGAATAAAATCCTCTAAAAAGGGTTCATCGGCACGCAGTCCGAAAACATCTCAGAACTGAAAGATCATTATCGAGAAAACCATCAAGCGCAGCAATGAAAGCATCATCACGGCAGCTCCTCTACACAGGCGAGCTTGAGCGCATAAGCTAACTTCACGGTTCGTCGAAGACGTAGTCGAAGTCGAAGCTAAAAGTATCCTCTGAAAACAACAAATTAGAAAGCTGTGAGTACGAATACTCAGCAAACCGCGTACTGCCTATCAACAATGTATACATACAAATAGTTTCAAGGGTAAAGGCATGGCTCAAATGCTAAATGCAAGTTTAAAACATTCTATTTTATTTTAAAGATGCAAGAAAGCTTTATTTTAAAACTGTCAAATTTTATTATCTTGCCTCACAAGGATCTCCGTTATCTCGGACGGGGGTTCATTTTAAATACCGGTATAATCTTCACACTCGGCCACAGCTCAAAGACCGGAGTCCAAAATATTTTGAAATAGAAGAGGAGGAAGAAAAAACAAAACTACTCAACGAGAAGCACAACTCAAGGGGATGTCCTTCTAAAAGATGTGGCAATGCGCATTAACTATAACTCTACAGAATTTATGCACCTAGACCCACGAGAAGTGCCATCGGGAACTACCGTCGTAGTCCCGACGACCACACAAGACCCGTTCACAAGCTTTAACTGACGCTATCCGTCCTCCACGATAGGGATCTCAAGTGCCTACGCAATCGGGTCCTGAAGCTGTGAAGAGCCTACCACTGATCAAATGGGGTATCTTGATCTCATGTGGGGAGTATAGCTCTACACCACACTAACACAACACCGCCAACCCACGGGTAAACATCCGGTCTCAGTAAGCTAGCTTCAAGATCAAGTCACTGCACATACATGGTAATGTGGTATGTATGGTTGTCAACTGAGCTTACAAAGCTCGAAGGACTTGGTCCTTAATTGCCGGGGCAAACACTCTCTCCAATCTCAACGCCAACAACCAATAAGTCTCACGGAAAGATCTCAGCCCAATCTTCCCGTTGTACCCGCCACAGGTACGCCCACAGGGACTTTCTAAAAGTCCTCCAGCTCCTCATACTCCATCCTGCTCCGCTAAATAGTTATATATAATTATTTACAAAACTCACGCATTTGAATCACAGTTTAAAAGCATTTAACACAAATTCTATTTTTAAAGTGATATGTCTGAGATAAAAATAAATGTGATTAAGCATGGCTAAGTATAAAAATAAAATAATTATTCTAAAGCAATCCTAGAGCTCATATTTGTGGAACAATAAATAGGCACGGCTTAAAAATGTTTCTAGCATATTTTAAAACAGTTGGCATGTAAATTAGGGTTGCAAACAAAACATACAGTTTAAAATACTGGTACAAAAGTGATCAAGGAACGCGGCTTGCCTGGCAGCTCGGAATCGTAGTTGAGATCCGGGTCGTCGAACTGAGCGGGCTCGCGGTACTCCTCCTCGACTGCACCAGCTGAACAACGACACGAAGAAGGGGTTAGACACTAAGTACGCGACAATTAAATCTGGTAATTAAATCAAAATTTAAATTACTAGACTAAACGTGCTCAAAATGTTCTCTGAAAAATTCTACACGACATCCTCGACGAGACAAATTAAAGAAACAATTTTGGAAATCATCTGAGATCAAACGGAGTTCTCCAAAAATCTTAGAAGATCTAAATCACGAGAAACTAGATTAACCACAAATTAATTAACTATAAATTGGTTAGCAACTAATTCATCACTCCATCAGAGAGGAAAAAGGAAAAATCGGAGATAGAGTCGCGGAGATCGGAACCGGGACTTGTACTGGAGTCGGAGATCAGGAACCGGAAACCGGAGAAATCGGTGTCAGCAGACGGTGACGCGCGACAGAGAATCGGAGTCGGTGCGGGGAACGAGGCTCGCGGTGACGGCGTCAGACGGTAAGCGGCGCGGGCGACGATGACGCGGAGACGGCTCGGGGTCGTGGGACGGGATCGAAGCGGGAAGCTGTCGACGTACGACGCGTGGAGCTGTGGGCGCGGGATCGGCTCGGAGCAGCGAGGTCGATGCGACT
>BCLF01000083.1:489977-509471 GCA_001602275.1 Zoysia japonica | reverse complement strand
TTGCTGCTTTTCTATGGTTTTCTTGATAGTGATCATTCTGCTCTGAGATGATTTCGGCCTACGTGCCGATGGACCCCTTTGGAGGATTACATTCTAATAAATTTGCTTTGACTTGCTATTTTCTATTCTTGTTTCTTGTTTAATGCTTCTGTTATGGTTTCTTGATTAATCGCTTGTGATGTCATGCTTGTCAACCTCCTGGGATTGGCAAGGTCACGGAAGATCGAGACTTATCGAAAGGTAAGAAAGACCCGATCGTTACAGGTGGTATCAGAGTCATACTTGACCGTATGGGCAAAACTGTAAAACTGGACGTAACTAAGATATAATTCTAGACTTTCGAATCTGCTATCAAACCTTCATCGTTAAAGTTGTTTTCTTAAATCTCGTTGTTTGCTTGATGGAAGTCTTATTTGCTTGGAATTGTGCTTGTTTAGTTATTCTTGTCCTGATCTGCTGATCTTCTGTCTTTATCAATAATTCTAGTTTCTGTTGATGCTATCTTTCTAAGCAAAAAAGTTTTCCTGCAATAGATGGCTCCGAGGAGATCTAAACGCCTTCAGACTCGTTTTGAGGAGGCCGCTCTGGAAGACCCTGAGGTACCCTCCTCCGCTGGGTGTGGTCGTGGTGCTGCCCTCAGAGGTCGTGGTCGCGGTGCTGGAAACCGTGTACCGGTGCCACGTGCAACCAACGCGCCCGGCGTTGGTCGAGGGCGTGGCTGTGGGCGTGGCCGTGCTGGAGTATCGGTCCGTCAGGCTAGAGGACATGGCAGAGGAGTTGCCATGGAACCTGAAGTTGAGCCTGCTGGTGTTGCCGCGCCTGGTGAGGAGGTTCCAGCTGCTCCGAACCTTGCGGAGGTGATGGCCTGATCGACGCTTCTACTTGAGCGGATTGTCGAGCAGTCACAACAGCAGCCTCGTGGACGTGCTCATGCTTTTGATGCAGCACAGTACTAGCGGCCAGCAGGTTCCCGCATGGCTATGTTCCTGAGCATGCGCCCACCCACTTTCAACCTTGCAGTTGACCCTCTGGATGCTGATGATTAGCTCAGAGATATTGAGAAAAAGCTTGATTTGATTCAGTGTGACGATCAGCAAGCTGTCCGTTTGGCGACTCACCAGTTGATAGGTGCAGCTGGTGCTTGGTGGGACACTGTTTACGCTACTCTTCATGATCCAGAGCAGTTCACTTGGGACGACATCTCTGAAGGAGCCATAGAGGCAAAAGCGAAGGAGTTTTGTAAACTTTGTCAGGGAGGTATGTCTATCACACAGTTCACGAACTGTTTTACCCAGCTCAGCCGCTTTGAACCAGAGGAGGTTTCGACCGAGCGTCGCAAGATGTACTGGTTCCGGAAGGGCTTGCGTCTTGAAATGCTTCCGTACCTGGATGGTGGTGTTCAGAGGAGTCTTCGTGAGCAAATTGGCAGGTGTCTGGCTTTTGAGGTGTCGCTTCAGAAGCTTGATCGGTCTAGAGATGCGAAGTGGGGGGCAGCTGGTCAGGGAACCAATCGTGAGGCTTCTCAGTGTCAACGCTTTAGCAGATCGTTCCAGCAGGGATCGGGACAGCCCACCTTCGCCCGATCCACTGCTCCTGCTCCAGTTTCAGTTCAGCGGCAGGGTTCTCAGAGTCAGGGGGTGCTTTCCAGCAGCAGCAGCAGTCCACTTTCCGTCCGACAGCAGGTCAGCCCTCGGTTCGCTGTTTCGAGTGTGGCCAGGAGGGTCACAAGGCGTTTCTGTGCCCGAGGCGTCAACAGCAGGGTCCTGGGGGAGGTGGTGCTCAGTTTGCCACTCCCGCTAAGCCACCACACCAATCTGAGCATCACGCGCAGCTGTCTGAACCACATCTCTGTGGAGGAGGCTCAGGAGGCACCCGACGTCGTTGTTGGTGGTTCACTCTCACTTAGCGATGGTTTTGTTCGATTCAGGGGCTACGTACTCGTTTGTGTCATCGACGTTTACGACCATACATAGTCTTCCTTCGTCACTCTTAGCTATACCTACACTTACCCATTCACCTCTTGGAATCTATAAGAGTCGTGTTGAGTGTAGAGGTGTTTGGATCTTGATTGAGGGTGTGATCTTCCTAGCCGATCTCATCATCCTTTTCTCACGTGACATTGACGTCATCTTGGGGATGGATTGGCTGGCGAGGCACAAGGGAGTCATCACCTGTGCTGAGAGGGTTGTGTCGTTGGTTAACCACCACGGTGTTCGAGTGGAGTGCGCCCCTAGAGCGTCCAAAGTTTCACCTTCAGTTTGCAGCTTGCAGGAGTTGTCTTTGGAACAGATTCTAGTTGTTCGTGAGTTTCCAGAGGTGTTTTCATAAGAGTTGCCAAGACACCTCCTAAATCGGGATGTTGAGTTCGTGATCGATCTGCTTTCTGATACCGCGTCGATTGCCAAGCAGCTGTACCGGATGTCTTCCGATGAGCTTGCTTTGCTTAAAGAGCACATCGATAAGCTCTTGAGTAAAGAGTTCATTTGGTCGAGTACTTCTCCATGGGGAGCCCCAGTCCTTTTCGTGAGGAAGAAGGATGGGTCAATGCGCATGTGCGTTGACTATCGTTCTTTGAATGAGGTGACGATAAAGAACAAGTACCCTTTGCAGAGGATCGATGATTTGTTTGATCAGTTGAAGGGTACGAAGTTCTTTTCTTTGATTGATTTGAGATCGGGGTATCACCAGATGAAGATTCATCCTTCTGACATTTCAAAGACTTTGTTCGTGACGAGGTATGGGTCTTATGAGTTCATGGTCGTTTCTTTTGGACTCACTAATGCACATGCCTACTTCATGAACATGATGAACAAGGTGTTTATGGCTAAGCTGGATAAGTTCGTTGTGATTTTTATTGATGATATCCTCGTCTACTCCAAGTCAGCGGAAGAGCATGAGCAGCATCTGAGAGTTGTGCTTGAGAGGTTGAAGTCTCATCAGCTTTATGCCAAGTTCAGCAAGTGCAAGTTTTGACTTGAGAAAGTTGCTTTTCTGGGCCATGTTGTCACAGCTGAGGGAGCTGCCGTTGATCCCGAGAAGGTCAAGGCTGTTGTGAAGTGGGAGTCTCCGAGGTCAGTCTCTGAGGTGAGGGGTTTTCTTGGATTGGCAGGTTACTATCGCCGATTCATTGAGAACTTCTCCAAGATTGCTAAGCCTATGACTGAGTTGACTCAGTTGGGGGTGCCGTTTGTTTGGTCAGATGCTTGTGAGAGGAGTTTTTAGAAGCTGAAGACGAGGTTGATATCTGCACCTATTTTGACTTTACCTGATATTCACCAGGATTTCCAAGTCTTCTGTAATGCTTCTCGTCAGGGTTTGAGTTGTGTGCTGATGCAAAACAAGAAGGTGGTGTGTTATGCTTCGAGGCAGTTGATGAAGCATGAGTTGAACTATCCGACGCATGATTTAGGGTTGACGGCTATTGTCCATGCTTTGAAGATTTGAAGGCACTATCTGATCGGCAACAGATGTGAGATCTACACCGATCACAAGAGTCTCAAGTATATCTTCACCCAGGCAGAGGTGAACATGAGGCAGAGGAAGTGGCTTGAGTTGATTAAGGATTACGATATTAGCATCAACTATCACCCAGGTAAAGCCAATGTGGTAGCCGATGCTTTGAGTCGCAAGGCTTATTGTTCTTCTTTAATGTCTGGGCAGTCAGAGCTTCTTGCAGATCTGACCAGTTTGGGAGTTGAGATTGTTCCTCAGGGTTTCTTGGACATGCTCAGGTTGCAGCCGTTGTTGATTAAGGAGATCAGGTCAGCTCAAAAGCGTAATCGAGAGATTCAGTTGATCTTGAATAAGATGAGAAAAGGCAAAGCACCGGGTTTTCGTGTGCATCAGTAGGGTGCTTTGTGGTTTGATGATTGTATCTGTGTTCCGAGAGTGCTAGAGTTGCGGGATGCCATTCTGAGAGAGGCTCATGATTCGATGTATTCTATCCATCCAAGCTGCACCAAGATGTTCGAGGATCTGAGGACTCGTTTCTTGTGGGTTGACATGAAGGTAGACATTGCTGAGTATATTGCCTTGTGTGATGTTTGCCGGCAAGATAAGGCTAAGCATCAGAGACCGGCTGGATTGCTGAAGCCGTTGTCGATCTCTTCTTAGAAGTGGGATGACATTAGTATGAATTTCATCACAGGTTTGTCGATGATGTCTCACCATCATAATGCTATCTTGGAGGTGGTGGATCATTTGACGAAGGCTGCTCATTTCATCCCTCTGAGCGAGAGGTACTCAGTTGATCAGCTGGCCAAGTTGTACATTGATCACATCGTGAGGTTGCATGGTGCACTGAGGAGCATCCTATCAGATCGTGGGCCTCAATTTACCGTGAGATTCTGGAGGAGCTTGCATGAGGCTATGGGTACACACCTGGTGTACGGTTCAGCTTATCATCCTCAGATAGATGGTCAAACGAAGCGTGTGAACTAGATTCTGAAGGATATGTTGAGGGCTTGTGTGGTCACCTTGGGCAAAGCTGGGAGGACAGTCTTTCTTTTGCGGAGTTCTCTTACAACAACAGCTTTCAGGCCAGTTTGGGGATGTCACTTTTCGAGGCGTTGTATGGTAGGAGATGCCGTACCCAGCTCATGTGGTCAGAGATTGGTGAGAGGTCTTTCTTCGGTCCTGACCCTATCAAAGCTGCAGAAGAGAAGGTTCAGAAGATCAGAGAGCATATCCGGGTTGCTCAGAGCCGTCAGAAGAGTTATTCGGATAAGAGAAGGAGGCCCCTTTCTTTCGAGGTTGATGATTGGGTGTATCTCAAGGTGTCACCTCTCCGTGGCACGCGTCGCTTCCATATTTGAGGAAAGTAGGCTCCGAGATTTATTGGTCTTTTCCGGGTTCTGAGGAAGATCGGTGAGCTTGCTTACAGGTGGGAGTTGCAATCCGAGCTGGCGGGTGTGCATTCTGTGTTCCACGTTTCTCACTTGAAGAAGTGTTTTCGAGTGTCGGAGGAGCAAGTTGTCCCTGATGCTTTGGATATTCAGGACACGCTCGAATACCTGGAATACCTTGTGAAGATTCTTGATGAGGCGTACAAGGAGACGAGAAGGTTCAAGATCAAGTTTCTCAAGGTCCAATGGAGCAACCGCACCG
Source organism: Zoysia japonica (assembly GCA_001602275.1). Classification (NCBI taxonomy): domain Eukaryota; kingdom Viridiplantae; phylum Streptophyta; class Magnoliopsida; order Poales; family Poaceae; genus Zoysia; species Zoysia japonica. The sequence continues at coordinate 504,365 of BCLF01000083.1, read as the reverse complement.
AACGAGAGGCTACTTAGGAGAAGGAAGAGAGCTTGAGGAAAGAGTTTCCCTATGTGTTCGAGTCTGCTACTTGATCTCGAGGACGAGATCCTATAAGAGGGGAGTCTGTAACTGTTCGATAACTTTTAACTTGTAGTAATAATATTTATAAACTTACATATCTTGAAAACATAATATTTATAAAATTACTCCTACTACTACAACTTTTAATAACTACTCTTTCATGTTCAAGTCCTCCTCTTCTTCATCCTCTTGAATAGCTGAACAAGGGTGTCGAAGGGGAAGTCAGGCTGGCACAGACAGTATGCGGTTTGCAACTGCCTGCGCAAGCTCTCCGCGCTCCGACTCCATCGTCTCAAGGAGACGACTGAGCATCCCTTCCAACGGACCCATGGCATGGAGGAAGTGGGCAGGAGACCCCTCTTGGCCTAAAGGGAGCTGCAGACTCCCCAGTTTTAGCTTTTCACAGCACCGTTCACTTTATTCAAGATGTTCGATGCCATGTCGGTTTGAAGCCAGAGGAACCCCCGCAGAGCATCAAGATCACGGCGGGGGAGCACCCGCAGAGCCTCCGACTCCTGAAGCTGCCTCTCCAGCTGCTGCACTGTTTGGGCAGCCATCTAAGAAACGCACAGAGATGAAAGATGGTTGGAAGATGGTTTGAAGAGATGTAGAAGATGAGATGGTTCGAAGAGCACAGTTGCAACCCCCTTCTACAGCCCTTGGATGAACTCCTCGTATTCCGACGCTCCAGCTCCACTGAGCATTTCACATTTTGACACTCCAATTGGCTAGATGGAGGAGGATGACCAAGAGGTTGTGGATCTAAAGGCAGATCCTGACACCTCAGGAGATGCTGAGTTTGCTTGATGTCTTCATGTTGAGTTGAATAAAGGTCTCCGGAGGGTTCTGGAACTCGGAGAGGTGATGGTCCTTAGTGATTCCGAAGGGGATGATGACGATGGAGACGACGAGAGCGCAGAGAAGTTATCTCTGGTTTTCTCTCAGCCAGGACATCGTTCCTTGATCGCTTCCTCTGGTAAAGAGGAGGAGGAGGAAGTGGCCGGCCAAGAGAATACTGGTCTCTCAGAGTCTCCTCCCAATCCTGGTGAATAGAAGGGGACCACGTCCAGGAACGATGGGAAAGGAGATGGTAGCTCCACCTAGATTTAGATCTTTTTCCCTTTAACTGGAGTTCTTGTACTAATAATGTAATCGTAGTAATAATATTGTGAAGAAGTCTTGTTCCATCACCTATGAAGCTTCCTTCATTTCAAAATATGTAATGCTGCAATATTTGGATATGTTCTGCGAATTCGCCTTTGAGAATTTTGAATGCGAACTTGTTTGGGCTAAATTTCCTTAGCGCATTTGTGCAACTATGGTAAGCTGAATTGATTGTATTCGGGATTAGTCTCTGCGTTTTATGACTTGGTAACTAAATCCCTTATGTGCGTTAAGCACTTTGGGAGGGAAAAAATACAAACGACCAAACCCATTCAGCGCGTTTGAGCACATCGGGTGTTTAGGCAACGTTGTAACTGAGCCCCTTGAGCACTGAGCTCATCCGGCATGAAAGAAGAGTGCCGCCGAACCCTATTTAATGTGTTGAGCACACCGGGTGTTTGGGCACTGAGCCCCTTGTGTGCGTTAGGCACATCAGGCGTTTCTGTTACTCCTCATCAGGTCAAAGGCTGTTTGGGCCATTGGGGTTCCTTCTGTGAGAAGCCTTGTCCATTCAAATTCCAGTAACCATCACTGTTATGCCTTTATTAGGCCTTGAACGAGAGAAAGTTTCTCCACTCTCTCAGCGTCGTTCCCCATTCTTGCTTTCGCAATCCAAGCACCGCCATTGCCTCTCTAGGTTGAGAGATACTCTCCACTGCCTCCAAATCACCTTCCAGGTTATGTCCTCACCTACGCATTTGGAATACGCCAGTTCATCGATGTCTCCCCCTCCGATCCCAAGACAATCACCACCGGGAATGAGAGGAGAAGACAAATTACTTGAAGACGACCACCATGACTTGAAAGAGGTTGGATAACCTCTACCAGCGAGGTATTATCCCTGAATACATTGAGTCCGAAATCCCGCAGGTCAAAGATGTTGCCGAGCCGTCGGATGGGCAGTTAACAGTTTGTGAGACACATATTCTTTGCGGCTTTTGTGTTCCTGTTTCAAAATTCTTCGTGTCTATGTGCCAGGCTTATAAGATAGAACTAGTTCATCTCAAACCTAGCTCCATAGCTGCTTTAAGCATATTTGTGGTGCTATGTGAATGTTCATTGGGAATTGAACCAGATGTTGCTCTCTGGCGATCTCTGTATACAGCTTCCTATTACAGAGATCAAGTCATGGTATTTTCAGTAGGCTTCACCTTAAGGAGTAAGGAGAAGTACATTGAATTGTTCCTTAGGAAGAGCTGGAAGGTGATCATAGATGGTTTCTCATGAAGATAATTGATAAATCGGTAGTGAAGGGAAACTACCTACTACCGTTTATCACTCCAGATGTGAATGCTCTCCCAAATTAGTCCAATAGAATCAAAGCTCTTACAGAAATTCTGGCACTCAAAAGCAAAGGGCTGAATGGTAAAATTATTGCGGATGAATTTGTACGAAGACGGTTGAACCCAATTGCAACAAGTCATCCATTAGCCTTCGGTTATACTGGTCTTCAAGATCAGAACAGAACTTTTTATGAAGGTAACTCTTGATTACTCAGGTAATCCATAAGTAATTTCAATGAGTAACACGCTAGTGTTCTGACAATCTGTAGAGATTTCAGAAGAGGAAGTGGTGGCTCGTTTGAAAGAACACACGAGGTCACTAGGCCAGAGAGCCTTCCTCCACCTTTTTTTGCTGTGAATCCTCCTCCAGAGGTATCAATTGATTCTTGTCACCTTTTTTCGCAGCGAACTCCAAATGTAGGGGAGGTTCACTCTTGCTTCAAATAACGTTGATATTGTCCTTGATGATAGTTGTGAGTATGAAAACAACAAGAACACTGATGTGCGCGGTGTTCCCAATTAAGCTCAAGCTGAAGCTCTACCTGTTTTGCCTGAAGAGGCTGCGAAACTTCCAGCACATGAAGCATCATCGGGTGCTGGACCTGAGATAGAAGTTAGAGAGCAACAATTGCTTACTCCCGAAGAGGATGTAGGAGTGAGAGTGCTAGAGATGCTGGCCGCAAGTGCCTCTGCAAGTCACTCATCTGCTACTCCGAAGGAAGTTGTACAGGCTATCTCCAATGCTCCTCAAGTGACTACTCCAAGGTCTAGTGGTTCAACACCTGCCCAAACTCTAGCTCCATCACCTTCACATCCAGTGCAATCTGGGTCTACCAAGCATTCTCGCGAACCTGTGGCAAGAAATCCTTATCTTCAGGGGCATTTGGTCCCTCTCAAACAAGTTTTCACTTCTATTTACAAGGGACTTTGCCTTTTTCATCAGGAGGGAGAACAAGGCTCAAAAAGGATCAGCAAGCGACTGAAAGTGAAGAAATCTGTAAACCTAAAGTAAGCTTCCTATTTTGATTATTTATCTTGAATTTGAGTATCGATAGGATGTTCATCAACCCAGGTTCTCCAAACTATCCTCTGCAACTACTTCAATAAGGACAGATGTTGCAGTTAACCAACAAGGAGTCTTTACATCTGTTCAAGATGTTGTGCTAGGACTATCAGATGCCTTGCAGAAACAGATTGTAGAGTCTTGCAGTGCTGCTGGATCTCTAATTAATGTTGCTGAGAAGAAAGCAAAACTCCAATCAGCAGACTATGCCAAGTTGCAAGGACAGGTTACTAACTTGAAAGAAGTGGCAAAGGAAGCTGACGAAAAAGATAAGCAGATCCAAAACATGTCATAAGAATTAGAAAGTGCCAGATCAGAAATTATTGATAAAGGCAAGCAACTTCAAGATATGACCACAGAATTGGAAACCATCAAGTCCAAGCTAGAAGCGACTGAAGCTGAAAACAACAAATTGCGGAAGTCTTCCTCTTCTGAAGATATGGTCACTAGCCCTTCAAAAATGCTGGCGTGTGCCAAAAGTCACTATCTTGATCTAGATATATCCTTAGTGAGTTCTAGATTTCAGTGTTCTTCGCCGGGTCAATGCCACAAGCTTTTTGAAGATGTTTTCGATGTTGCTAATGCTTTTGTAGATGACCTTAGTTTCACCGATCCATCTTCTGATGAGAACTGATGTAATAAGATATGTACTATGTGCTAATCAATGTCAATTTTGAATTGACTTATTGTGAGTATGATATGTAGCCCCTTGCTTTTTGTACGCTATGCATATGTGCGTGTAGAAAGTAACTTAGAATGAACTCATATGCACTTAATAGGTATTTTAAGACTTCAGCCTTGTGAAAGACATCCGTTACTAAAATCGCCATATCAAGAGGTAGAGAGTTTGTGCCGATGATGGGTTAGTGTGATTAAGCTCGTAGCTATATAAGATAGCTGTTTGGAGAAAACCAGTCCTAGAATGGCCGCAGGTGCCTATTAGCGTTGTATCTTGTGCAACCGTCCAACGGCCAAGATAGAGTGCCCGGATGAAAAAAGAAAGGAGCGCTTTATTGAACCACAAGGGATGGCTAAAGCTTCCTTATATGATAAAGACAATTTCTGAGAATGAACTATCATCCTTTATTCAATAATTCACAAGATGTACATTATACGTAGAACTTACATAACTAGTCTGCATTCCAAGTGTTCGGTAACAACTCGCCGTTGATATAAGCCAATACGTAAGCCCCATGAGATACTTGATCTACTATAATATAAGGCCCTTTTCAGGGTGAGGAGAACTTGTGCTTATCTGTTGTGTTGATATCTTTCTTGGGGACTAAGTCCCCGATCTCCAGAACATGATCTACCACCTTCTTGTTGTAATGTTTACGGAGCATGGCTTGATACTTGTCTACTTTTGATACTGCTAATCTTCTTGATTCTTCCAGAAAGGTCAGACCAAGATCTCTCGCGGCAGCTTGATTATCTTCATCAAAATGTAACACCCGATGAGAACCCAAGTGGATCTCCGGGGTAGTACTGCATCGGCCCCATACACCAGATTAAATGGTGTATCTCTGGTTGCCCAACTCGGGTTTGTGCGCAGAAACCACAAAATTGGTGGCAACTCTTGAACTCAATTCCTTCCTCTAGCTTCAAGCTTTTCTCGCATCCTCTTCTTCATCCCTTGAATGATCAAACCGTTGGCTCTTTCAACTTGGTCATTAGTTTGTGGGTGAGCTACTGAAGAGACTAATGTTGTGTCCCGAGGTCAGCACAGCATCGCTGAAACTTGTTTCCCTTGAATTGGGTCCCATTATCTGTTGTGATTTTCTTAGGGACTCCAAAGTGCACAACAATTGCCTTCAAAAATTTGGCGGCAACTTCTTGAGTATATTCACCAGCGGCTCAGCTTCTATCCACTAAGTGAAAGTGTCGATGGCCATGATAATGTGTTTATATCCCTTCTGTCCCCTGGGCAAAGTTCCAATGATGTTAATTCCCCAGATAGCAAATGGCCAGGACAGAGGAATTGTCTGGAGATTACTGGCATGCTTGGTTGTTTGATGCTGAAAGAACTAGCAATGACGGCACTTGCAAGAAAAACTCTGATCGGGTATCTACAATCTTCGGGCTCTTCAAGATCAAGCAATGAAACTTTATGATCCCCAGCTGGTATCTTGACTAATACAGATGGATGTAAGATTTCTTCAATGATAACGTCACGGGAACAGCTAATCTAGAAGATACTAGCCAGGCTAGATGATCTGCATCTTGATTGCCAATCTTGAAATATACCGGATCTCAAATCCATCAAAGGAACTTTCCATAGACCGAACAACTTCTAACTAAGCAGCCATCTTCTCATCTTTGCATTCATATTCTTTATGGATCTGCCGGGCCACCAACTGAGAATCGCCTCGGATCATCAATCTCTTGATGCCCATAGACTAAGCAATGCGTAGACCATTGATCAAGCATTCATACTCTGCAACATTATTGGTGGCTTTGAACTTCAGCTGGATTGCATACTTCAAAGGCTCCCCTTCGAGAAGTTTTAGCACAACTCCAGCCCCAGCCCGTTTGAGAGTAAACGAGCCGTCAAAATACATTATCCAATGATCGAGTAATGTTGAGGACCAGAAGAGGTCCATTCAACAATAAAATCAGCTAAAGCTTGGCTTTCTATGGCTCTTCGAGGTATAAACTCTATGTGAAACTGCCTTAACTCTACTACCCAATGAGATATGCATCCTGTAGCATCTCTACTGTATAAAATACGAGAGAGTGGGCGATCAAAGACTACCTTAATCGAATGCGTGAAGAAGTAATGCTTCAGCTTTGGGGATGTCATCAACACCGCATATAGCACCTTCTGCGCTTGAGGGTACCTTGTCTGAGCGTCCTTTAGAATCTCACTGACGAAATACACTTGTGACTGCACCGAATTCCCTTGGTCGCTGACTCAATCTACTGTAAGAATAGTACTGACCACCGAATCAGACGCCGTCACATAAAGTAGCAACTCTTCTTCGGGCTTTGGCGGTACCAGAGTGGGTATCCTCTTAAGATATTGCTTTAATTTTTGGAAAGCTGCTTCTTCTTAACTATCCAATTGGAATCCATCTTGCTTGCGTAACAGCTTATAAAATGGCATACCTCTTTCTCTCGATCAGGATATAAATCTACTAAGGGCAGCCATCATTCTAGCTAGCTTTTGGATTTCCTTTCAAATTCGGGGTGGTTGCAGCTGTTCAATAGCCTCCACCTTCTTCGGATTTGCATCGATCCCTCTCTCAGAGACCATATACCCCAGTAGCTTGCCGCAAGATACTCTGAAGAAACACTTCTTCGGGTTAAACTTCATTCGATACTTTCGAAGGTTATCGAAGGTCTCAGTGAGGTCCTTGAGCAGATCCCCCCACTGTTTGGACTTCACAATGATGTCATCAATATATGCTTTGACGTTTCTTCCAATCTGGTGTTCAAAAATGATATGAACACACTTTTGATACGTAGCCCCGACGTTTTTTAGGCCGAACGGCATCTTCATGTAATAGTAAACTCCGAAAGGAGTGATAAACACTGTATTTTTTTGTCTTCAACTCTCATATTAATTTGATGACAGCCGGAGTAAGCATCAAAAAAACCAAAAAATTTACTGGTGGATGTTGAGTGCACGATCTGATCAGTTCGAGGCAGAGGATACTCATCTTTAGGATATGCTTTATTCAAACACGTATAGTCTACACACATCCGCTACGAACCATCAGGCTTTTTTACTAGTACAGGATTTGCTAGCCAAGTAGGATAATCTATCGTTCTAATAAACTCGGCTTGTAATAGCCTAGTGATTTCCTCGCGAATGGCGCCACGCCAATCTGGGGTGTACCTCCGCTCCTTCTGTTTGACTGGCTTGAGTGTCGGGTCAGTCCTCAACTTGTGCTCAATAACCTCCCTGAGGATACCGGGCATATCCGAAGGTGTCCATGCAAAGACATCGGCGTTTTCCCGAAGAAAAGCGATGAGCACAAGTTCCTATTTTGGGGATAGAGAACCCTCGATGACCACTTGCTTCACTGGTTCATTGGGATCCAGCGAAACATTTTTGTTCGGTGCTGGTGGCAGCACTTCTTCATGTGTAGCCGAGACTTTAGGAACCGGCTCTTCGAGAACTTTGACAATGGATTTTGGTACAGAAAGTACCGCACCACCATCCGTACAGGCTAGCATGGATGATCTAGTCTCCAAGGCTCCTTGCTTGGAAGTGACCCGCTTGAAGTGACCCGCACGGCTCAGCGAGTTGATGTCGCATTTGACCGTCTCCTTGAGATCGGGGACGATCATAATGACCCCAAGGGCCCTGGCATCTTCATCGTAGCGTACACCGAATGGACAGCGGCCATAAACTTAAGAAGGAATGGCCTCCCGAGGATATAGTTATACGCCGAATCAAAATCTGTCACCTCAAAATTGAGGACTTCTCGACACTTGTTATCTCCATGACCGCAAGCAACGGTCAGATCAATCTTCCTCCCCAAGGATTTTGATGAAACCCCTGGAATCACTCCATGGAATCTTTCATCTACGGGCTGCAACGCTGACAGAGGCAAACCCATTTTCTCGTAAGTACATTTCATGAGGAGGTTTAAGGCTGCACCTATATCAATGAAGGTCTTTGCCACGTTGCTCCGGTGGATTGGGATCTTGACCATGAACGGCAGGTTCCTGGTTTATAGCTCTGTCTTCGGGTGATCTTCAAAGCTGAACGTGATCAGGACTTTATGCCACCGCATCTTTTTGCTAACAAAAACGGAATTGAGCACCTCCCGCTCGTACTTCTTGTACTAGGTCTTGGATGGAACTGCAGTACTTTCTCCAAAGATCATGTTGACTTCGAGGAATTCTTTCTCATCATCTTCTTCTTTTGCTCAATATAGTAAGTGCATTCAGTGAAGTTATGGAACCTGGATCGATGAACCAGACACCATTTCTGTGCATCTTCTGGCTTGTCGAAGGGCTTCTTTTTCTCGAGACGTTGTCCAATTTCTCGCTTGGCGATGTTGAGCTCCCGATCATCGAACTTCTTGCGGGAGCTCTTAGTCTTTGCTTCTCCCGTAATCCGAGGTCGAGCTTCTGGTGTCTTGATGCAGGTTTTGACGATTGACAAGAGGTGGCCCACTGTTCGAGGTTCCTCAATGGCAAGACATTCTGCAGTGTAAACATCAGAGACACATTCTCTGAAGGCTAATGACCTTCAAATCTTCAATATGAGGAATAGAATTCCTCATTTGACTAAATCTCTTCACATAATCCCGATGACTCTCATCGGGCTTCTGCTTGATGGTTCGGAGAGTTTTCGCTGTTGAGGGCCTCAAAGGTCCCCCAAAAATTCCCGATGAAGGTTGCATAAAGCTGATCCAAGTCTGAAATGTGGACTCAGAAAGATTGACCAGCCATGATCGAGCTGATCTCGATAGAGCAGTAGGCAAATAGTTAGCCTTTACTCTGTTGTCTTCCCCAGCAGCCTCTATAACCGTGGAGTAGACTTGGAGAAACTCCTCTGGGTTTGATGGCCCAACATACTTCTCGATTGGTCCTGGTTTGAATGTCTCAGGCCATCGGACTTGTCATAGACTTGGGGCAAGAGCATTGAATGAGCTCTGGCTTGACTGAGCCCGATGAGGAGCAACTTCAGCTGCTTCTCTTCGATGCTTGTTGGCATCGAGCAACTTCAGCTGCTTCTCTTCGCTGCTTGTTGGCATCGACATCATTTCGCGCGTCATTTCTGCGCGGATGATCAACGGTACGATCCCTTTGACTTCATTGCCTGTAGAGGCTGTGTCGTAAATCTTCGACAGAGAGACGGTGTCCCTACTGGGGAGATGTAGCTGAAGCAGAAGGAGCTCTTTGAGAGGATGGTCCTCCATGAGAATCGCCACGGTGTGAAGCCTTGGACTGATTTTGGCTTGATGGCATCGTATGGCCTATTCGGCTAGCAATCTCCAACCCTAACTGAACCAATAATGCCAGAGGCGAACTATCAGCCGCCAAATGCTGCATGCAGTCAAGGATTGTTTGGAGACGAGTAGCTTTGAAATCAGTTTGTAAATTTCTTATCGGAGGGCCTAAAAAGTTGGTCCTTGCTGCACTAGAACCAATGGTGGGAAGGTTACATGACGATCTGGATGAAGGTGCCAGATTATTCTTCCCAGCAACATTGCTCTATCGCAACTTGATGTTGCGATTCCACTCCGGATACCCCATTCTCGAGGGATAATCCCAATCGGAGCTGAAGTCATCATTGGTGCAGTCGTTGTCGCTGTCGCTACTAGAATTATAGCATTCCAGCCTATTAGCTTCATGACCATTGAAGCCCCTCAAAGGTATGAATGATTTTTGTGATTGAATAAGAACCATGAACTACCTCGTTGGATGCAGGTTTATCAACACTATTCTACACTTCTACGAGTTGGTTGCTTCAAGATTGTTTGAGTCTCTGAAGTGTTTCCAAGGAGAGAGCTGGTCCAAGCTAAGGATGATCTTGAGCCATGTGTTGCTTAGTTTTTAGGCCTTGAGTCTATAGGAAACACCGATACTATTAAGAGGGGTTGGGTCACTCGTCTCGATTTTACAAGAATTAGGGTGTGTGGATGCTTTAGGTTTTCTGAGACACTTGAATGATCAGTCGAAACTTGAAGATGTCAAGAGTTGCAGCCGAAAGCATGAAGATCTTGAAGAAGTCAAGTTCCAGCAGTTGAAGAGGTCATCGAAAAGTCCGTCGGTGTCACCGAACAGTCCGGTGAGGGTCGCAGCCAGGAATCCAGAGAAGATGTTTTTTTGGGAGTTGAGTCAGGAGGTCACCGGACAGTTCGACGGGTGTCATCGGACAGTCCTGTGGGTGCAGGAGCTTGAAGTCCAGAGAGAGGTGCTCTCTGGAGGCAACAGGAAGAGTCACCGGACATTCCGTCAGTCAAAGACCGGATAGTCCGGTGAGCTCCAAAAGAAGTGTCTTTGAAAGTCCAGAAGAGAAGGTCACCAGACAGTTTGGTGATCGTATGAACCGAACAGTCTGGTGTCACATGGAATGGATTCCAGAGAGATTTCTGCCAGGTGAAGACCAGGAGTCACCGGACAGTCCGGTGGTCCCAGTCACCAGATAGTCTGATGACTGCAAAAAGCAGACAGCTTTTTAGCAACGGCTCTTAATTATTAATTCAGGTCTTGGGGTCTGTTTGAATCGTTGGGAGAGCTGTTGTGGAGCTTACTCGCGGCCAGAACAGTTGGAGATTATTTGTTGAGAGCCAAAGTTCATCGAGAGGAGCACAAGAGAGCATCTAGCGATATCTTGGATGCTTGTGAAGAGTATCAAAGAGCATCCATACATTCTTAGAGCTTGTGAGGTTGAGAGGAGTGTCTTCAGCGAGTTACTCTTGGTCTATGGTAGCCTAGACCAGTTAGGCATCGTTGTCCAAGCTTTCGAAGCCTCGTGGAAGACGACATCAAGTTTGTACACGGTTCCGGATCCTCCGCTCGAAAGGAACACCACGAGTGAGCGCCCGAGCCTTGGAGGCTTGCTCTAGTGCTTGGGTATTGTTTGCTACAGCCGAGGTGCCGGTTTCTTCACTCCGGGAGTGAAGCATACCCTTGTGAGCATCGTTTCAGAAATGACGAGAGGATTAGGGGAAGACGCCATCCTTACGAAACCTCAAGAAAAATCGCTGAGCATTTCTGTCACTCTTCTCTTTACTTACTGTATTCATATTCTTGTGAGTAGTGTGATAGGTTGTTTAGTTGCTTCTCTCGGTGGCTCTCATGTTGAGTTGGTTACTAGCTTGATAGGTTGTCTTCTAGCTTGTTTTACTCTTCTTTAGCCCTTACTTACTATGAGTTGTTTGCTAGTTTTGCTAGATTATAGTAAGAGAAATAAATTAGTTTAGTGGTGTAAGTGCCCGATTTAACCCCCCTTCTTGGTCACTTGATCCTTTCACAGCCCTAGCTCGGGGAACTTGCTGTTGACGAGGTTGAGAATCACCCTCGACTAGGTTGGTAACTTCTTCAATCCTTAGGAGGACCAACGTGTGATTGGGACCCAAGTGGAACACTTGGAATCTCAGTCGTAGTAGGCAAAACGAAATTTGAGAGAAAGCCACGAGGCACTTCAGCCGATGAGCCAAAGAACCTTCTCCATCGGCGACAAAAACCAATGTTCTGAAACAGAATGTGGTGCCAGCTGGGAAAACAAATTTGCTTGAGGAAGCCGTGGATGAAATTTGGACTAACTTCACCTCACACTCCCCTACTTGGCGCGCCTCTGTCAACGTCTGAACTACGAGTTCGAGATCAGGAGATATTGTAAACAGGGTCGAATGTGTAAGTAGCATGAAGCTAATCTCAAAAAGGACTGACATGAGGAATTTAGACTAGTTTGGGCCTCCAAGAGGATAACAACCTTACGTCCAGTGAGTGTATGTACTCTTGGTCTGGAAACAGATTTTGCCCTATTGGGCAGGTTACATATTTATAGGAGGGGTAGCCCTCCCGTGGAAATGACAATTAACCACGTCTTAATATTGGTAACGTCTATTCCTAATTATAGGAGCGCGCTCGTTAAGCATAACGGCCCGTTTAATAGCAGTAATTGCCTAGCCATTAACCGTGCTTCAAATGCCGCGTCGTGGCGTCGTGGGGCCGTGGGTAGCCGTTCCACTAGTGGTTGCTCCTGACTGGGCCACGACCCGTGGAGCTAATCGTGAATTCCTGGTTTCGGCTCGCGCTTGTTCGGGAGATGAAAATTGAGGGCATTGACAGTTTCTATTGCATAAAAAAATTTCCACCTACCCATCCCTTGTTTCAACCACTAACAGATGCATAGCAACCACATTACCCATTCATAAGTTTCTGCCATAAAATCATTTACAAAATTCGCACCCAATTTTCAATCCGAATCTGTTTTTAGGCTTTACCATATATCTAATACGGAGGTCCATCATTAAAATAATCATAACTTTTGTTTATGGACTCTAAATTAGACATATAAGTACTTTTCGGATATGTACAGAAAATTTTCCAACCTCTCATAGGCCTAGAAGTATTTGTTTTCGCGCTCCAAATTATTGGTACAGATTTAACAGAAATTCAAAATTTTCTCTATACCACATCTTTTATCATATTCATCTAAAATTTGGTTTTGCACCATCTTCTGCTTCTGGTTCAAAGAAAAATATCAGAAAAATAAAATAAAAATAAAAAAATTTGAAGATCTAGAAGCTGGGAATTATCTTTTGCTAATTTTTTATGTGCCGAACAGTTTGCTGATTTTTAGAGCCTTATCGTTTGTGTTGTTGCTTTCCTTTGATATTTTCATTCATATTCTTGTAACATCTGGATTTTTGTAAGATTAGGCATCAACTAGAACATAATACTTAGAACACTTATTCAATATTACTATCTGTTATATAATTATGTTCCACTAATCATTATTTCAGCCCTCCAAGCTCCACATACCCACCAATTGTGGAATCACTACTCCCTAGTTTCTCCTGGCACTGGTTATACCATCCTTTGCTTTGCTTTGGTAAGAACCTTGCAAGAGCTCGATAAGGCCTTTTTTGTAGAATTTTCACTACCCATCCCACTATAGTTGTAGAAATAATATTTTATGCTATCTATATACTATTTTTTTAACCATGACAGGAAGAAAAGGAGGTCAATACAATGTGAGCAGTACTTTGCAAAGAGTCCTTGATATTATCAAGGCAAACTTTAAAAAAACAATGAGTTTGTGGACAATATGTTGGCAAGCCTTAAGAGATGTAATCCACCTGAGATGGGTGTCGCACGTGATCAAAAGACACATGAGGTTCAGACGATTGTTACATCATCTCCTTCCACGAGTAATTATATTCTTGCATCTCTTCCTTTATATGATGGTTTATACTATATCTATTCCATACTAATGAAGGTAGTAGATGACAAATAATTGCAATGCCTGGTCGTACATTTCATAATGTATCTATTCCACCAGAATGTGCCAAAGTGCAACTAATTAAGGTAGTAGATGACAAGTATCTTGATTTTAATCTCCATTATCCTGATGAGGAAGAGAGGATTGACACTCTGGGAGATGCCGTTAATAATTTTGTTCTTTGGCACCGACGAGACATTGTTTTGCAATCTGCGGTTGAAACGACACCAGTGTCTCGACCTACTCCAGCACTTTCACCTCGGTCATTTCCAACAGAAGAGAATAAAGGTGCTGGTGCTGAGAAGCCTATCATGGACCCCCTCGCCTCTCGAGAGACAAGAGGATGAGGCTGCTGCTTGTAACATCCCGAATTTTCGAGTTAATAAAGTGGCAATTTCCCCAATTTTCGTTCCAATTAAATTATCTGTTCCAATATTTCGTTCTATTCAAAATCGTTCATACCAAATTTCGTTTCGTCCAACTCCGAAATCCGTCCATCTAAATTAATCCGGTGCCGAAATAATTTAGTCCGCGTAATTTTTACGTTTGACTAAATTATTTTTCCGAATTTCTCTAATTAATTTTTTCGGGTCTCTAAATATTTCTCCTAATTAATTTCTACAGCCTTCCTAATTGTTTCACGTTTTTCAATTAATTCTCAGATTAATTCCTAACCCCTATTTTTCACCCACCTATAAATATTCTTCCACCAATAAATATTCTTCTAACCCTAATCCCTTCCCCATCCGCATTTCTCCAGAAAATTCTTGCAACCGCGCCGCTCCTCTCCTGCCTCGATCTCGTCGCCAGCCGCGCGCGCCCAACTCCTGCGTCGCCATCAACCACCGCGTGGAAACCAGAGCCGTCGACTCCCGCGTCGCTCGCTCACTTCGTCCTCCGCG
>BCLF01000083.1:424363-489972 GCA_001602275.1 Zoysia japonica | reverse complement strand
CGTCGCCCGCTCACTTCGTCCTCCGCGCCATGACGTCGCCAGCAGCGCCGATTTCTGAGCCGATTTCCGCGCCGTGTCGCCCGCGTCAGCCGCGTCGTTGAGGTTCTGAGTCGCGCCGTCCCCTCAGCCGCTGCGTCGGTCAGCCGAGTTGCCGCGCACCTGCTCGCGTCGGTCAGCCGAGTTGCCGCGCACTGTCCTCTGGTCCACGCCGTCTCCACCGCCTGTTTTCGATCCCTGCGCGAGTCCTGTCGTCGCGTGATATTTTCCTCTGGACTGAAGCCTGCGGTCGTGGATCTCCGAGCCAGTGTCTTCCGCGCTCTGCTCTGCCTGACCCCATCCTCGTCCTGCGTGGCACCAAATTCCAGTACACGGTTCCGGTTCCCGATTTTCGATCTCCGATCTCTGATTTCGTCTCCGAATTTCAGATCTCGGTGAGAACAATTTCCCTTCTCTTAAATTCATTTTCCGTTCTGATTAATTGTTAGATTAATTGCTATTTTAACCTGCGATTAATTTTTCTGCAATTAATTTAAATACTTGTAATCTCGATTGTCTACAATTTTCGTGTGATCTCCAATTAATCTCGAAATTGGTCCGTTAAATTGTCTCGTCGCAATTATCGTGTAGGGTTGTTCCGAGAAACGTTTTACGCGCGTTTAGTCTAGTAATTTCGATTTAGATTTAATTCCGGTTCTATTCTTTGTCGCGTAATTAGTGTCTAATCCCTGTTGTTCGTGTTGTGATTAGCTGCTGTCTCTGAGGAGGAGTTCTGCAAGGCCGATCAGTTCGACGATCCAGATCCCGACTTCGATCCCGAGTTGCCAGGCAAGCCGCGTTCCTTGATCACTTTGTACCCAGCATTTTAAACTGCATGTTTTGTTTGCAACCTTAATTTGCATGCCAACTATTTTAAAATGTGCTAGCAACATTCCTAAGCCGTGCCAATTTACTGTTCCACAAATATCAACCCTAGGACTGCTTTAGTACATTTGTTTTACTTTTATGCTTAGCCATGCTTAGTCGCATTTATTTTCATCTCACACCTATCACTATAAAATGGAATTTGTGTTAAATGCTTTTGAACTGTGCTTCAAATGTGTGAGTATTGCAAATAACTATACATAACTATTTAGCAGGAGCAGGTTGGAGTATGAGGAGCTGGGGGACTTTTGGGAAGTCCCTGTACGCGTACCTGTTGCGGGTACAACGGGAAGATCCGGGCTGGGATCTTTCCGTGAGACTTGTTGTTGGCGTTGAGGATGGAGATGGTGCCTGCCCCGGCAATTAAGGACTGAGTCCTTCGAGCCTTGTACGCTCAGTTGACAACCATGCACATCACGTTACCCTGTATGGGCAGTTGGCTTGATCTTGAAGCTTGCCGAGACTGGTTGTTTACCCGTGGGTTGGCGGTGTAGTGTTAGTATGGTGTCGAGCTCTGACTCCTCACATGAGATCGAGATACCCCACCTGATCAATGGTAGGCTCTTCACAGCTCCAGGACCCGATTGTGTAGGCTTTTGGGATCCCTATCCTGGAGGACGGATGATGCCAGTTAAAGCTTGTGGACGGGTCTTGTGTGTTCGTCGGGGCTACGACGGTAGTTCCCGATGACGCATCTCGTGGGTCCAGGTGCATAACCTCTGCAGAGTTTTAGTCAATGCGCATTGCCACGTCCTTTTGGAAAGACACCCCCCTGAGTTGTGCTCCTCGTTGAGTAGTTTTGTTTTTCTTCCTCCTCTCCTTTTTCAAAATATTTTTGACTCCAGCCTTTGAGCTGTGGCCGAGTGTGGAGATTACATCGGCATTAAAATAAACCCCCGTCCGAGATAACGGAGATCTCTGCGGGGCAAGATAATAAAATTTGACAAGTTTAAAAATAAAGCTTTCTTGCATCTTTAAATAAAATAAATATTTTAAACTTGCATTTAGCACTTGAGCCATGCCTTTACCCTTGAAACCATTTGAATGCATACATTGTTGTTAGGTAGTACGCGGTTTGCTGAGTATTCGTACTCACGGCTTTCTAATTTGTTGTTTTCAGAGGATACTCTCAGCTTTGACTTCGGCTACGTCTCTGACGGTCCGTGACGTTCGCTCCTGTGCTCAAGCTAGCCTGTGTGGAGGAGGTTCGCTACTGCTGCCATGTTGATGCTTCCACTGTGGTTTTTGTTGGATTCACGATAGTGATATATCTGCTCTGAGATATTTCCGGCATGCGTGCCGATAGACCCCTTTGGAGGATATTATTCTAATAATTTCACCTTGTCATGCTATTTTCTAATTTGTCTCCTGTTTAATATTTCTGTTATGGTTTCTCGATTGATCGCTTGTGATATCGTGATTGCCAAACTCCTGCGATTGGCAATGTCACGTGAGATCGGGACTTATCGAAAGGTAAGTGAAAACCCAGTCGTTACACTGCTGCTGCTGAGAGGCCTATCATGGACCCCTCTCCGCCTCTTGAGACACATGAGAATGAGGCTGCTCTTGCTGAGGGGCCTATCATGGTGCCCTCTCCGCCTCTTGAGACACATGAGCATGAGGCTGCTCTTGCTGAGGGGCCTATCATGGACCCACTCCACCTCTCGAGACACATAAGTATGAGAGTGTTGCTAAAAAGCTTATTGATGACCTCCCTATGCCTCAACTGACCTGTGCTAACGACTCAACATCCAGGAAGTGTATAGGTCAGTACCTTCTATTAACTCATATGTTAACCGCTAAAGTGTAGAACACACATTAATGTTTTCTTTTACAGTTGAAGTGTACCTCCAGGGTATGAGACAACCATACACCTATGAGAAAAAAGAACTAGTGGAGCACACGCCTCTGGTGCCCGAGGGTCTTCCTGAAGGATCTTGAGATCTTACAGAGGATGATTTTTTTGAGTTCAAACATGGCATGCCACTATTACCGAGCCATATGTTCAAGGAGAAGGACTAGATAATGCATATATTTCATGGGTGGTATTTAGAAGCATGTGCTAAAGGTGTTCAGTGTATCCAAGTTAAGATTCCTGGAGAACTTTTTAACATCGTGCCAATGGATCTAAATGTGCCATTCGAACACATACATGACCTCTATCGACTTCAGAGATTGGATGCCACTCTCATAACCATATGGTGTTTGTAAGTGTTTTGAACAATAATAACTTTATAATTAGTTATACTATTAATAAACACCATAATTGACTATATATTGTTTCACGTTTTTAGAATGTGCTTCTGCTCTGGTGCGCATAAGAAAGTTGGGTACCTTTCCCAACACCGATCAACATCCCTATGGGCCAATATGACTTGAAGGGCAAGAGGAAGAATCAACAAAAGGCGTTTCAAAAGGTGTTGGTCTAAAATGCTAGGGATGTTGTATCAGCCTACATAGGTAGGGCCATGTACAACTGGCGAGACAGGCAATGCATCATGGCTCCTTATAACTTTGAGTGAGTATACTTTCCTCTATCACTTACTTAACCCTACTTTTTACTAATAAATTGAAACACTAACATGATTAAGTGTACTTTTGTTATAGTGACCATTGGATTGCTTTCATGATATATCCAAAATATGGGAAGACTTGGGTATTTGACTCCCTTGATCGTGACAGGAGCACCTACAACGATTTTTTGAAAGTCCTTAATTGCGTAATGACCTCTAATATCATTTTATTTTTTTAGTGATCTGATAGTCATAATCATGACACAATATTTTTTATCGGTGACAGCGCTTACCGGTTCTACATCAATCTTGGAGGACAACATCATCCAAAACGGACAGAAAAAATGTCGTACAGAACACATTTTTCAGTACTACTACACCATAATTCAATAATCTATATCCCTATATTTTTGTCTATATCTTTGAGACTTTTAACATTTCTATTTTGTTCTCAAAGTGTGCAAAACAGACTCCTGGTAGTGTGCATTGTGGCTACTATGTATGCAAATACATAGAAGCTGGCTCTGAAAAATACATAGCATTGCCCAAAGAAGATTATGTATGGAAAAATGTAAGTACTTGCAGTTTTAGTACTATTTTTATATGCATTTTCACACTGTATCAATACTTGTATTTTAGTAATTACTAATTATGTTCTTAATATTGGCAGCCAGACAAACAGGTGCAAGGAAGCCAATTGGATGAAGCCACACTAAATGACATTGCAGCTCGGATGATCCGCTTTATGATGTATGAGTTTATTCATCCAATAGGTCAATATTATGAATGTTTAGGTGATGTGGCAACATATCCAGAACTTGCTAATTGGTGTGAAAAATATAACAATGCTCAACTAATTCAGCAAAACTTTGACGCTGGGCAAAAGAGAATTAATGAAGAAGACCGAAGTTGGCCAAGCAAATGAAATTTTAGTTGTTTGTTCTATGTGAAGTATGTATATTCAAATTAAGCTGCTGCTGTAGTAGATGAACTTGTGTACATATGTAACCCTAAACATTCACTTTGTGAATACATTGTCTCTGTCAATATATTTTATTAATCTATTATTTGCATTTGATTTGTGTTATTCAGATGACTTTTATTTAAATATATGAATGTGTTATTAAATACTAAAAGTGTCGGTTTTGTGACGTCACAGAAACCGACACCCTTAATCTAGGAAGTAGTGTCTGTCACGTGACGTCATAATACATGACATGAGAGTCCTGTAAATAATGTCGACAAAATTGATATCATTGAGATCGACGCTGTTGGTAGTGAGAGCAGTGTTGGTTACATGATATCAACACAACCGAAATCACAGTGAAAACATCAGTGTCGGTTCTATGACGTCATAATAAACGACACTGGTGTAACTAATAGCAGTGTCGGTTGCACGATGTTAACGTAAATCAGTGTTGGTTGCATAATATTAATGTAAATCAGTGTCGGTCGAGACACTGGTGTAACTAAGAGCAGTGTCGGTCAGATGATATCATGCCGTTCGATACTGTTGTTGTTGTTACTAGAGCCAATCAAATGATATCATGCTGTCTGACACTGCTGTTGTTGTTACTGGTGTCGATCAGATGATATCGTGCTGTCTGACACTGCGTTGTTGTTGCTTGTGTCGGTCTCGCTGGTGTCATCTTGACCGACACTGAATCAGTGTTGGCCGGATGATATCATTTGACTGACACTGATAATTTGATTAAGTGTCGATATATTCGACCCGATATTGATTACCGTTTACAGCAGTGTCATGTGAAGAGTGTTGAACAATTTGACCGACACTGCAGAACTTTATGACCCGATATTGAAGGGTCTTTTTGTAGTAGTGAGTGTAAGAAAAAAATGACTTATTTTTAGTTGCAGTTGGCTAACAATAGCTCTAAATAAAGATTTAAAATTATTCGAATACAAATATCAGAAAAGCTGAGCTCAAGGATTGAATGTGATTTTTAACTGCATGTCCAATCAAAACCATACTTGGAAGCATTCACGATATTGGTGGCGTTGCTTCAAGGCTCAGCCACACGCCTAGCCAATCGATGAAGCCCAGAATCGTGTCGTCGCTCGGCCATACGTGTAGCCTGCCGCCGTTCTTTGCTTCAAGGGCTTCAAGGCGGTGGTGCTGTCGCTGCCGAAGGCCCAGGGGCTTGGGAACCTTGCTGGGGCGCTGCGCCGCCTGCTGCTCGGCCTCCTCGCCGAGTACCGCTCCCATGGCGGGTTTGTCTATTCCGGAAACGGCATCGAGCACACAAGGGATGTCGCGGTAGCGCAGCATGGGATTCGTGTGCAGGTCTGTTAGCGCGTCTGCTGTGACACAGGCACAGGGTGCCGCCCGCCGAAGCTCCCGTGCGCGCCGCACCAGTGTTCGTGTTGCTGGGCCGGAGTGGGCCGCAATGTAATGGCGTGCGTTGGTTATATAAGCTGTATCAGTGACTTGGAGAAGGGACTAGAAATATGAGATAAACAAATATTACCTCGTTCCTCTGTCTTCCTCTTCCTCCTCCGGTTTCTCGTGCTCTCCCCTCCCCAATCTCCCAAATCCAGCTATCAATCCGTCGTCGGTAGCAAATGGGGAAGAACGATGGCGAAGGTCGTCGCCTCTGTGCTCGGCGAAAGAGGATTTGGGCGGGAGCTGTGGAGGACTGGATTTCAGCAATTTGAGAGCGTCAGGGGCGTGTGGATGACGATGGGTGCCTAGCGTGGAAGTGGGAACGAGTTGTCGATAGGATGCGGTTATTGACGCCGTTTCCCACCGGAGCTCCGTTATTTTGGCCTGGGTCCACCAAAAGACGACGTCCAATTAGAAATCTCCATCTGGCGGTAGGAGGCATGGGATGAGCATTTCGGAGAGAAGCCGCGTCCACGTCCCTCTCGTGGCTTGCGGCAGCCTCGGCAAGCGGCCCAACTGGCATAAAGCATAAAAATAGAAATTAATTAAACAACATGAACTTAGAAATTATAAGAATAAAGTATCCAAGGGAACACCAAAGCCTACTTAGAGCGTAGAAGTTATGAGTTATATAGAAATTTCATACAAATCAGCTCTATTTTACAGAAATAATGCATAACTCAAAAATTTTCTCGCAATCCATTAGGAGGCCCAAAAGTTTGTGATTAACAAGGGTTCACATATTTCCGCACCCATACGAATAGATCGACGAGATGAAACTAATGAAACAATTTTGAAAAAATTAAGAAATATAAAGTTTTTTTTTGAATTTTCAAAGATTAACGGTTCAAAATTAAATTCAAATTCAAATTATGAGCATGCATACAAAAAGCTAGCAAACTAATGAAGTAAAATTTGGGAAACTTGGATAACTTGAAGGAACTTTCTTGATTGAAGATTAACTATTCAAAATTAAATTAAGGTTAAATTACAAGATAAACTCGGAGGAACTTGGATGGCACCTACATAAAAACTTGTACGAGATGAAATTAAAAGAACAACTTTAAAAAACTTTGATAACACGAAGAACTTCCTTAAATTTTCAAAATTTAAACTTTAGAAAAAATCGAAAACTGAGAACATTCTTTTCTCAAATCTTTGCTCAACCGAATGAGCTTGGAACCCTGCCCGCACGACAGCTCCTAAAAATTTATTTGAGTTCCGCTGATATATTTTATTTTGTGTTCCTATTCCAACATTGTAAACACCTTAATTTTTCATTTCTTTGATTTGTGTACTTATAGTTTTTTATTTTTTATGTTTTTCTTGTTCCTATGTTTTTTTTATATATCTCTTTTA
Source organism: Zoysia japonica (assembly GCA_001602275.1). Classification (NCBI taxonomy): domain Eukaryota; kingdom Viridiplantae; phylum Streptophyta; class Magnoliopsida; order Poales; family Poaceae; genus Zoysia; species Zoysia japonica. Next base: position 482,778 of record BCLF01000083.1, on the reverse strand, counting down.
GATTGCGGAAAAACCTCAAATTCTATATTTTTATGTTAAATTGAACTAATTTATGTGAAATTTTTATAGTAAGTGTAATTGTTGGTGAAATTCTTACATTTTAAAAGAGGCCTGGTCTTACTTTGATAGTTTATTACTATTATTTCGATGTTCATCTTGTTTAATTAATTTTTGTTTTTTTAAATTTATACCGGATTAGGCAGCGTGCTGGAGGCGCGCTGCTGGCCACTCGATCTGCACGGACATCTGGGAAGAGGCGAACGTCGATCTCACTTCAAGGAAGCGAAGTCAGTGGATCTCGTTTCATATGCCATGGCCGTCACCGTCGACGTCGTTTCATAGGCCATGACCGTCACCGTCGACGTTCGCGGCTGCATCCAGCTCCTCCGCTCCTGCGGCGCTGCCACCGGCCGGCAGCTTCACCAGGTCTTGCTTAAGTCTGGGCACGTGCCATGCTCTCTTCCGCCCACCAATTCCATCCTTCTCATGTACTGTCGCTGCTCCCCGCTGCACTCCCGCGACGCCCGCCGCCTGTTCGACGAAATGCCCTCTAAGAACTACTTCTCCTACAACTCCCTCATCACTGCCTTGTTTAACTCCAGTAACCATCATGCAGCTCTCCGCATATTCCATTCCATGCCTGAAAGGAACACCTTCTCATGGAACGCAGTGATAACTGGTGTTGCTGCTGCTGGGGATCTTGACAGAGCTCGTGACCTGCTCGACCAAATGCCCGTTAAGGATGTCGTGGCATGCAACGCAGTGTTGCACAAGTATGTCCGATATGGGCGGGTGGATGAGGCATTTGCTTTGATCAAGCGAATTGGTTTGCAATGTAGTTCTGATGTGAACTCACCCTTGAATGACCCCTTCGTGCTTGCCACAGTTGTTGGCGCTTGTGCTGACCGTATGAAGTATGATCTTGGGAGGCAGGTTCACGCACGAATGGTTGTTGCCAAGACTGAAATTGATTCAGTACTGGGTTGCGCATTGATTGACATGTATTGCAAGTGTGGTGATTTGGATTCTGGTCGTTATGTCCATGATAGATTAAAATATGTTGATGACTTCTCAAGGTCTCCTCTTGTATATGGCTATGCTTCTTGTGGACAGTGGCACAAGACGTTATGCCTTTTTGACAAGGTGGACAAACCCAGTGTAGTGTTGTGGAATTCCTTTATCAGTGGCTGTGTGTCTGCCGGTCATGGAGATGGTGCTTTTATTCTTTTCATAAGAATGATACGGTCAAATGTGTTGCCTGATTCTTCTACATATACCAGCCTTCTCAATTTATGTGGTTTTCTAGGCATGCTAAAACCTGGGCATCAGATACATGGTTGTGCTCTGAAGAGTGGGGCTGTCAGTGACGTAGTTGCAGCAAGTGCACTCATCGATTTCTACTCAAAATGTAGCCGCTGGGAGGATGCCTGCAGAGTTTTTAGTGAGATTTGGTTTCATGATACTATTGTTCTAAATTCAATGATCACTGTGTACTCAAATTGTGGGCAGATAGATGAGGCTAGAAGAATTTTTGCTTTGATTACTAGCAAGACTATCATATCATGGAATTCTATGATTGTTGGATTGAGCCAAAACGGGCATACCCTTGATGCAATGGAGCTGTTCCGTGAGATGCATCATCTTGGTTTGCAGCTTGACAAGGTTGCTATAGCCAGTGCTCTGAGTGCATCGAGCAGCATCTGCTCAATAAGTTTTGGGGAGCAGATTTTTGCTCTTGCTACTGCTCTTGGCCTGCAGTCTGACCACGTTGTTGCTTCTTCAATCATTGATCTATACTGCAAATGTGGCAACTTAACCATTGGATGCAGGATCTTCGATGGAATTGATAACCCCGATGAAGTGTTGTGGAACTCCATGCTGTTAGGCTATGCTTGTAACGGTTATGGACATGAGGCGTTGGAGCATCTAGAGTTGATGCAAAGTAAAGGTATAAAACCAAGTGAACAGACATTTGTTGCTGTTCTTTCTGCATGCTGCCATTCTGGGCTTGTGGAACAGGGATTGAGATGGTTCCACCGGATGCAGGAAGATTTTGGTGTGGGTCCATCAGCTGAGCATTACGCATGTGTGGTCGACATGTTAGTTCGTGCTGGTCGGCTAGATGAAGCAGTTGATTTCATTGAGAACATGCCATTTAAAGCTGATACACTCAGTTGGACTTCAGTTGTCGGAGGATGCAAAGCCCATGGTAATGAGGCTCTGCTACAGAAGGTGGCAAAAAAGGCGATAGAGATAGAATTGTCACCTCATTCTAGTTTGTATGTGCAGCTTTCTAGCATGCTTGCAGCTCAAGGGGATTGGGTTAAATCAGCAGAAATTAGAGGTATGATGCATGAAAGAAGGATTGCAAAGAATCCTGGCTACAGTTGGATCAACAGTTAGAACTGAAATCAATTATTATGTGGATGGAATTGCCGAAGTACTTCCCACAGGTGTCTCCCAGTCCGCTTTAGAAGCTTAAATATACCGGTAGCTCAAAATGTTCCATTGTGGTACATTTCAGCTTCTATGTTCTACAGGCACATTTCAGCTTCTAAGTTCTATTGGCTTCCCATTACTGCCCCTTCTTGCATCCTTAGCTTCTTGGACCATCTTGCCATCTACATCTACGTGGGCTAGAGTATGTAGGAATTCGATCACTTTGTTGGCTTCTGTTTATTGGTTCTGTACTGTTTGGTTTGTATTATGAGGAATTCTTTGTGTTCTGTTTAGGTAAGAGGAACAAGGGCGGTCAAGGCGGTGGTGGAGATGTCAGTGCGAAGCTTGAAAGTCACAATGATCCTGACAGCGTGAGCGCAGCAGACTGCGACGGACCTCCAGCTCGCACAGGCCACCGAGCATGTCAGCTCACAAGAATCAGTTCTTGACAAGTACATCAACGCTCTATAGAAGAAGAGGTGGATGACCCTATTCATTAGTGTTGACGCTTTGGTTTTAAGCACTATTGGGTTGTGTATCCAGTTTTTGATGATTGTATAGAAATCGCATAACTTTGGTGATGCTAATCATTCCAGAATGCTGAGCTGTTAATCGCATAACTTTGATGTTGTTAATCACTCTTTACACGATTCCCATCTTCTCTAACTTTGTAATTTACCTCCTTCCACATTATCCTTGAAAATGTGTAAGGCATGTTGGCTCCTCTGAATTGGGCTGAATTGAATCGGATTCTGAATGCCAGCCTGTTTGGCAGCCCACAGAATTGTATTGTTTATTTAACTGATTCCAGTGCCCGAATTGGAGGTCTGCTTACATTTCCAACCCAAACCTTCAGAATTCCCTATAAATCTCCTGATCCCCACTGTCCCTAACTCAGCCGCCGCCACCACCCTACCTGGTCCCGTCGTCGACTCACACGCATCCTCGCCTCACTAGTCTCAAGCACCTCCACACCCGCCTACAGCTCCATCTGTGACTATGCCACCCTTGGCACCAGCGATTCATTAGTGACTACCATGGTACCACCAATTCATCACGGTTCCACAAATCACAGTTCGACCTCCACATCATTGATTCGTCTATGACTTTGCCGCCGATTCGACACGGCTCCGCAAGTCACGGCTTGACCTCAACAACGCTGATTCGTCTACAACTACACTGTTGATACATCTGCGACTACCTTAAAGAATTTATGGTGAACATAGTACACAATACACATAATGATGCTATATCGTGAATGAATTGGAGGGAGTGCTCAGATTTTACTCCCAACATGTATACCAGGATATGATAAAGTAGCTTCTTCGAGGATAAATGTTTGACGTTTTGAATACTGCTGATATTTGGATGCTATCATTCATATATTTCCCATGTAGAATCCAGAAACAGAACACCAGAAAAAATTGCTTGCTATTTGGAATTTTGGATGAATGATCTTTTTCAAAGGTTGATAACTCGTTTCTATCCATTCCTGTGAAGCAAAACTGACATAAGAATTATACAGGAGCTATCTGTTTGTAGGAAGGCAGCGTATAGTTTAATATCCAGTTCATTGTTTCATTTCTTGCTGTTATACCTACTTCTTCCATGCCAAATTACCTGATGTTTCAGAAGCATGCGGAGGAACCAAGGAAAAGTAAAAAATTGACGTTGCTACCCTAGTGATGGCACCAACACGGTGACATAAAGTCAGCCAGTTCAGGCCATTGATTAAATGAAAGAACAGACTGCTAGTCCTACTGCGCAACTTCGGGGTGGGAGACAGAGGAAGTGGAGGTCGCAGGGTAGTATTTGATGCCAGACGCTTTGGAACTTGGAAACGTCAAGTAAATTGATAAAACGTTTTGCTCCCTGGAACATCAACTAATTTAGTATGGAGGTCGTAGCTTTTTTTTTTATGTCAATAGCGCACTTGTTTAATAAATTTCATCTATGCTATATGCTGATGTGGATCAGGTAATATGCATGTGCCGAGCCTGGATAAGCTTCCTACAGGCTACCAAACACGACCTATGTCTCGTTGATAACTACTCCCTCCGCTTTTAAATTATTGACAGTGTTAACTTCTAACATCAACTTTGACTATTTATTTTATTTAAAAAATTATTCCAATGTGTAAATTTATTAATCATGATTTAAATTTCACTAATGGTAAATCAAAAAATAACAAAATTTTACACATTTAAACAAATTTTTTAAATAAAACCCAATGGTCATAGTTGATGTTAGAAGTCAACAGTGTTAATATTTTACAACCGAAGGTAGTACTTCAACTATTCTTTTTTAATCTTATAGCTCATCTACCTTTTACTCTTCTATTGCACAAGGTTGGTTCACTATTTTGGATTTGTTACTAACTATACAAGTGAGGAGGATAGGAGACGGAAGAGAAGAAAGAGAAAGTTTGCTACTGCTTTAGCAGTTTCAATAATGACCATGATTGCACACCAGTATATAATCTACGAAGGCCCTAGACATATAGTTAGGGATGCAAGTTTCCTTTTTTTTTGTCAGTGGGTCAGCTCAAAACTTTTTAAAATGAACTAACTCCCCCCTTCACCTTACATTGTTAGTAGGATAAATTTTTTAAAAAACTAACTCCACCTCCATTTTATATTGTTAGTAGGATAAAATAAACTGGAGATTTTAACCCACAAATACCCATTAGGTATGCACTTGCATCCGTATACAGTGGATGCCAACCAGAATTTGAGAGAAGGGTGGAAGTGCATCTAGGATCCTTTGTGGTTTTTGGGATGAATTATGACAAACAATGGAAGCATTTGATGGCTCTTTGTGAGTATGTGTGCAGGGACTAAAGTATATGGATGATTATTGAACCCCAAAAAGGAAGAGAAAGTTGTTGGCTTCTGGGCTCTAGTGGTTTTAGTATTTATATCTCTTTGACTCATAACACCACCGTACTATCAAGAGGGGTTTAGCAGTTTCTGTCTTGAAAATGATTAAGTGCTCAAACTTTTCCCTTAAATTTTCAATCCAAATTATCTATGTGTGGTCACTGGCTCCGGACCTGTTCGGTTTTCCGGACTTATCCATCCAATGACCAGACTCCAGAGAGGGAGCACGCAGTCACTTCATACTTATCCGGGTATCCGGACTTGTCCGGCACCGGATATGTCCGGCCTAGCTGCGGACTCCAGAGAGTTGTCCCTCCGGCAGAGCCGGACTAGTCCACTCCTACGGACTAATCCGGGCTCGACTTGTCCGTCAAGGCCTGCGGACTCCAGAGTTGGAGCACCCCGTTATTCTTTGGACTTGTCCGCTGGGAGGGCGAACTACAAGGCAGTTACACCGTGGCATGACCGGACTTCTCCGCTCGGCCAGACTAGTCCGCTAGCGAACTTATTCGTGCCCTCTGTTGACTCCAGAGAGATGATTATGTTACCGTTAAGCCCGATGTCCGGACTAGTCCGCTCCTGGCATTTTTGAAAGGTCATCCTTGATTGATCTATATAATCCCCCTTCTCCCGTATCTTAGGGTTACCAAAAGCTTTCACATCTTTTCAAATTGCGCCCTGAGACCCTCTGAGATCCACCTCTCCTCCTCCACTTGTTCTTCATTGAATCCCCTATGATTTTGATTGAAGGAAGAGGAGATTATGAGTCTTTCATCTTTTTGATCTGTTTTGAGCACTTGATCTTTCATTGCAGGACTTGCAGGGCTTATTACGCTTGGAGATTCGTCTCCTAGACAGCTAGGTGTCGCTCGAAATCCATCAAGATCATTGTGGTGAGATCCGAGAGGTTTGTATCATCCTCTTATGATCTAGTGAAAAACCAAGTTGATCTTTGTGGTCACTTGGAGAGGTTTAGGGTTGAGTGCAACCCGGTCTTTTGTGAACTCCTCAACGGAGATGTAGGCTTCTATGTGAAGCTGAACTTCGATAAAAAATCCTTGTGTCTCGCATCTCTTTTTGGGTTTGTGTTTGATCTATTTTTCCACTGCGATTAGCGGACCTATCCGCAGGGACCAGACTTGTTCGCTAACGGACAAGTCCGACTGACCGAACTAGTTCGCTCTTTGTTTTTTTGATCAATTTGTTTTTAAGTATCGATTTTCAGGTTGTTGCCTATTCACCCCCCTCTAGGCAACTTTCAAAGGGTTCAAGAAAGAAACAAGCGTTCAAGAAAAAAAAAACCCAAATGGAAATGATTTTTGTCGGTGTTTCGTTCACCAGCACAGTAGAATTTACGTATACGGAGAGGGATTCGTTCACTCTTCTTGTCGATATGGCCTAGTCTATGGAATACTATGAGATTTGAGCTGGTTCAAGCCACCACGAAGGTGTAAGACCCTACGTCCAGGTAGAGAGTGGATCGTATAAACTCGAAAAGGGGTTACAATGGTGGAAGAGTTTCTGCGCAAACAAGAACCCTAGAACATGTGTGTAGAGTGTGTGTACTGTATGACCTATGTCACTTAACCCTTCCGTCTAAGGCCGCGCCCTTATAAAAGGGGGCAGGCCGGGGCTACAAGGCTTGGAGCCTACGAAACCGAGCGACCCCCTGATAGGTGGGGCCATGAGCATCTAAAGGATGATTCCCTGGTGCTCTCCAGCGTCAAGCTGTCTTGTCGGTGTCCTTGTGCGTCCTTTGTCCAGCGCAGGGGGACAAAGGTAACTTTTTGTAGGCTGCATAGTGTATGGAATCACTGTGCCTGTCGAGGGTCGGTTGCTAAGGCAGTGCCCGACCCTAGGGGGTCGGACGCGGATAGTGGTTCCCCGACCATCGGATGGCCGTGTTTTGTCGTCTCGTGGCCCCGACCCTCGGATGGTTGAGTCGAGTCTTCAGGCAATTCTGACCAGCGGGGGCCAGGTGGCATCTTCAGGTGAGCTCTTTGGGGTTTGGTGTGGTGAAGTCCTTCGTGGGCTGTATTGTAATATCCCGTATTTTCAACTTGGGCCGGTCTCCCTTCTCTCCGGCGGCCCAAGCGGCCTCTAGTAGCCCCGTGATCTGAACCGTTGATCTCCCTTTCATCGGACGGCTCTCCTCATCCCACACCTACCCCACTTGCCTACAAACCCTAGCCAACCGCCAGCCACCCCTAGACCATGTGCCACCCTGGCACCAGCCGTCACCGCGTCGCCCGCCTTTACCCTGCTGTGCGTCGCCCAGCTCCAACCGCTTCTGCAGCACACCGTCGCGCCTGCTCGATTTCGGCCGAGCGCCCCTGCTCCAGCCGCCTCCCGCGCGCCCCAGCTGCTCGCCGTCCGGCCCACGCCGACGCTACCTCACCTTCGCCCTGCGCAGCCCGTTGCCGCTTGAGCCGCCTCATCTCGCGAGCCCCGGCCCTGCCGTGCCTCGCGCGCCTCGCCGGTCTCGTTCCTGGCCGCGCCGCCTTCCTCTGTGCCGTGCCGCCCACCGCTGCTGTGCGCACCGTCCTCGCCCGCGGTGCGCCGCCATAGTGCCATCCGCGCGCGTCAGACCTGCTCGCCCCGTGCGCCCTGTGTCCCTCACCGCTCGTCCCTGCTCCTCGTCCGCATGTCAACCATCTCGAGCCGAGCCTCAGAGCCGTTCATCTTCCCCAATCCAAGCGCCCGCCACTGGCATCATCCCTGTCGTGCATTGTCATTGATCCGTCGCCGATCTGTCCTCGACCCGTCGATCCCAAGCCATACCCAACCCTGCTGGTCCCGCTCGTCGACGTCATATGTGCCGCGCGATCTCGACGCGCGCCGAGCTGCTGCGTCGCGCCTCGTTGTTCTCTGCATCGCCGTGTTGACCGCTAGCCGTCTCCAACTGCGCCGTTCCTCGACTGCCTTACCTCGAGCTGCGTTGGGCTCATCCTCGTCGAGCCTCCCGTCTTCATCGAGCCATTCATCTCCACGCCGGGCCGCTCTAGCGCCGTCCGGTTTCCTCGCCATGCTGCTGCCCCGTCGCTGCTCGTCCCTGTCCCCAAGCGCGCTGATTCCGACCCGCCTTTGCTCCATCGCCAGAAGTCGTCCCCGTTGACCTCGTCTCCGGCCGCGCTCGTGATGCTTGTCTGTCGACCTCATCGTCGCCCCTGATCCGTCGGCCTCTTCGCTTAATCTCGGTGAGCTCTTGCGCCCCTGTCTGTTTTTTTTCCCTTGGTTAGAGATCGAGTAGATCGGTGGATGTGTAGCATTGCTATTGTTTTGGCAGTCATCTTTGTGGCATGTTCGCGTGCAGGTTAGAGCTCGGTGGAAGTGGGCTTTTCCAATCGTCACCAAGCTTCACCGTCGTCCCTGTTCGTCGATCTTCGTCTGAGCCGTCGTCCTGCTCCTTGTCTCGGCTTCGTCCTCGCCCGGTCAACCCCGTCTCCAGCCTGCGTCGCGGCGTCCCTATTTTGGACAGCGACGTGTCATCCTTGATCTGCGTCGTCGACCCCAACCTCGCCGTGCTGCCGCTGCACTCGTCGTTCCCGTTTGGCTTCGTCAGCTTGTCGTCTCGGATCACCTGTCTGGTGTGAGTCCTTGTTTGTGTGGCCGCTTTTTCCGTGTTGAGTGTCGATGCCTTGACCGTCGTGTCTGTGCAGGGTGAAGACGCCGTAGTGGGGAGCCTTCAAGTTTGTTTGTCAATCCAACAGTCGTCTCCGTCCGTGAGCCGTCAGTGTCCTCGTCGACCTGCTTCCTCTGCATCGGCCTCGTTCGAGCCGACCCCGTTGATCTCAGCCAGTGTCATTTGCAGCGTTGTTCGTTTTCGAGTTCATTGCTGCCCGATTTCGTGAGCTGCCTTCCTCGTCGTCGCCGTTCGTGTCGTCCTCGTCCCCGATCTGCTTCATCTGCGCCATCTCTGTCAACAGGTCATCTTGCGTTGCGCTTGCTGTTTTGAGTCCCCCGGTGAGCTCTCTGCTTTTCTGTGCATTGTCTCTTGTGATGCTTATCTCGTCCAGATCTGTTCAGGTCAAGTAGTGTTCTGCTGCTGCCATCGTCGAGTTCCTTGTGTTGGCCGAGCCCTTTTGGGTGAGTGTGCCTAAGACGTCGTTGTTCTCTGTTTATTCCTTATACGTTTGTTCCCGGGTCTGTTGTTGTCCCATTGTGTGTGTTGACTGCTCCTTGTCGCCGTGTTTGCTGGGCAGTTGGTGATCGCTTCAGTGATGCCAGAGCTTCAGAGCAGCAGGGCAGTGAGCTCTTCGGTCATCTTGAATCGAGTCGGCGCCGTCAATTCTTCTTTCATCTTTAGTTGCTCGGTTGTCTCGGTGAGCATCTCTGTTTCTCTGTTCAGTTTCCTGTTGTTTCATTTCAATCTGTGTGTGCTGACTTCTCTATCTCTTTTCTTCATTGGTCGGTTTTGCGTTGAGCTACCACTTCTAGTGCAGGTTCAACCATCCACGTCGTCGTTCCTGGGGTCAACCCACCGATCTTCTCATCGATGAGTTTCCCATGCCATCGACGTCGTCGGCTCTTCGTTGGACCAAGCCATGGTGAGCTTTGTTCCTTTGTCCTTGCATCTTTTTCGTCGCTTAGCAAAGTTCACAATTCGTGGCTACGAGTTGGTACTAAAGTTTAAGTTTTCTGTTGTGTGCAGGTATCATTCCAGCTCTAGGCCAAGGTCAGCGGAGTCGGCTATGACCGAGCCCAAGTTTGGAGTTGTTCGGTCATGTCGAGTTCCGGCGCCGCTTTCGCCTTCGGTCGTCATCCCTGTGGTCTTGTTTCGACTTTGGCTCAAGTTTTGGTGAGCACTTCTGTCTTTTTGTTTCCTTTTCTGTTGGTTAGGCCGATCCATAGCTCATGTGGTGTTCAGTTTGTTCTCTAGTCGTGCAGCCGGTGACCTTCCCGTGGGTCATGTGGCAGGCACCGTATCCAAGCCTTTGGACACGTGTCCATGGTCCGGATGTGACCCAGTTTGTGGTCACGTGGCCATGACTGTGTCCGTGCCTCAGTTCTTTCCTGTTCGGGCCAACGTGTGACCGGAGTCTTGGACACGTGCCGTCTACCGTGTTCGAACCCCGAATCTCACGCATTTGGTCCGCTCCATGTCTTTCCCCCGGGACACGATCGAGAGACCGTGTCCTGGAGTTAGTTCTTGTCTGATTTGTGTATCCGTTCGTCGAGTCCTTTCTAGTATTAGTTTTGTCATCCTTTTTAGTTTCTCATCTATTTTTCGTGCCGTTTGTCCAGCTGGAGTTGTTGCTAAGTTCTTGAAGACTGCTCTGCACGAGGACCTAGATCCTGGATGGGATCTTGACTCACAAGACAAGCCGCGCTCCTTGACCAACTTTGATCCTAGTTTTTAAACTGCATGTTTTGTTTGAAACCGTAATTTGCATGCCGACTGTTTTAAAATATGCTAGCAACATTACTAAGCCGTGCCTATTTACCATTTCACATTATGAGCCCTAGGACTACTTTAGTATTATTATTTTACTTTTATGCTTAGCCAAACTTAGTTGCATTTATTTACTACACCTCACACCTTATCACTATAAAATGTAATTTGTGTTAACTGTTTTTGAACTGTGGTTCAAATGTGTGAGTTTTGCAAATAACTCTATACAAACTATTTAGCGAAGGCAGGCAGGAGTTTGAGGTGCTGGGGGACTCTTGGGAAGTCCCTGTTGGCATACCTGTTGCGGGTACATTGGAGATTTCGGCCTTGGGCCTTCTGAGAGCTTGTTGATTGTTGGAGTTGAGGTTGGAGATAGAGACTACCCCGGCAATTAACGACCAAGACCTTCGAGCCTTGTACGCTCAGTCGACAACCATGCATACCACGTTACCCTGTATGGGCAGAGGCTTGATCCTGAAGCTTGCCGAGACTGGTAGTTTACCTGTGGGTTGGCGGTGATGTGTTAGTGTGGTGTAGATCTACGATTCCCCACATGAGATCGAGATACCCCACCTGATCAGTGGTAGGCTTCTCACAGCTCCAAAACCCGGCAGCGTAGGCTACTGGGATCCCTATCCTAGACGATGGGTAACGCCAGTTAAAGCTTGTGGAAGTGTCTTGTGTAGTTGTTATATCGGGGGCTATGGCCAAGGTCCTCGATATGGCGCCACTTCTTGTGGGACCAGGTGCATAAACTCTGCAGAGATACAGTTAATGCGCATTGCCACGTCCTTTTGGAAGGACACCCCCTGAGTTGTGCTCCTCGTTGAGTAGTTTTGTTTTTTTCCCTCCACCTCTGTTTTAAAATGTTTTGGACTCTGGCCTTTGAGCTGTGGCCGGGTGTGGAGACTACACCGACATTTAAAATGAACCCCCGTTCGGGATAACAGAGATCTATGCGGGACAAGATAATAAAATTTGATTGTTTTAAAATAAAACTTCTTGCATCTTTAAATTAAAATGTTTTGAACTTGCATTTAGCACTTGAGTCAGCCTTCATCCTTGAAACTATCCTTTGCATGCATACATTGTTGCTAGGTAGCGCGCGGTTTGCTGAGTATTCACGTACTCACGGCTTTTCACGCCTTTCTTTTTTGGAGGTCAGCTAGAAGATTGTTCTCGTCTGCTTTTCGGTTGTGGTTTGAGGTTCGCTTCTGCACTTGAGTTGCCTGTGGAAGAGGAGGTTCGTCTTGGTGCTTACTTCACTTGTTGTTCTCGCTACTGTTTCAGTTCTTGGAATCTCAGTAGTCTCATTCCAACCTTGAGATGTTCAGTAAGTTTTATGGATGATCTCGTTAAATTAAATTCATCTTATCCTTGTTTACTCATTCTGTTATGGTTTTTGATTGTTCACTTGTGATAAACGTGCTTGCCAAACTCTTGGGATTGAGACAAGCACGTAAGATCAGGTCTCATCGAAAGGTGAGAAAATCCGATCGTCATAGGTGGTATCAGAGCCATACTCGACTGTAGGAGCAAAGCCGTAGAGTTGGACGTGAATAAGGACCATATCCAGACTTCTGATCTGCTTGTCAACTCTTCGTCATATTTCATTCCTTGAAATCTTGTCGTCCGCCTCTTAGATCTCGAGGACGAGATCCTTGTAAGGGGGGTAGCCTGTAAGAGCCTGTATTTTCAACTTGGGCCAGTTTACCTTCTATCCGGCGGCCTGCTAGCAGCCCCGTGATATCAGAGCCATACTCGGTCTTCAGGAGGAATCCTCTGGGTGTGCGGGAGCGCACTCATAGGGCGTAACCCCCGAGCCCCCAGGCGATCCGTAGGGTTGGTCGGGGGTTTAATCTTTGAGGCAGATTTTCAGAATAATTTTCCGATCTTTGAGGGCTAGGTCCGATCTCACTTTTGGTCGGCTTTTCAAAATGAGTGCCTAGATTGGGTCGGTCAGACCAGCCTTAGTTCATGATCAACAATGCACCTAGGTTCGACTGAATAAAATGGTCAAATTCCAGGAACGGCGCAACGAGCGTGGGTCAGACCGGACGGTCTGGTCGGCAACCTTCGGATGCTCGATCAGTCATGTTCTGGTCTCGCAGAACACAGAGAAAATCGAGAACAGATCCAATGGTTGGACGGCTGTGCTGCACCCACATGGAATGGAAATTGTAATCGCCGGGGCGATCGGTTGGTCGGGGCATGTCGATCAGACGGTTATCGGAGTGCATTATTTCATGCGGGCACGTCCCATCCGCCTGGCGCCTGCCAAGCATTTACGACGGTGACTGGCTCATGCGCGTTGCGTCGAGGCAACGGGGGCAACGATGTTTTGCCTGGGCGCGCCTGTCAGCAGGCGGGGTATCGAAGCCCTGGGTGCTCGTCACCGTGAGCGCCCATGACGACGCAGTTGAGGCGCCGTCACATTGTTCGTTGGGGATTGTAGGGGCGAAAATTCCTCGCATCCCCAGTTATAAAAAGGGCAATGAGTGGAATTCGAAATCCCACTCAGCTGTTGCCTTCGTCTTCCTCCTCGCACTCTGTGTCTTCGCCGCTCTTACATTAGAGCGCGTGATCGCCGTTGTTGCCACTACTGCTGTATGCGCTCGTGCTCGCGCCCGTCTTCGTCATCTTCTTTGCTGCTCTTTCGTCTTTGCCATGTCGATCGGGTGGAAGAAGTCGACCACGACAGAGGCGATGCTCACCGCCTACGAGCGCACGGGCTTCCTCCAAGCAAGGACCGCCGTCAACTGGTGGCCGGCGGAGGGTAAGGAGGTGCCGGCACCTGCGAACAACCAAATCATCAGCTTCACCTACTTCCACGAGCGCGGGCTCGCGCTGCCCTCCTCCGCCTTCTTTCGTGACCTCCTCTCCTACTACGGCGTTTGCCTGCACCACCTCAACCCAAACGGGCCGCTGCACCACTTCTCTAGTTATCAACCGTTCACACACGATTGACCTCGCCAAGAAGGCTAATTCTAGCATGTGAATCAAAGAACACAAGTAAAAATAAGGAAGAACGTAACTTAATTGCGAAATCTAAATTCAACTCACGAAGATAGAATCCAACAAATCGTCAAACGATGAAACAGTTTGATAACAGATGAAACTAGCAAAAACCTATCCCTAATGATGCAACTACTGCTTATATAGAGGTTAGGACGCTCTTAATACTAATGGGCCTAGAAAAGATAAACAGCCTAAAGACCAAAAGATAGTGTCACAGCATTGTGACAGATTCAGGATATCATTTTGTTTCCGCGATTTCCGGAGTTCTAGAAGTTATTTGGGCATGGAATTTGATGCATTAGAAAGCTTATCTCCTTAGCTTTCCATCCATTTCTAGAACGTCTAAAATGGATCTTGTATGCGACCTGAGCATCCATTTTAGTACAGACTACTCTAAAAGTCCGACTCGAAGTCGAACCGGAGTTGGATTGGATCTAATCCGGGTTTGAACGTGCCTTGCTGGTCTTAAGCATATCCAAGTCCTTCTACATGTTTCCTTTGACCCTCTCCAATGTTCCTAATTATGAGAAAGTCATTAGGTAGCAATCTATTCTCAAAGAAAAGAAAATATGTGTTTAGAAACGAACTCACCTCTAATCTCAACTGTCTGCACAAGTTTGATCAATAGTAATTTGAGGAGTGTTGTGTGTATCTAAAGTAGTGATATCTTCATCATCATCCCCTTCTTGTTTTGAAGTTGTCCTCAACTCAAGTTCATTGTTAGCGCCTCAACTCCACCATTCGCTGCAACATGCATGAAAAGGTGGAGGTCACGGGGGTATTTGAATACAATCTTTTGGTGGCTCTAAGATCCTTATAATCTCATCATTCTCCCCTTCTTGATGGCAATCTGTCCTTGGCTTGCTCCATCGGTTAGCACGATTTGGTAAACTTGCTTCCAAAATCAACTCAATTTTGTACTTACTCACTCGAATGGGTGAAAGTCATTTTTAGATCGATGTGCAATAACTTTCTTCTCATTTTCAGCAATACCTTGTGGCGTATTATGATCCGTCTCATCATGGCCTATGCAAGGAACATTGTGTATCTCTTTTTATCATATTTGTATCATTTTTATCTTCTTGTTTGATCTCAATTTTCTGCAAAATGTTAGGTGCAATAGAAGGTACACTAAAGCTCCTCCGCCAAAGATTGTAAATCACTACTAGGCATAGGTTCAGAAGATGTACCAATAAAAATTTCTCTCATTAAATTTTTAGCATCGCTCCATGTTCAAGGATATTTTTTAGTTATATATAAACATTGCCACCAAGTTAATGCACTATCAACTAATGCACTAGTAACATTCAAAAGTTTTCGACTTTCACACATACGGCATTGTCCAAATAGATTATCCATCTCTCTTTCCCAAGCAATACATTTAATAAAATCCAAACCATCATATATGAGAGAATATAATTACTCGTGGAAGGAGATGATGTAACAATGGTATGAACCTCATGCATCTTTTGATCGCATATGACATCTCTCTAAGGTGGATTACATATCTCTAGGCTTGCCAACATATTGTCCACAAACTCATTGTGTTTTTAAAGTTTGCATCGATATTATCAAGGACTCTTTGCAAAGTAATACTCACGTTGTATTCACCTCCTTCTGTTCCTATGATTGTTACAAAAATAGCACATGGACAACAATAGCTGGGCAAGTGGGCCGACGCAAATGGGTCGGCACGAAGCCCGGCACGGCACGAGCACGGGCCTAGCCCGTTCAAATTCATGCCGGGCCGGCACGGGACCGTACAACTGGCCATGCTTGGGCCAAAGGTCCAGCACGGTGGCCCGGCACGGCACGACCCGTTTGTATTTTTATATTAAATAGAATTACTCTTTGCCTATAAACACAAGTGAAAGCATGCCGTAGTGGTAACTTCCACGTTCCAAGCGCTCTGGTCACCGGTTCAAACCCCTCCGCAGCCTATTTTTGCATCATTTCACTGGAACAGTTGTCCATTTACTGGGCCAGTCGTGCCGGCCCGGTCCATTTTGGCACGGTTGGCGCAAACGGGCCGTGCTGTGGGTCGATGCCTGCTGCCATGGGCCATGTCGGCACGGCCTGCAGGGCCCGTCGTGCCTTAGTGGCCCGTGCCTTAACGGGCCATGCCAATAGATGGGTCAGGTCGTGCCAGGCCGGGCGGCCCGATTGCCTAAGACTATGGACAGCACAAAATATTATTCCTACATATACAGTGAGATGGGTGGTGAAAATTTCGCAAAATGAAACGCCTTACCGAGCTTAGGGCTATCAACAAGCCGAATTCGAGCGAGCCTGGGCTATCCAGGCTCAAGCTCGAATTCAACTCGAGTCGAGCTCGAGCGAGCTTAGTTTTAACTTCGATCTTCAAGTCGAGCTCGAGCTTGGCTCGATTAGAACTTGAGCCTATTCGAGCTCGGCTCGATTTAGGTTCGATAACAAAAAAATTACAAAATATAATTAAAAATTATATAAAAGGTTATTTTAATAAAATTGACAAATTAGCTATTTAAAATATAAATAATAATAATTATTCATCTTAACAAGCTTTATCGAGCTTGACTGAGCTCGAGCACGATAGAGTCTCAAACTTTATATTGAGCCGAGCTCAAACCGAACTCGAATAGCTCGCGCGCTCGAGCTTGTGTTGACAGCCCTAACAGAGCTTTTGCAATATTCTTACCAAAGCAAAGCAGAGGATGGTGCAACCATTAGCAGGAGAAACCTGGAATCAGTGGTGTAGCAATTACAAGGTCGAATATAGTGCTGACTAGAGGTGAATATGTGAAATTTAGAGGGCTGAAAATTTATTAGTGGAAACAATTCTATAATAGATAGCAATATTGAATAAGTGTTCTAAGTATTATATTCTAGTTGCTGGCCCAATCTTATAAAAAATCTAGATGTTACAACAATATAAATGAAGATATCAAAAGGCAGCAATAACAAAAACAATAAGGCTCAAGAAATCAGCAAACTGTTCAGCACTTGAAAAATCAGCAAAGGTTAATTCTCAGCTTATTGATCTTCAATTTTTTATTTTATTTTATTTTTTTGATATTTTTATCTGAACCAGAAGCACAAAAGATGATACTCAACTAAATTTCAGATCAATATAATGAAAGATGTGGCTTGTAGAAAATCTCGAATGTTTGTTAAATCAGTTCTGAAATTTGGAGCGTGAAAACAAAAACTTCTATTATGAAATTGTTAAATCTAGAATCGCTAGAGGATGGGAAATGTTATGTAGATATCTGCAAAGTACTTATATGTCTAATTTGGAGTTCAGAAACAAAAGTTATGACTATTTTGATGATGGACCTTCGTATCAGATTTTTTTGAATGACTGAAAACAGATTTGGATTTTAAATCTGGTGCGAAATTTGTAAATGATTTTGTGGAGGAAGCTTATGGGTGGGTGATGTGGATGCTGGAGATCTATTAGTATTTGACACAAGGGATGGGTGAGTGGGAAAAGTTTTGATGCAGGGGAACAAATAACAGATGTGACACGATATCAGATCTGAACATGATAACAGATGAGCGACGAAGAAAACAACGGGATAAAAAAAGATTTCAAAATTCAACACTTCGGACTCTGAAATAAAATTATTCAAAGGCCAAACACAGCTTTGATAGGGGAACACCTAATGATCTACTATTTTTTGTGTTGCCTGCTTTTTTTGGATGATACGATAAATGCAAATTTGACAAAGATAGATGTGAACCTAACGGTATACCTGAAGCTTTGATTACCACTTGATGTGTACGTGGTTTCCGATCTTCCGTCAGGTCGTGATAACTCTCGATTTGGTGGAGATGGACATACAATCAATCCGGTCTCAAATCAACACGCTTCAAACCCCGCAATCGCAACACCACTTCTCCTCTGATCACACGATTGACCTCGCCAAGAAGGCTAATCCTAACTTGCAAATCCAAGAACACAAGAAAGAATGCAACTTAATTGTGAAATCTGAATAAACTCACGAAGTTGGAATCCAACAAACCGTCAAATGGCGAAACTGTTTGATAATAGATGAAATTAAGCAAAAACCTATTCATAATGATGCAGCTACTGTTTATATAGAGGTTAGGATTCCATTAGGAAGCAAACCCTAATACTAATGGGCCTAAAAAAGATACACAGCCAAAAGGCCAAAAGATAGTGTCACAGCACCCTGATAGATTTTGGATATCATTTTGTTTACGCGATTTTGGGAGATCTGGAAGGTATTTGGGCACGGGATTAGATGTGTTGGAAAGATTATATCTTTAGCTTTTCATCCATATCTAGAATGTCCAAAATGGAGCTAGTATGCGAACTGGGCATCCGTTTTAGTGTAGACTGCTCTTGGAGTCCAACTCAGACTCGAACTCGAGTTGGATTAGATGTGCTCTGGAGTTGAAGTGCCTTGCTGGTTTTTAGCATATCCAAGTTCTTCTTCATGCTTCTCTTGGCCTTCTCCATTGTTCCTAATCATGAGAAAGTCATTAGGTAGCAATTTATTCTTAAAGGAAGGAAAATATGTGTTTAGGAATGAGCTCATCTCTAATCTCAACTGTGATGCACAAGTTGGATCAATACTAATTTGAGAAGTGTTGTGTGTATCTAAAGGAGTGATGTTCTCAACACGCTGGCACCACACCTTCGACAGATCATGGAGGTCCGGGAGGTCCGGTTGAGCGGCGTTGCGATTGTTGTCATGTTCGTGCGACGCCGCGTCCCACCACTTCGCCTCCGAGCCCGACACCTCTTCGACTACACCGGTCCCCTCGACAACGCTCGCATAGTGTCCGTGCAGGAGCTATTGGAGGAAAACTTCGAGCGCTGAGTGGCGCTTTTACTAGAGAGCTACCTCAACAGGGACCTCGTCCGCGGACTGGCACCACTAGACGAGGATCGGCCGTGTCCAACGGTAAGTTGATTTCTTGCAACGTCCTTGTTGTTGGATCTCATAGGGTAGTCGTAGCCGATCGTCATTAGCATTGTAGGCCTAAAGTCATCATTAATGTCATTGCAGATGGACGTCGCCCCTTTGCCTGTGGAGATAGCGTCGGTTTCGGCCCCAGTCGGTGCGAGCCAAGCCGGTGGGGCAGGCGCAACCCTGTCAAGGAGGAAGATGAGGGCCGTCGGGTGGAGCAGGGAAGACAGGATCATCGTGTAGACCTTCAGCTCGGTCCTATTGCCAACCGCGGAGGAGGTGGCCACCTTGGTGGCACAGGTGCTGCCCGAGGGGTCGGGAGCAGCCCTGTTCGGGGAGGGGGCGGACACGTTAGTCAATACAAAAACGGGTTTTAGCGACGCTTTGAAAGTACAATTGTTTTCTTTACCGCTAACCAGAACCGCTTTCTCATGGTTTTCATCATTGTCCCCAGGATCTATCTATACGTGGGAGTCTTTAGAGCGCAAATTTTATGACCACTTTTACTCCAGGGACAACGAATTGAAGTTGTCGCATGACATCGGTTAGGCAAGGAAAAGATGAACCCGTCGCTGATTATCTTTGACGGTTTAGAGATGTTAAGAATCGATGTTTTAATTTAACAATTTCTGAAAAGATCTAGCCGACCTAGCTTTTAATAGTTTATGATCGCACCTTAGGGAGAAGTTGGAGGGATACGGTTTTTTTACACTCACTCACCTCCAACAAAGGGCTTTGGCTCAAGAAAGCTGAAGCAAAGAAATAAAACATGATTACAAGACCCGCCACAGCGTATATGTCGTGGAGTATGATTCGGATAGCTCCGATGATGATTTCAATGACATTTTGGCTGCCGAGTTCATTTGGCCACCTAAGGCCAAATCATTTGCTTGTGATTCTCTCAAACCGGTTTATAAGAATCGAAAAGACGATATGAAATACACCTTTGATGTAGCTAAATGCGAGAAAATATTTAATGAGTTGCACAAAGGTTGATACATTAAGATTGCATACACTTTACCTCCGACGGATGAGATTAAGTATAGGGCATATTGTAAATGGCATAACTCTTGTACTTATGATACTAACGATTGTAATATTTTCTGTCGACAGTCCAATCGGCCCTTAATGAGAGATGATTGAGTATTAAAGAAATGCAAATCGCACCCTACCCCATCAACATTCTAGGGCTCAACCCCAAGGTGTTCATTCGGTCTCATCAAACCGATACAACCAAAGGGAAGAACGTGATCATCGGGGAAGAGATGCCTATTTCTTTGAGTGAGAAAGGTGCCTCTAGGAAGGTGGTGCTCGAGAAGTCCTCCGATGGTCAAGAATCTCTTAAAGCCACCATCCAAGGTAAGGCCGCGGACAGGAACATGGGGCCCAAAAGCGGCTTCGAACGTCTTATGGCCAAATACAAGAACCAAAAGTCTGATTTGAACAATCGGTCTATGAAGCGGCCAAGATCACCACCGAGTGATGGCAGTCCACTTAGGAAGGAGATAAGGCAAGCCGCAGCTGTTCGTGGGCCTCCTCCTCTTCCTCCACATGGGTTCAGGGTGCCGCCGCCATGGTTCCCTCTTACGCTTTGCCCGGTGTTCTCGGTATGGCATCCATACATTGGACTATAGATGCCCGTATCACCGATGCCTGTTCCACTGATACCATACCCACCATTTCATCCGAGGTGGAATGGACCGAGGGAAGATGTCTTCACGAGGCTCTCCGGCCCTATTCCGAATCGGTTAGAGTTTTGACTGATCAAGGTACAAGGAGGGGGCTCCACCACCGCGCTTAAACAAGAGTGACGCCCAAAGCAAGGTAATGAACCTGCCCCTTTCACTTTTGTTCATCAAAAAAGCGCATCCGGAGGTGTCGTGAAAATCGGCACAACCGATGTTAAAATCGGGAGAATCTTCATGGGATCGATCACGTTGGACGATCCGATCAAAAAGGCTTCCCATGATCATGAAGCTAGCAGCAGGAAGAGCTCCTTCAAATACATGCAACTGAGGTGGTGTCCGCCTGATTTGAGCCACACTCAAAAAAGGAAGCTTCAAAGGTTGCGCCTCCGGAAGATCCGGGAGGAGGAGGCAGAGAAGAAGAGGGACCAGGTCTTCAACGAGATCAAGCCAATGTACCCTCAAGGTATGTAGTGGAGAGCTAAGGAGTCCGAGGCTCCCACTCCACCGGTGATGGAGGAAGTGGTAGCTACTCCAAAGGCACTGGGTTTGGCCGACGCCCTGTTTGGAGAGGACTCTACAGCAACTTCACCCACGAGAGACGTTGATATGTCTAAGTTCGACGGTGACGACCTCTTGGACTACAAGCCTACTCCGGCTCAGGAAGGTATAGATATCTATACCATTTGCTTGTCCCTTTTTGATTATTCTTTAGTAGATTTCTTGTAGTTATAGTATACAACATGATTGTATATTATCTGTTTAATTAAATAAGCTTGCTAATGCTGATTAAAAAAACAACGTTAACACCTAAAATTAACATAGTGCTAGATTTCTTTCATTGGTACATAAGTGTACCAGATTGTTTTGACGGTAAAATTTTAGATCATGTTTGTTTGGATTAGAGATTTTGAGCTTTTATATAAGCTAGCTAATGCGTAGTTAAAAAGCTAACTATTGAAGTAGTAATTATTGGCTTTTGCAATATATATTTAACTTCTTTGTCAGAAAAGCAATTATAGTGAGCTTTTCAGTTACTTCCTCCGTCCCCTATTACTTGTCATTCTGGATGTGTGCACGGAAATTAAGAATGGTAAAAAAAGTTGAGATATGTTAAAAACAAAGAGGAAGAAAATAGAGATATGGATGTATTGGGAACAGAGAAAAGTGTATTGAGAAACGAGTATGACAAGTAAATAGAGAAAACTTGCGAACTCTAAGATAACAAGTAATTGGAGATGGAAGGAGTATTAGTTTATTTTCTAAAAACTGCCCTTTTTAGCTTTTTAAAGACAACATTTTTAAAACTCTGTTTATTTCAATTTTGAAGTCCTCAGTCATCATCATCTCTAAGGACATTCGCAATGGTCCATAAAGTGGACCATAAGTTATAAAATATATTTTAGAGTGGATCATAAACATTGTGAAAGTTGTCAACAATAGAGAAACAACTAAAGTTGTCTACATGGCTATGGCCAAACTATAAAGAATAAAAAATATCCCCATTCATTCTTATTAGTGGTGGACAAAATTTTTTATTTAATCGTGGTTTTAGTTATTATCTATATATTATACATCTTATAAAAACGTAAAATTTATTTATACAAGAACCTACTCTTATACTCTCTCCGTTCCAAAATAAGTGATGTTTTTTACTTTTTAAAATCAACATTTAACCATTCATCCTATTCAAAAAAATTATGAAAATATAAAAATAAACAAGTGGAGCTTAAAGTACTTCCACTGATGAATCATTTCACAATAAAATAAATAATATTTTTAGAATTTTTTAAATAAGATGAATGATCAAAAGTAAATATTTAAAAATTAAAAAACACTTATATTAAGACAGATGTAGTATTAATCAAATTGGAAACAAGGATCGTGGTTGCCTAATTCACGTGTATCCTGTTCGGGGCAATTGCATGAATGCCCCTATTTTGAGAGCCAATTTTTAAAAATGGACTTGTTTCTACGATTTTGCAATAATAGACCTATTTTTTGAATCTGAAGGAATCAATTGCCCTTGTTCCGTTATGTGTTTTTAACTGTGTTAAATTATTTGAAAAAAGACAGAAATATCCTTTGCAGTTTTACCCTAATTTCTCGAAGTTTTTGCATATTTGCCCCTTTTTTAACTTTTTTTGTGAGGACCTCTATTTTAAATTGATGCAATATAAAAGCAATATTTTAGCAGCATTTTAGTCAAATAAAAAATAGTTTTAAGAAAAAATATTACAATATTTTTTAGCATTTCCACAACAATAGGCAATAATCACATAACAGACCCCGTCACATAAACATCGGTATTTAGAAGTAGCATCACACATCACTTAGACATTATTTAGAAGTAGCATCACATGAACATCGGTATTTAGAAGTAGCCAAACTATTGAGCAAGTAGTAATAAATCAGGAAGCATGAGATAAATAACCAAACCATAATAGAGTTCATTGCTTAATCGAAAAGCAACATCCAGAAGACAACGGCATACAAAAGCACATCGATCCCAACAGCCTAGACCGCGCAAATCCTGTCCATGATGTTTGCGACAATTCCTTGGACTGACAGAGCAGGACGATGCTCTTCTTGGGGCGCTCACGCTGTGTACCCGTGCCGCGCCACGCCGCTCCTCCCTGAGCCAGCCCCCACCACGCACACCCCAACCGGCCCGCCGCCCAGCTAAAGCCAACGCATGCGCGCCAGCCGGCCCTCTGCCCAGCACACGCCCTGCCGCTCAGGGCACGCGCGCCCTCCGGTCAGCGCCCACGCGCCAGCCGACCCTCTGCTGAGAACGCACCCCGCCGCCCAAGGCATGCGCGCCCTCCGCCCAGCGCCCGCGCACCCACAGCCCTAAAGCTCAGCATCGCGTCTCGTGAGGGGCCGTCGCGCACACACACAATACTTAGGCATCCACACCGTGCATGAATAGATTAAAACCATTGTAAAAGTTGTCAACAAAAAGGAAACAATAAAAGCTATCTATAAACTTATGGTCAAGCCATAAAAAATATAAAAATATTTTTTACTTCTTTTTTACTCTCTTATTAGTGATGGATAAGTTTTTTATTTGAAAGTGAATTTTAGTTGTTGCTTACACATTGTACATCTTATGCACAATTAAAATTAACTTACACAAAGACCCACTTTTATAAACAAAGTTGAAAACAATATTGTGGTTACCCTTAGAGTTAGGGTTAAGAAAAAAGATGGAGTACAGTTGAGTCAGAAGTTGGGACTGAGGTGCGGGTGTCGATGTCCAACCGATGAAGTGAGAGTGTAATCTTGTCCTTTGCCATTTTCTAATGTTTTTATAAAATCATTTAATCTTTGAAAATTGGTTACTTTAACAGAGTTGTAAACACAGAGGCAAATGACAGTCTTAAATTCAAAAAATAAGTCTAATTTTGCAAAATCACAGAAATAGGTTCATTCAAAATTGGATCTAAAAAAATAGTCTTTGCAATTGTCTCATCCCGTTTTCCTCCGTGCTCTGTAGTTTGAATAAAAAAAATTTAGCCACCTTTGGAGCTCTCCGCTCCTCGTCAATCACCCGTTACGGGTTCAAATTTCGAATTCCTTTCCCACAGTCCCACTACGCCAAACTCTAACCACATACAGACGTACTGACTTGCCCCTCTGCCCCAGCCATGAGCGCCGCCGCCGCCGCACCAGCCGCGATGGGCAGCGGCAGGGAGCTTGCCAACCCGCCCTCCGACGGGATCTCCAACCTTCGTTTCTCTAACCACAGCAACAACCTCCTCGTCTCCTCATGGGACAAGGTGGATATTTCCCCTTTCTCCCTTCCTCCGTTCGTCAAACCCTAGCTCTTTGATCGGGCTGATCTGATCTGAAATTGGCCTGTTGCAGACGGTGCGTCTCTACGACGCCGACTCCAACCTGCCCAAGGGGGAGTTCGTGCACCCGGGGGCCGTCCTTGACTGCTGCTTCCACGACGACTCCTCGGGGTTCAGCGCCGGCGCGGACCACACCGTCCGTAGGTTCGTGTTTCCCCCCCCCCCCCCTCGTTTCCCGCTTTATTCCGCAACATTCTCTGCATCAGATTCGGGGTTGGTATGAGATAGCGAAATAGAGGGTACGTTTGGACTGCTGCCGTCGTGCGCCATACCAAATATTGGAAAGCCTTTGTAATTTGGATAGAGTTTGGTTCTTAACCAAATTTTGGAGTGCCAGCAAAAATTTGGCTACACCATCGTCCTAACACTGCCAACGTTGGCGTTGCCACGGGCGGTAAAAATGGTCGCCGTTGTCCTGGCCGGGTGGCCAAAATGGATGGTGATGATGTGGTAGCTTCTCAGCGATGGCACAGGTTTCAAAATTTTTAGATTAAAACACTTCAAATAATTACATCTTCTCAATGATATATCTGATTTACGATCTGTTTTTACCGTTATACTCATTACAATTAAATCTATAAAATGAGATCTCACTTGAATATATTTTAATGTAAAATGAATTAGTGATTTTTAAACCCTATATGTCACATTAATATTTTTATCAAATATTGGTAGGACTGCAATCCAAACAACAGTTTCTTACTTGCTACCGTCAATTGGGTAAGGTAATGATCCAAACATATTTTTCCTACCAACGATTTGAAGTCGCCCTCAATTTGGTAACACCAAACTTTGGTATGGTTAGCATAGGACATAAACCAAACAGCCCCAGAGTGACTTCGTTACAAAAATTTTATGTAGCATATGTTTTATTGGGCTGTGAGGTGATGTGAGCTGTAACTCTTCCAATTTGGTGAGACTTTCGAAAATATTTGTGGTGCTACTTGTACTTCCTCCATCCAAGAATATAAGCATTCTTACGCTTTCCAATGCAAAATAATTATGAAATAAAAAGACTATCATACCTCTACTTTTGTCAAACAAAAAGCTTCCCACCCATCAAGTACACCTTATTTATTACATTTACACCTATTAAATGCTTATTTATTGGACAAGTTTCAACCCCCTACAAATGCTTATATTGTTGGATGGAGGGAGTAGATTGTGCTGTTGTTGAAGTGCTTTTGGACGTACGTGCAGACTGCAGATGATTTTTAAGACAGCTTTTTTTGAACATAAATAAACACATTCTTATGTTAAATTTGCTTAGAGGAGGGAAGGCATATGACCTTTTACCCTCTGGGCAAAAGATTGTTTCCACTGAGAGTTCTGCATTGCTAAACTTGAAAGTTGAAGTTTTATCACACAATATATCGATTTTTCATTATCAGGATTATGTTCTAGCAGTGTTCATATGTTTTGTTTATATATATCATATTTAAGTATGCTTTTTAAACATTTTGAACACTTCATGAGTTTAAATCCAAAAGCGCTAGGAAAGAATATGCCCATATTCGGTTTTATTTTCATGTAATTAAAATGTTGCGGGTAAACATGACCACTGTGAGCAATATGCTCATGTTTCATAAATTAAATGCTTCTAGTTTCTTAATTGGGTTTTTGTGAATACAATTACATTTGCATTTTCTGGGATATGCATTTATGTTTTCCCAAATGATGTATTTCAGGTTAGTCTTTGGTTCATCAAAGGAAGATGTTTTAGGGCGCCATGATGGTCCAGTTCGCTGTGTTGAATACTCTTACACTGCAGGTACTTGTGGTCTTATTGTATTAATTTTGGATTTTTATTATGGTATTTGTTTGCAGCCTGATACAGGCACATAAGTCTAGTGTATATAACTATGGTCTAGGATTCAATTTATTTTGTTTATATTTCAGAAAAAATCACATTGTTAACTGTGTCATTACATGAATTCCAATGCACAGCTAAATGTTTTATAAAAGCTTTAACTCATCTCAACTAGAAATTATTTTTCCTAGTACTTGGAGCACCACATGAATTTTCGCCCAACACAATTTACAGTGGCACACTGCAATAGACTAGTTTTCTGCCCCTTTGGTTAGAGACTGTGCAAATCTCCCTGTCTCAATCACCAATTTACCTAACTACTTTTTTCTGTAGCGTGTTGGGGTTTGAGGTATTATGGATTATTGTTTTTGTCTGTAATTTTACCATGCATGGTAGTGTTTGTACTATATGGTTTGCCATTAGACAGTCTGTGAATATTCTAGTTGTACGATATATTAGTAAAGAGTAAAGCCAACGGTATATCTTTCTTTTGTTGTTTATATATACATTTTTAACTGTGCAAATTGCAAAAAACAATATCTGTTGAGCAGTTTTTCTAGTTTCCAGGAGCAGTTTTTTTTTCCTGATTTGTTATTCTTACATTGCATATTTTCTTTGAAATAACTTCTAATGTGCTATGCAGTTGATGTGAACTCATATTCGAATGATTTGGGATGCTTTCACCAATTTTGTTTGGCCTGTTGTGCTTTATCAGTCACCGTATCACAAGGTTGTAATAAACTATTTGTTTCTCAATATTTGATTTAGGTCAAGTCATCACTGGTAGCTGGGATAAAACTGTTAAATGCTGGGATCCAAGAGGAGTGAATGGACCAGAACGTACGCTTGTGGGAACATATACTCAACCTGAACGTGTATATTCTATGTCACTAGTAGGAAATAGGCTAGTTGTTGCAACAGCAGGAAGGCACGTCAACATTTACGATCTGCGCAATATGTCTCAACCTGAGCAGAAAAGAGACTCTTCTTTGAAGTATCAAACACGATGTGTTAGATGTTTTCCCAATGGAACAGGTAATTACTCTCATTCTTGATTGGATTGCCACTGTGCTACAGTTCTACATTTTTGGCATAGAAGAATATTGTGTATCTTATGGCAGTTATAAAAGTTTTTGGCATAGTCAGTTTTTGTGAGAAATTGCATGAGTCTGGTTGAGAAGGCTCTCAGCCTATTCGGAGGCCTCTTCTCCTGTCAGTTATTCCAATAAAGCACATGGTCTTGAATTAGGATGCTCAGTTATTTCTATTATGGGCCTCTGCTCAGATTAAGGGTTGTATGCATGAGTGTGCAGGGATTGGTTCCTTGATAGTTGTTTGTATCTATCAAATTGTGATGGTTCTTTTCTCTCTGATATTAACACAGTACATCTCTAGATTACATAAAAGCAATCTACTTTGCTTGCATTTGTGCACGTTTGTTTAAATCAATATTTGATCCATGATAACAGATAATATTTGCACTTTCAGTTGCTTCATGCCATGAATGATATGAAAACCTTTGCTGCATAAATATGTATTTCTGTACTTTTGCGATCATGCATTAGTTGGACTACTGAAATTTATGTGTAGATATCACTTCTGTGAAAACTGTTTCCATATGCGCATTGTCTCTTATCAGATCTCTTTTCAGTGCTTTCTTCTAGTAGACTAATAGTTATTTCTTTATCTTAAGTTTGTCATGATCGATCCAGCAAACCAGGACTATGGAGATGATAATCTATGTTGGCTATGTCAATTTCGTTTACATGAACCAATTTAGAATAATCATAATACTCTTTAAAATTTAAATTGAACTACTGGAGTTAGACATTCGTCACCAATATAAGTACAATATAAATTTAAGACTAGTGCCTCTGTAACTAAGATTTATGTAGATGATTTTTGTATTATCTGTATAAACTTCCCTAAATTGAAAAATCGATTACATGGCTTAGTTTTTTCCTATAATAATGGAAATTAGGTAAAGATACTATAAAAGTGGGAATTCAATGTGTATCTTTGCCTGCAATTTAGTTGCTATGCGAAAACATGTCCAATAGAGGTAATACATTTGTCAAACAAGAAAAAGAAAGCATTGAAGTTCCAATGCACATAATTCTCAAAATTAAATATGGCTATGCATGCCTGTAAATGAAGCAAGATATGTCGCATAAAAAGACAGACACAAGCTGAAAGCTTCCATACTACAAAACACAGATACGTGGCCTGGAGCTCGGACACGCAGTGGATGTATCCAGTGAGTATCTGAAAAGAACTAAATACAAAAAATGGAATACGTGGGCCGGTACATATTGGCCCACCATGAGCCACTGTGGGATACATTTCAGCCCACTTCACTGGTGCCGATGCAACACGACCCCGGAGACTGCCAAAGCAGCACGACCCGCCGCGCCCCCTGCTGCCACGTCACTGGCGCCG
This sequence comes from Zoysia japonica, assembly GCA_001602275.1. Lineage (NCBI taxonomy): Eukaryota > Viridiplantae > Streptophyta > Magnoliopsida > Poales > Poaceae > Zoysia > Zoysia japonica. Next base: position 454,340 of record BCLF01000083.1, on the reverse strand, counting down.
ATGCAGCCCTGCCGGCGCTCGCTACCGCCGAAACCGGCCCCCTGACCCAGTGGCGCACTGGTCCTGCCCGTCTACCCATCGCCAAAACCACCCCTGTGCCAGGGGAGGGCGCGAGTAGTAGTGGTGCTACCGCTAGATCCGAGGGGGGTGGCAATTGGCAAGTGCCGGCGGTGGCTGGGAAGCGAGGAGACGACGGCGCGACGGTGGCAAGGAGGGGGAGGAGGAGAAAGAGAGGGTGTCCATGTATCAGTTTTTTTTGACAAAATGCCGTACTAACATATCTGTATCCATGCCGGATAGCTCCCACATAAGGTGGAGTCTAGGGAAGGATTATACGAGGCAAGTCTTACCCGTATACTACCTTCGTCCCAATAGAAGCTTATTTCTAGCTTTTATTGATTGACGCTTTGACCAATGATTTTTATAGATTCGGTTAAATTTAAAAATCTAGAATTTGTACTTCTAAATTTATCAAAAGAAATACTTTCATAATATATATAATTTCTATTATTAAAATTAATTAAATTTATCAAAATCATTGGTCAAATTCGTAGTCAACAAAACCTAAAAATAAACTTCTATTGGGATGGAGGGAGTAGTAAATTGCAGAGAGGCTGCGTCGAACATAGAACCTCTTGACACAAGTGGGGTAACTTAACCACTGTGCCTGGCCTGTCCTTGAAACAAGATATGTCGCATGTGATTAGTATTTTTGAAGAAACGTGACCTTACCACTGTACTTTGATTGACGATGACGTGTGGAAATATTATGATCATCCTAACTGAAAAATGTTTTGTCAAGAAAAAAAAAGATATAGAAACAGAACATTTCCCTCGAAGTGGATTCTGAGTACTAGAGTTTTCATTAATTTAAAACTTACAAAGACTCATGAGTAATTTTCCTTCTAAATTGAGTAGCCAACTCAATTAGCGGACTTAACTACAGTCTAATTGTGGTTATCGTGTTCGTAGTGATCTAACCACTAATTTGATCACATGCTGTCCTGGATGCTATTTTAGTTTTTAGATTTTTTTTATTGAACCACTGTTTGGTGTTGCTTCATCCTGGCTGCCATAGTGGACTGTTGGGTGCTATTGATTATGCAATATAAGCAAGCTTGATTTGAGATACTGCTTATTCTATATTTGTGCATTGCTTTTCTACTGTTGGATAATGTTGATATGCTTCTATATTTTCTATGTTGATCTCAGTCTTCTTTATCTTTCTTCAGGTTATGCCCTCAGTTCTGTGGAAGGGCGAGTTTCGATGGAATTCTTCGATCTATCTGAATCTGCTCAATCAAAAAAGTATGATTTCTGCAACCTTTTTGCAAAGGGAGGTTAATATTTTGCAATGATTTCCTACAAGATAATCAATTATGTGATTTGATCTGTCTACTGTAGTGAAACATCCATAATTTTTGCACATCGACTTTGTCTCCTGCCTTAGCTTGTTATAGATAGTTTGTAGCTACCTGTAGCAATCTGGAATAAACATACTTACACGGTGCAAACCACTGCAGCTGTTTTATTTTTTTGTAATATATGTGGTCGGAACCTGCGCAAGTGGGAGCTATGTGCACTGGGCTGCCCATTTTTAGAAATATATGTGGTATTGTCAGAAGAAAACAAAAGCAAAGTTTCCTTGTGAATAGTAACATTGTCAATGGTTTTTCTTGATATTTTATTTTTCTAGTCATATCTTCCCCAGATCTAAGTCCTATTTTGATGAATATTGCAGAAAAGGGAAGTAAAAACAATTTGACGGCATTTGCAAGTTTTTTTAATTTCTGTGATTAAAATTGTTTGTATGATCGCACTATTTGTTGTAGACGGTCCAAAGTACAAACTACCGCATTCTTAGGATGCAATAAAAGGCCCCCCAAAGATGTTGTCATTAGGTCACATCTACTATTCCTCAGTGCACAGGTGAGGGAATGCTGATGACAAAAATGCGTGCACTAGACATGAAGTTATGAATGTTGTCCAATGCACTCTTTTAAATCTTTGGGCACATTTTAAGGTGATTGCTTCATATAATCGATGTGGTTTTCTCAGAATTGAGAAATGTGGTGTGTGGTCTTAGAGATACTAGACTTACTCGACTAGTAATTCTGCACTCAAATAATTCACTAGTGTACCTTGTCCTTTGTGGAAACCTGCTATGCGCAATGGAGCTTCCCTGGAAAATTTAACTGAACAGTGTCAATTACATTTTATTTCAAGGATATGTTTGATTGTTTATTCTTTTTTTTTTATTCAGGTATGCTTTCAAATGTCACCGGAAATCTGAGGCTGGGAGGGACACTGTTTATCCAGTAAATGCAATTGCGTTTCATCCAATGTAGAGTGTCCTTGTTCAATTCCTTTTTTCCATTCATAATTTACTTGGTTATATATTTCTTATATACCTTGTCCATCTGCAGATATGGTACATTTGCCACTGGAGGATGCGATGGATTTGTGAATGTATGGGATGGCACTAACAAGAAGAGGCTATATCAGGTAATCAAGTGATAATTTTCTTTTGAAATCCAATCGTTTAGCTTCTATTATTTTGTGACATCTGTAATGCTCTTTTTTTTTCATTCATATCCTTTGATTACAGTACTCAAAGTACACTTCAAGCATCGCTGCTCTGTCGTTCAGTAAGGATGGCCATCTACTTGCTGTGGCATCCAGCTACACTTACGAAGAGGGAGAGAAATCGTATGACTGAATCTTTTTTTTTCCTTGTACAGCTTTCTGTATCTGGCTTAAGAAAATGGTGGTGACTTGTGTTTTTTGCGCCTTTCAGCCATGAGCCTGATGCAATCTTTATCCGGGCAGTGAATGAAGCAGAAGTAAAGCCGAAGCCCAAGGTATTAACCGCTCCTCAGTAGTGTTCAGTTGGTCAGATGATTAGATGTTCCGTATTCACATGGTGATGTCAATTACTTTAGTTGACCAACATCATATAAAATGCCAGTATCCAGATCCTGTGTATCATGCAGTAATTTGTTGCGTTTGAACTCTTCGGAAACCTTTTAATATTCAAGCTGATTGTATATTTTGGTAGTACAATTTATTTCATGTTACATTTGATTAATTTTCAGCTAGTACTTATCTGTTATTGTTATGTTGGGAAGATCAATCGGCCAGATTAAAATTGCATACTGAGATTTGATTGTGATGCAGCGTGTTGGATTGTGATGCCCCATTTGAAATGTGGGAAAATTTTCCAATTCTATGTTTTTATGAAATTAAATCTATTCCTATAAAATTCTTTTGTGATTCTTATGAAAGTCATGCGTTCAAAATGGTTCCTACGCATACGCATCCATGGACATTGCGGCAGAAAAGACTGGTGACTTGGGCCCTTTTAGGGCACAATAATTGACAAGTCGAACCATGCGGCGTGATTCGGCATCATCCACTTGCAGCCTGAGACCCCTCGAGGAATATATGGCTGTCCCCTCGGCGATTGTGCGCGCGGCGCCCATTCCTTTTCCCCCACAAGAAAAGTGGTATGCACCCCATGCAATCGGAACGTGGCGTGTATCTTCCAGTTGTTTCCTCCATCGTACTTCTAGTATGCGTTGCTCATGCCATTTGCCTTCTTTATTTCTATGAATCCCACATGGGTTAGAAAAAAGAAAATTTGAAAACACTTCGGCTGCATTGTCTCTCTGGCTCAGACCGCATCCATGGGCCGTGGCAAAGAGCAGCCACCGGACGCATGGGAGGAGGCAACAGGAGAGAAGCCGTGTCCATGAAACCTAATCCCAGATATGTACATTAGGGGGCTAGGGTGCGTCCTAAAGGAGAAAATAGGTCATAACTATGCTACAGTGCTTATTATAATAAGATAAAGTTCAATTTACTACCCTCAAATTTAGCAAAGTGTTTTGGTTTATTTGACCCCACTAAAACATAATTTTAAGTCAATTTACACCCTCATGCAATTTATCATTTTTGTTTCTCAGGACACAAGTATAATCTTAAGATAAAACTTTACAACATGAACATTTGTTAAAAAAATAATTATAATTTTTTATCATTATTTTTATAAGAAAAAATATTTAATGGTAAATTAATCTTTAGAATAAAAAAACCATATGCAAAATAATGGTAAAAAATTCAAGACATAATTTTTTATTATGTGTTATGTTCTTTATCATCTAATAAAATTTTATCTTAAAATTATGCTTGTGTAAAGAGAATTTAAAAAGATAAATTGTATGAGAGAGTAAATTGACTCAAAATTACGTTTTAACACGGTAAAATGAATCAAATCATAGTTTAGAGGGTTATTTAAACTTTGCCTATATTTAAGGGAGTAATTTGGACTTTATTCACTATAATAATATAAAAATAGACCCACCCTATCCACCCGCTAGCTCCACCAGTGGATTACGTTTATCTACGCAAATGCTCCCTCTTATCGAACTGAGACTTCTCAGCTTTGCGGATCTTTTTCTTACCTTTATTCCCCATGGCCCTCGGCAATGGTTTGCTATTTGTTTCTTTCAAATATGAATTTGAACGATCAGCATCATTGACTAGTTCAAATTTACACTAACCAACAACAACAATTTAGGCTGCCTTTGGAACAAGGGAAAATTTCTTATTTCTACATTTTTCCTATGAAATTGAACTTATTTCTATAAATTTTTCAGTAATTCCTATGAAATTTTGTGTTTGAAAGTGGACCTTAAACCGAAGAGAGCATACTCTCGAATAAGGTCGTAACTATGCCGGCCAGTGTCCGCAGAGGCTACAATGGTGACAATGCCTCATGTCGTTCTGCTCTCTTTTATACGATAGTGGTAGAGCAACCACAATGGAGGTAAAAACTAATCCTATGCAATAAATGCTCCTCTAAAATCAGTCCTTATATGTTGTGCAAGTAGTCCATATAATATTGATCGCTAAAGTAGTCTTTATGCATATGGGTTGCCCATATAAATAAAAAAATGATTTCTTTTCCATCAAATCCTTTCTCTTATGTTGTTGTGGTTGGGGATGATCAGATTTTATTTTAATCCTTTATACTTCTTTACATAGTTCGTCAATGTTTTTACCATTGCTAAGTACACCAGTTGTGGGCCTAATCATAAAGACTAATTGAGCAATATATATTTCTATTGCCCTTATGCTTGTACGCACGTGCAAATGGCAGGATGGAGCATCAGCTGCCACATGAATTTCATAACATTTTCGATTGATCGTGTTGTGTGGCACGGGGTTTTTATGCTCACAACTCAGTGCATATTGATCAACACTACTGTTTTTCATGTGTAAAAATGCTGGTTGCTACCACTGAAAGGATAAAAACACCGAGAAAAGAGTTGACTCGGTGGATTTATACGACTTAATTCGCTACAAACTTAAACTATGAGGCTCAATCACAATAAAACCAACATACATAATTCTAGTAGACCAAGACCTCTAACAATATTAGTAATAAAGTAAAGACAACAAGCAAACACTAGCACGATAGTCGCTAAAATAAATTGTAAAGCAACCTATAACTCTATTCAACAATATGAAATGCGAAAAGTAAATAGAGAGAGTCAAAAAAATGCTAAGCAATTTCTCCCAAGATCTCGGAAGGTTGACGCCTTTCCGCAATCTTTATTGGACCATACCCGTTGGAGTACCGATCCCTCCACCGTTTCTGAAACGGTGCTCCTAAGGGTATGCTCCACTTTACAGAGTGAAATCACCGGCGGTCCGACTGTCGTACATAATATCTTCGCACTAGAGTATGCCTCCAAGGCTCTGGACGATCCCTCTTGGTGTCTCTTTCGAACAAGAGATCTGAAACTGTTCACAACCTTAACGTCGTCTTTTACAAACTTCTCATAAGCTCGAACACTGACTCCTAAGCGGTTTAGGCTACCAAATCAAGAGTGATATGAAAAAATCATTCCTATCAAAACCCCACAAGCTCTAGAAGTATATGAATGCTTCTACAACTCTCCTACTGACACTAAAGATCTTTAATTTTGACTTATGCACTCTTTTTTGTGTCCTTTGACCTCCAGCAATTCATATCTTAGACACGTTGAAAAACGTCCTCTCCCCAGTTTAAATAGGCTTCGAAGCCCACAAACAACAGTTAGAATGTGATGTCATAAAGTTGAATGGTTTTATCAGTCATCGGACTGTCCGGTGACTCCTTTTGTCAGCAGGCCACGAAAACACCTCTCTGGATTCTATTCTATATGACACTGGACTGTTCGATGCATACCTTCACCGAACTGTGTGTGGTGACTCTCACTTTAGACTTTTAGAGACACGTCTTCTAGACTTCGTCTTCAGGCTCACCGAATTGTCCGGTCATTGGATTGTCTTTGATTGTCTAGTGTCTTCTTTTACTCGACTCGAGAGAGCACCTCTCTCTGTACTTTACATCTTTTAACTCACCGAACTATCCGGTGACATCACTAAACTGTTCAGTCACTCTTTACAACTATCTTTATCTTCAACTTAACTTCAACTTCACTTGCTTCGCTTCTTCTATCATTTTCATTGCTTCCTCTAGCTATTTACAGTTTTCAGAGCGAAAACCAACCTAGAAATGCCTGAATTTCAGAGGAATCCAAAAAATCCCCAAATCCTGGCTGCCGCCACCATTGGCACTAATTGAAGCTCCTCCGGCGAGGTCTGCTTCGATTCTTCGATCCTAGAGCACCTCTACAACCTACTGACCACATCCGTGCGATTGTGGGTGTAGAATTTTAGAGAAATCGTGGCCGTCACCGTCGTGCCTGTTCGTCCTTCGTCGCCGCTCACCGTCAGCACGTCTCCAGCCATCACCATCCCGACTGAGCCTTAGGTGAGCTTCTATGAATCACGTAGTTGGATATTCGTGGCCTGGAATCAGTCAAAGTCACCTGTGAATTGGGCGCTGCACCCGGCCTCGCCGCGCCGCCGCGGCAGCCTCCACGCCGCCTCCGTAGTTGCGCGCTGCCGGCGAGATGACCACCAGGAGGCAGTGCTCAAGCTCGCGCACCTATCCTGCTACGTCCCAGGCGAAGTTATAGTGGACTTTGCTGCCGGCGAGCTGGACCAGAGCCAATGCTGTATGCTCGTGCCTTGCCTGGATGAGTTTCCAGCAGGCAAGGAAATAGAATACGCAGGTAGAAAGGGAAAAGAAGCTCTCGGCAGGCTAGCTGCCCAGCTTGACAGCTTCTGCCTCCCTTAGCTATGCTTACCAAAATTGCACCCAAGACTTTAGCTCCCTCTGTTAATTAATTCTAGAAAAAGTCACGTAAAAGCAGCTACATGTATTTAGGAAATTCTTAACATAATTAGGTGTTATGTGCTGTCGCTTTAAAGTAATGCAAATGAAGGACATCACCGTGTGGAGATTGACAAGAGAAGAAGACTGCATCTGATCAATTATTTAAAGGTGCGAGGCAAGCACACCCTCTTGATCATTTTGATCATCTGTTTGGAAATAAAATTAAGTGCCTAAAATGTAGGTTAATCTGTGCATAATTGATACAACTAAAATTTGCTCATTGGGTAAATGGTAGATGACTCCTATTATTATTTATGTTTACCTTATTGAGCTATTTAGTATTCTTTCTTGTAAGCATAGGATGAGGTATTGATGGGTTAATCTATAGGATCTTGATGTCATTATGCCATCGTGAAAGCATGCTTAGCTGCAGGTCAATAACTAAATATAAATATTAACACCTAGTAATTACTACTGCAGTTAATATTGTTTAGAGAAGTTTTGATTGATAGGTGATTAGAGCTAAGAGTCGGTGATGACGGGTTGTCATGATAGTTAATTCATGACAACGATGATGATGACAGTTAGATGGAGATAGGTGGAGATTGATTTGAGAGACCCGTCACATCACATAAGGACTGGTACATTTGAATCTTGACTTAAGAAAATATCATGCGACCATGGATGCCGGTATGGGTCGGCTATGGCCAAGAAGTTAGTTGAAAGCTACCTTGCCTTCTAGGATTAGTCTGCATGTATGGATAATTCACTTAGTGGATGTATCCAGAGGGACCTCTATCACTACGGTGTTGGGTCCAAGGTTTATCGATGCAATGGATTGCATCTTCGGGACTTTCACCCAACGTAATGAGGACTAGCCTCTAGGGTGTTAGATCTGGGTAAACGGGAATCAATGTTTTTCAAGGAAGGTAAGAATAGCGGACGACTAGTGAAAAACGATATGTGATACCGATGTGCACACTTCGTGAGTGCACGATGCTAGATACACCACAGACGATCACTCAGAGTACATGGATACAGCGTACAAACTCTGCATACTAATAAATCTATTCAAATAGCCGTGCTTGGGGCATCAAGCTCCTTAATGATGGATCTTTGTTTAGAGTAGAATAATAAATGACTCACATTGGTTTTGCATATATTGATTGTTCGTAATTAGAAGGAGATTTGTATTCACGGCTAGGTGGTCGTGAATGATTAGGAATTCTTGACATGGAGGTCAAGTGCGATTACTACATGTGATTTCATTATGCATTTATTTAATCACTTACATCTAGTAATTATCTCATTATTCAAGTTAGAATGTCCTGTGCTCATCTATGCAAAAATTAACCATGATATCCTAACCTTCTTTGGCCATTCGTTATTATGATATTGCAATTATTATTACCCAACATAGCTTGCCTCCGTAAATTTGCTTTCGGATTTGTTAATGATCTGCGGTGAGGAACGCTGTTGGTATTTCTAGGAGTTCAACTTCCAGTCAATTGCCTGTGGTTGTGCATGGGACAAGCACGCTAGAGAATTTAATCCTTATTTTGTTGGCATTTGAGCCAATACTTTGTAAAGATTTCGAAATAAATTTGTAGTTATAATGTACCGTTGTGATTTCACTGTTATATTCGTGTGTACTTGCCACTGATCATGGGACAAGTACAGAAAACACAAGATTTCGAATAGTTTTATCTACCTGGGATGCGACAGTGGTATCAGAGCTGTATTGACTGCAGGTTGACCCTAGATAGACCGGACGTTAGCTTAGATACGGAATTTCAAGGTTCAATATCAAAAAAAAAAATCTTTCAAAAAAATAAGGATCTTCTTTGTCTTTCCTAGAATCTCAGCTCTCATCTTATCTATGGCCTATTTTGTTTGTAAAAATATTTTCTCATTCTAAATCTCTTCTCTAGTAAAAAAGAATATAGGAAGAAGAATATTGCTATTTATTCTGACCCTTGCCTTAATATTCTTTATCGCACCTCATCTTGCCATTAATTCTATTCCCTATCTAATTTCATTCTTCTATGCGATCAAGAGCTGGACAAGAGAATGTTGTTGCCTTGGGAGATGATGAAGAGATATTAGGACCCCCTTCTCTCATATTCATTTCAAAAATTCGTGTAGGAAGTATAATCATGTAGGTAGATTAAAATACCAAGGGAGGATTACAGGGCATAAAAAGAATGCTATGCTCTTTCAGACCTATGAAAATGAATTTTGTTTTTGAAAATTCTCGGGTGTTTCATTTGTATTCAGATTTGTTTGTTCTTCTTTTCCCTGGATTTTCTTTATGGTTTGAAAATTTTGACTTGAACCATAACTCAGGAATAAAATTTATAATAAGAAAGATAAATTTAACCAACAAGTGGGATAAAATTAACTAACTTTCAATCATTGACACTGACTTTTTGGTGAGTCACTTCTAACACTAGGACCTTACTGATATGTTTTATAAGATATTTTAATAACCAATTGTATGGAAATGATTATTTTTCTTAATTTCATTGAACCTAAAGTGCTCCTCTGACCGTTCTTATAATGCATCATGTTTTGTATATCATGGTGAGTTCTGCTTGATTGATTAACCTTGTATAATTTATTTATATTTCTCTCTGAATAACCCCTTGAAATTTCTTTGTTGCCGTTTGAACACATCCCAGAATGTGTATCTCCATGAACTACCCTATGCTGTGTATTTTTTTTTCTCGAATACGCAGGAGAGTTGCGCATCTTTGTGTTAAGAGAAGGTAAATGGTCCCCAGTACATCATCGCCACCTCAGATGGGGACCAAGTCTAGAGGGGCTGATAGGGTACATAAGAAAAGGAAAAACGACCCGACCCAACACAACTCAACCGGTGTCCAGCACCTGCTGGAGGTTAAGGGCTTGAGCTTCTTTACCCCAGCAAGACACCATAAGTTATATTCTTCCATGATGGTTCTCATAACCTCATTAACGGAGCGAGAAGCTCCATCAAAAACACATGCATTCCTATGCTTCCAGATGAGCCAGGCACCCATAATGATAAGAGAATTGACTCCTCGTTTCTGCTCTCTTCTAACTCTAGCGATAGCCTTCCTCCACCATTCTCCAAAGGAGTACTCATTTCTTCTAGGGACAATTCTTGACAAGTCAAGGGGCGCAAGCAGTTTGAGCCAAATTTGTCTTGCAAAAACACAAGTAGTTAAGATGTGCTGTACCGTTTCTTCCTCTTGGTCACATAGGGGGCATCTCTCCGGGTGAGATAGACCTCGGTGTGAAAGGCGATCTGCTGTCCAGCACCTATTTCGAATGGCAAGCCACAAGAAGAATTTACATTTTGATAGTGCCCAAGATTTCCACAGCCGTTTCCATGGCTCAAAGGTGATGGCACCTGAAAAATAGGCTCGATAGGCTGATTTGGAGGAATATTTTCCAGACGCTTCAAACCGCCATATCTGTTGATCTTCATCTTCAGAAAGGACCACATTCTGAATACAAGACCGTAGGTGTAGATATTCTAATAAACCAATGGAACATAATCCCCCCGGTATATCCCCTGTCCACGCTTGGTTTTGTAATGCTGATGCTACTGTTCTGCTTTGTCTGATTCTCATGGGGACATGCGCCACCACCATAGGGGCGATGTCAGTGATGTATTGACTTTGACTATTCCTTGATCTTATTCTCTCTCTGCCTCACTTCCACTCAATTAGGTTTTTTTTTCTTAGTACCTAGAACTTTTAAGGCCCCGTTTGGAATGAAGGAATGAAAAACGTAGGAATGAAAAAAAACGTATGAATGAGAAAAACGCAGGAATAGAAAAAGTTGAAAAACCATAAGAATTGAAAACAGAGGAATGAAAAAATTAAAGTGTTTGAAATGCAGGAATAGAAACACAGGAATAAAAATTTTAGTGTAACTTAAATACGGAGTACATTGTTATAAATTATATTATCATTATTCATAACACATAAATTAATGGTGCTTTTTTTTAAGTTTAGCCTACAGTGTTTTAGAATTCTTTTAAAGTGGTTAATTTTCAAAAATTTAAAAAAGTTTCCTTAAGTTCTCAAAATTTCTCAAAGTTGTTCTATTAGATTTGTCTCGACAAGCTTTTCGGTTAGGTGTCATTTGAGTTATGCCTAAGTTTCTAAAGTTTCTAAGTTGTTCTTTAGTTTCAAATTTAATCTTTGAAAATTCAAAGGAGTTCCCTCAAGTTCTCAAAGTTTTTCAAAGTTGTTTTATTACTCGATGAGTTCTTTGTGTAGGTAACCATCAAATTATTTTCAAAATTTTCTATAGCTATTCCATTAGTTTCCAAAATTTTCTTCCCATATTTTTATTATTAACACAAGATATAATGGTTGTTCCCAGTCGCACGCCGCCCTCTGCACCCGTTTTGCCTTCTCGGACTTTGTGAAGAAAAATTTCCTTTGAGTTGCGGTGGATTTTCTGGTTCCTCCAAAACGTGTGTTCTTACAATCCTTTCCAGAGGAAAAGAATCGTTGATTCCTCCGTTGCAAACGATCTCCTGCCTTCCGTTCCAGAGGAATGGATTCCTTCAAATTTTCCTACGGACTCCCTCCGTTCCAAACGCAGCCTAAGTACGAAGCAGTCAACGAATATGAGCATAGTATTTACCTTGGAATTTGTTTCTTTACCGTGTAGTAAGAAAGAAGCCCCATGCAGTTGTCCCCTATGATTAGAGCTTGAAGCTTTTAGGTGGTGTTTGGATACTGGGAAATAGGAGTTGGTATAGGTTTTGGGATATAAACGGAGAATTCTAAATCTTCCATCCATCCATCTAAATTTATGGCTCACGCTCTGTTTCTTTCGATCGATGGTCTATTTTTTAAATTAAGTTTGTCTAGTACCATTGCAATTGAGCACTTTGAGTTGGAAAATGCTAATGTAAAATTTTGGAACTGGCAAATACCATCCAATACTTATTTGAGCCAAAAAATACTAATCCGTCATGTTTTCCATCCAAATGGGAGCCTAAATCACATTAGTACAGAGACAACATTTTCAAAATGCTAATACTATGATGTGTATGTGGTTTCTGATCTTCCGTCAGGTCGTGTTAATTATCGATTTGATGAAGATGCGATACACAATCGATTCAGTCTTAAATCAACACGATTCAAACCCCGTAATCGCAGTACCACTTCTTCTTTGGTTATCAACCGTGCACACATGATTGACCTCGCCAAAAAGACTAATCTCAGCCTACGAATGGAAGAATACAAGCAACAACAAGAAAGAACACAACTCAATTGCGAAATTTAAATTAACTTACAAAGTTGGAACCTAACAAACCGTCGAACGGCGAAATTCTTTGATAATAGATGACACTAAGCAAAAACATATTCCTAATGAATAGGGCTATACTGATTATATAAAATTTAGGGCGTATGTGGAGACAAACCATAATACTAATAAATCTAAAAAAGATAAACGGCCTAAAGGCCAAAAAATAGTGTCGCAGCACTAGGGTAGATTTAAACATCATCTTGTTTTAATGATTTTCACGGACTCCGGTCGATTTTTTTATGAGACTGGTACTGTTGAAAAAGTTATCTTATTAGCTTTTTATCCATATCTAGAACATCTAATATGGATTCTGTATGTGAACTGAGCATCTGTTTTAGTGCGGATTGCTCTGAAACTCAGAGGCAATTAGACTCTGAGTTGAATTGAATCTCTTTCGAGGTTGAATGTGCCGATGGTTTTGAGTATCTCTCAGTCTTTTATGCTTCCTTTACCCTCTTCATTGTTTTTAATTATAATAAAGTTATTAGGTAATCCCTCCGGTCCATAATGCAGGTCGTTTTAGCTATCTGAGAAAGTTTCGCGAAGGAAGTCGCTTGGAAGAAAAATTGCCACCGAGGTAATGAAAGGCCCCTTAGAAGTGTAGCACCAGGCGACCATTTACTCCAGCCGCCCCGCGGCCATTTACTCCGATAGCACCGTAATGCCTTGGCTTTAGCGTGCGCCGTGCGCCACGGACCAATGGACGCATGCCAGCGGCCTAAGGAAAAAAAAAACTAGCAAAGGAAAAAATTACGGCTCCCAAAGATCGAATCGCATGCCGATACGATGAACGAGCTCCTGTAACCAGCGGGACAGAGAACAACTTCTCAATACAAAGGATCATAGTTTTATTTAATGAGGGCAAATAGAAAAAATTAACCTGTAATTAATCACTCTTTGGTATCTGAAATTATGTCCTTAACGGCCTCCTTTGTAGACCAGAGAGAGTAGTAATTTATTCTGAAACGAAGAAAGACATGTGTTTAAAAACGAGCTCATCTCTAAATTCAGTTGTCGTGCACGAGCTATTGTGATTGAGCTATCTACAGTAGGTGCAAAAGCGTTGTGTATATCTAATGAAAGGATGTCCTCATCATACTACCTCCAACTCCTCCTCAAACAATTAGCTTCAAACAATTAGCTACTGTTTACATCATGACCATGTTCAATAACATTAAACTTTAGTATGTTGCTCTTCATCATTAAGCTGTGTAAACATGTGACTTTTATCTGAGTGTTGCTTTCAGTATGTTAGTGAAATGTGGATAACTAAAAACTTGTATTAATCATATACATATGACTTTTATCTATGTGTAAGACTGTCATTCATATGGGTAAATGTGACTTTTATATATGTTGCTTCAACTGATGTTTAACACAAGCTGCTCATCTTATGAAATTTTGTTTGCAGGAAGTGGTCTAAATTGCTCATATCTCATGTCAAAATCTTTTTTGTAAAATCAGGTCAAATCATTCCTCTAAAACCAGGAGCATTTATGTCTAATCAAGTCTTCTGTCAGTTAAATATAGCAGTAGTATTTTTCCGCTCAAACAAGTATTGGATCGTATTTGCCGGCTCCAAAACTTTGCATTAGCATTTTCTAACTTCAAGTGCTTCGCAATGGTGCTGAGCTAATTGGCTCTTTAGAAAAGCTGGCTATGGTATTTGGAGAGCGATTTGGGCCACCGCGGAGGTGTAGTACCCTACGTTCAGGGGAGAGAATGGATTGTATTAGCTTGAAAAAGAGTTACAATGGTAGAAGAGTCCTTGCTCGAGCAAGAACCCTAGAAAGCGTGTGTGTGGTGTCTCCGCGAACCAATTTCTCGTCTCTATCTAAGGCTCTCGGCGCACCCTTAATAAGAGTCGGACCGGGGTACATGGCTTGGAGCCAATAAAACCGAGCGCCCCCCACCTGACGGGTGGGCCCGCGAGCATTCCGAAGGTTATTCCCTGACAACTTTCAGGTGATCGGGCTTTGTTGTCATGTGGCTCTGATCCTCGGGGGCTTGGGCTGTACCTTTGGGCGATTCTGGTCATCGGGAGCAGAATATGTCTTCGAGTGATCTCGACCCTCGGGGGGTCGGGCCGGACGGGCGTGTCTTCGGATGGATCCGACCCTCAAATGGTTGGACTACATCTTTGGGGCTTGGCGAAGTTGTATTGTTTGTAATATGCAGTTCGGCCCATGGGCCGTAATTCGTAACTGGACCTTCGTATTAGTATGAGGCCGTAGATACCCAAGATATATGATCTCGACACCCTTCATCATCGAATAAGCGTCACTTTAGATATGATCAAAATCAAGCTATCTCAAATTTAACTAATTTAGCAAAAAGTATATATGTATAGGGAATCAAATTAATATCATTTGATATATCTTCAATTTTTTTCATAATATTTATTTTATATAAAAATGTTAATAATTTTATCACTAAATTTAATCAAATTTAATGTCCATTGGTGTTGAAAAACTTAAAATGGATGATACTCTTATTATGAGACAGATGGACACACGTAGAAGTTTCTAGAAGGACAAGATAGATCCCCGGACGCAGCTAAACGCCGGTGTGCGCAAGGCACAAAATGCGCCATCATATCCTGTGATGGCCGAGGCGACGGGCCGATGGCGACCTCGGCTGGAATGGCTCCAATCACCGGAGGAAGCAGTATCAAATCAGGATTCAGTGAGCAGCGCGGGGGTCCAAGCGCAAACTGCAGCGCACAGAAAAATACGCGGCAAAAGGGCGAGATGCCTTTGCAAGTTGCGGCTTGGCTCAAAATATTCCCCAAAGGCCAAAAGCTGTAGACCTTATAAATTGTTGAAAAATCAATTGGATCGTGGGGTTACGTGCGAGAAACAACTACCAGGGAATTAGATATATGGCAAGATGTAAAAGAAAGCCACAAAAGTTGGAGGAGGCTTTGCTGTGGCCGCTGCTAGATGCAATGGATCCAACAATAGGTGAGTGGTATGTGGAGCCGCAACTATTTGTTGGGAGAAATATTTTAACAAGGGGCTAATAGGTCCCAACTTCAGCTTGGGCTTGTGGGGCGCATCAACGTTCATCTTCTAGAAAGACTTTGTTTTGAGTTCTATGGCTCACAATGACCTATAGTGTTGTGGGAAGCAATGTAACACTGACCTAAGGTAATGCTATTTGTTGTTTTCGTCATGGCTTGTTACAGTCAAGTGCAATGATTTCACAATCTTCGTTATATTGCAGCTAGTGGAACTAATGGGTTTGCATTCTTCTCCATATATTTTTAGATTATTATTAGAACAACAATTCAAGTTTATTTTTAAATTGAAAATCCTTCTCCTAAAGATAATAATTAAAAAAAATAAAACAATACTAATTGTCAAGCTTCCTTCTTGAGAAAATTAATCTGGACACTTGCTCCCACCTAATAAGACCCCGTTTGGAAAATATGAATTTTCTCAGTTTTTATATATTTTCTACGAAATTGAATTGAATCTTGTGAAATTGCTTTGAATTCCCGCCTTCCAAACGGCCCCTAAAATAATACCCGAGTAACAAACAAGAAGCATAGCTGAGGTGGTAAAATGAGAAAAAGGCAACGGTGGTAAGACGCTAAGGACGCATCTCGGTATTGCCGCAGGAATAGAGAAATTTTAACAGGCAGATAAGATTACAGCTCGTCGACGTTTGTCCAGCACTGCAACATCCAATCCATCTCTTCTTCTGGAGCTGTATTCTATACGGAGTACTCTATTTAAAAGAAAATTAGTTGAAAGCAGGGGCGATAGTAACATGATGCGAAGTTTGGCCAAGCCGCGCCGGGGAAAATGGGGAGCGCGTACGTCGCGATCAGCAAGCGGCGAATCCATGGCGCATGGGTCCAAAGGCAACGCTGAGTCAGACCCACCGCGGCGCACCCGACACGCGAATCCACGCAATCCGTGTCCCCACCACCACACATGCACCCCGACCCCAAAGGCAAAAGGCAAACCGCACCCCACGCGACGTGCGGGCAGGCAGGGCGTCCGTGCCCGGCATCCTGTTGTTTGTGCCCGACCGGAAGCGGAGACACGGAGCCGCCCCCGCACCCCAGGACTTGGGAACTTCCTGGCGCGCCGCGCGCCTTCACCTCCCGGTCACCGCACCAGCAGGCCTCGCTAACCAGCCTCTCCGAGTGGTGGTTAACTAACCCTGGTTGGACTGCTCCTCTGGGTTTCTTCTTCACCGCCTATATATCTCCATCCCCGGCGCCGTGCAGCCGCTCTCTTCGTTCCAGTTTTGTTCGAGTAGGAGCTGCAGATAGAGTATCTGATCAAGGCAGTGAGTGTGTTTGGTGTATGAGCTTGCGACGAGGTGTTCTGTGGGAATGAGCTGCAACGGTTGCCGCGTGCTGCGCAAGGGCTGCAGCGAGGGCTGCGTGCTGCGCCCGTGTCTGCAATGGATCGACACCGCCGAAGCCCAGGGCCATGCCACCGTCTTCGTCGCCAAGTTCTTCGGCCGCGCCGGCCTCCTGTCCTTCATCACCGCGGTCCCAGAAGACCAGCGGCCTGGTACGTTCCACGCATCAGCTTTATTTCAGCTCTTTTTTTTCTACTACTACGTGCGCAACAATAGTACTCCACTATCTAAAGTGCGAGCGAACGACTTGACTGATCGTACGTGTCTGCGATGGCCGTGTTGTGCAGCGTTGTTCCAGTCTCTGCTGTACGAGGCGGCGGGGCGGACCATCAACCCCGTAAACGGCGCGGTGGGGCTGCTCGGCACCGGTAACTGGCACCTCTGCCAGGCCGCCGTCGAGACCGTGCTGCGGGGCGGCACCATCGGCCCGCTGCCGGAACTCGGCGGGACCGGGGACCTCTACGGCCCCGCCAAACGCACCGGCGGGTGGTCAACCTTCTCCACGGCGAAGCGGGTGCGGAAGGGCGCCGAAGCGCCCGCGGCGACGTCGTGCGACCTCGGGCTGTGCCTGAGCCCGGGGTCCCCGCCTGCCGCAGGGGAAAGGAGGGCTCTTCTGCGGCCAGGGACGCCGTCCATGAGCTCGGACGAGTCCGTCACCACCACCGGCGGCGGTGGCGGTGAGAAGGACCCGGTGCTGCTCAACCTTTTTGTCTGAGGCCGCGCGCCGTCGTTAGCCCGGCCCGGTGCCTGCAACATGCTAATCCGTCCTAACCCCACGCGTGCGTGGGCCGGGTCCCGGTGTTTCTGGACCACCGTACCGCGTGATGCATCCCGGCCGGCCGGCGAGGCTACCTTCGTCCTCCCGTTAAATTTTGTTGTGTGCGAGTACTCGAGTAGATGCTGCTACTTTCGTCGGAGTAGAATTAGCAGCCGGCCTGGACGCCCGTTTGTTTGGGCGAGATGAGAGCGCCGGTGGGCACCCCAGTAACCAATTTAATTTTCCCATTGTTCCTTTCGAATCATATATTTATATAAATAAAATAAACATAAACCAAACTCGACCTCTCTCTCTCTCGGCCCTGCATGACTACTGTACCTTATCTTTTGAGCGCGGATGTGGGCGTGAGACCGAGTCGACGGGCAGCATAGTAGTGGATCGAGCTGCATGCGTGTGGTTTACTATTGCGATTGACCTGCTAAGGGCATCGGTGGTCACGTTAGGTTAGGTACGCCGCTTACGTAAGACACGGCCGCGAACTGACGCGTCGCCTCGTGCGAGGCTGCGTGACGATTGCGTTTGCGCAAAGGCTGCGAGGCACGGCGCCGCGTCTCGTGGCTCGTTGGGTACGGAGTTGACGAGGGATCAACGCGCGGCCGGCCGGTGCCGCGACCCGGCGTTGGAGCGCGAGAGCGATCAGAGAGAGAGAGAGAGGCAGTGGCCGACATGGATGCTCCAAAAGTCCATACAAAGTTTTGTACCGCTCGTCCTGGGACAAAAGCGGGCACGTCGCACGATGCTCCAGCATCTCCCAGGATTTGGATGGCCGGCTGTGTATGTGTGGTGCCAACGGCGCGTGGTAGGATTACACTTTACCTTGCGTTTCAGAGTTCAACCTCGACACGTACTGCGAACTATGGATTCTAGTACTACTACTTGTAGATTTTCCATGTAGTAGTAGCTGTGATGTTGATCGAGTCTCATGCCGGTGAAAATTCAGCTGAGAATCATTGGATTACGTGTGATTAACAACTTTACAACAATTCTAAGACTACTGTTCAAATTTAGACATTATTATCTTATAAACTGCTGGTCAGTTACTTTCGGCGTAATTTTGGAATTAGAGTATTAATTTATTAATTTGTATTTTATACCATGGAGGGTAGTTATTATGATGATTAATCTGTTATTCGTAATTTTTCATAATTATTCACTAAATTAATAAACATAAAAGATTAATTGGAATACTAAAAAAATTAATAGTATATGGACTCTAATGAGTGTAAGACAATGCCGAAAAGATTTTACAGATTGTGCACCCTTCTGCTGGTCTGTTTACATGTTCTAGGTTTCTGCTGTCATTATGACTGTAATCTGTGGTGATCAAACTGGGCAGCAAAAGGGTCCCCAGCCACCTGTTAGCAAGGTTTGCAAAACTGCTCAAACCGAGTCGGTTTTTTAGAAAACCGGTCTGATCAGATTTAGGCGGTTCAATAGTTTTCATTTTGAAATTTTTTGAATTTTCAAAATTTGACGGTATTTAAAACGAAAAATACCTAAACATTACATGAAAAATGCAATAATCTGATGCAATCCTTTTTCAAAAAAATCAAAGATTTACATGGTGAAAAAATCACGGAAGTAAAAATGGAAAAAATAAAAGATTCCTCATCTCTTCCCTTGAGTCTAGAAGCACCCATTTTCGCCTGTGACACTTTCCTCTTTTTTTTTGCGGTGAGCCTTAGAAACTCAACCGGAGGTGCAGCTAACCGAGCGATATTACTGGCTAGCTGTGAGGGACAGAGCATCCACCGGTGCAGCGGCAAGCAGACCACATATCTCGCCTAGTCGAGCACATTTGGCGATCGTGGGGGAAAGCCGAAGGCATCGGCTAGCCGGCCGATTAGCTCGGTAAGCTGGCCAGTGGTAAGGGTTTTTGACTCCCGCGAGTTTAGTTGGTTTTGTTAGTTTTTTTCCAGTGAAATGTTTGTGTATTTCATACAAGATTTAGATTATAGTTAGTTACTTCATTGTTCAATGCATATAGTAATGGACTGATCTGATTCAGTTTGAAAACATAGAGAGAATGTGTATGCCACATTTCGTTACAAGTATTGTCTTACACTTTACTTCTTTTGCAGGTGAGATATATTTTACCCACGCTGCTCAGGATGAAAACCTTGGTACTCCACGTTCGCCGAGGACCATGACGGGAGGTAGGCAACATCGTTATGCCACCTATCATTACGCAGGAGAAAGTGACATCTCATACAGCCAAGGTAATTACTATTACAACTATGAGTTGGGTGATCATATCACACAACAACCCACCACATGGGTCTACCCATGGAAAATTCGGACTTTTGTAATTTGTTGTACGAATAATGGAAGATAATTGCAGTGGCGTCCCTAACCCCATGCGGGCTGTGCGACGGCATAGGGTCTCAAAATTGTATGGCCCCAAATTTTCTAAGTACTTTAAGTATATATTTGTATTTATAAGCTTTATTTTAATAGTTTTACTTAATTAATCTCGTCTACTCTAGTTTATAATAAATACAAATTGGTCTAGAAATTGTTTCAACTTGCAAGATGTGTCTTCCACCAATTGGATTAGAAGTATAGTCTATAATGATATAAATTGGTCTAGTTTTTAATGATTCTAAGCACATATTCCACAAACTGGGTTTTAGAAAATATGAATTAAAAAACCAAACGCATAGGATAAAGAAAAAATATTAAAATAAGATGATACCAAAATTTTAAGCCACATTTATTGTTTCGCACAGGGCCTCCAAATTCAGCGGGACGGCCCAGATAATTGCCTCTTAGACGGGATAAACATAGAATAAATACAAAGCGAAGTTGCTGGCTATAAGAGAAATTCAACTCATGTCCCGTGAAGACTGTGATAGATCAATGGATTGGAGATGATAAGTTGCTATGTAATGCTCATGCATGTACTTGATGTATGGACTTGTTGTGTAGGACTTCATTTGTATGGACATGTTACTTAATTGTGTGTTTTCTTATTGTGGATGAAGTACGTATTCTATATTGGTATTGTAACAAATTAGCAAAGGTCAGGCCAATATTTCCTGTATTTTTTCTTTTGTTTTCTTATTTTTTAATATTTTCCTGTTTTCGATTTCACCAGCCGGTTTCCTGGAGAAACCGAACGGTATACCGGTAAAACTGTTTGGTCTTCATCACCAGCAATTTTCTTTCTAGCCAGCCAAACCGGCCGACTAACAGTTCAAATTTCACTGGAACCATCGCCGGATTCAAAATTTGAATTTGAGCGATACATTACCGATTTTTCTGGTTTTTGCAGTAACCGCCGATCTACCGATTTTAGCGCCTCAAACAATAAGTGAAACCTTGCCTATCAGCTACCGTGTCATGCCAAAAAAAAAACACAACAAACAAGCAGCCATGAGAGAGAGAGAGAGAGGAGGGGCAAAGATAGAAGATGTCTGTAGAGGAGTACTCTATCTTTCCTAAATTGTTGTCACTGCTGATTTTTAACATCAACTTTGATCATTCATCTTCTTTAAAAAATAAATTTAAATATAAATTTTTTAATAACATTAATGAATTAAGATAATGTTAAAGAAATCAATAGCAACAACAATTTAAGAATGTAAGAGTAGTAGTTTTTAGTTCATACCCCACACCATTTCGATTGTGTCACCGTAAGGCTTTGTTCGGTTTTGAATGGGAATGGAGGGGATTGGAGTGGAATGAGGGAGATTAATTTCACACCTAGAGAGTAATGAAATCAATCCCTTCCACTCCACCTCTAATCCCTTGGAACCGAACGAGCTCTAATGTAGGAGTAAGCGAACGAGCTCTAAAGTAGGAGTAAGCGTGTTAAGAATAATCTTCACTATGGATCCGTCAGGATCCATTCCAAATACCCAATCACAAGAAATAGACGTGAGAAGATGTTCATAGAATCGTTCCCCTCCCCAGTATCCCAAAGACAAGACGTTTGAACAACGATATAGGTGGAGCTTCCGGTCTCTTTCTCATTTCTTATCATCTATCATATGAGTACAAATGATCTCTGTTTATAGGAGAGTAGAAGTCCTTTGGTCACATGACCTTTCATATGGTCCAATGACTTTTGGTATGAGCCCATAATATCCCACTTAAGAGATTCTTAACATTCCCCTTTGGAATAACATGATCAACTCATGCCTCCTTAAAACTCCAAAAAAACCCAGTGGGAAAAATATGGAGAAAGTGCACATAGTTATCATTTAATGTATTGTATTTGTTGCCTCGTTAAAAACCTTATGTGAGAAACTTCAGGAAAACTCAATAAGGAAAAGAGTACAACAACGTCTTCAGGACAAGATACGATCTTCGAGATCTTAGAGTTCATGATCATCAGGATCAAATATAATAAATTATTATTTACAAATGCTCTCCCCCTGAACTCTGTATCTCTAAAATGTTTCATGCTAATTCTTCAAGAATATATTGCGATATGCACATGCCTCATCAAAAACTCCTTCCAAAAACCCAATGGGAAAAAAGGAATAGAGAAAAAAGTACATTGCTATCGTAAATAACATTTGCACTTTGTTGTCTCACTAAAACCTTATGTGGTAATACTTCTGGAGAAACACACATGAGTGCAACAAATATCTTCAGGATAATTTTGAATAACTCTAATTATACTTTATATTACCTTGTGGGCATTTTAAATACTTGGAGTATATCAAAAATGAAATTATAACACATACTCCCCTGATGACAATATAAATCATTGTCTTTTGATCCCTTACCATATAAAACATGTTTAAGAAAATTTTAGGTAGGGACATAAGTGAAAAATACAATACTCACATTATTTAGTCATCTCGACATTTATCCATTTTTGTTCTTCTAGAACATTGTCAGGAGTGATGCTTTCATATAATTGTTGTTGCATATAATTTCTAGTCATGCATCATAAAGCTACAAGCTTTAATTAGTTGCAATTTTCTTTGTTACTTTAGCATTTCCCAAGGTCCTTCAGGGATTACTTAGGTACTCTTCATGGATCAGTTCACTGATGCACTGTGATATAATTAGTCTAACAATCTGGCACAAATGGGAATATAATTGCCAGTGACACCATTTATACCTTCTGGGTGATGAGGATATTGCTAATATAAATATTCAAATGAAATTATATATAATAGATGCATCTATATACTTCTAGTAATACTCGTAAATTGGATATATTACATTTAGCACACTTCTGGTGTTTGCATTCCTCATTTCACTTTCTGTTGGGTCTCAGCGGGTCACTATCCTTTTAGGACTGGTGTATTTAGACTTATCAAACATTTAATCTTTCAAAGAAAATTCCTTCAAGGAAAAATTATCTGCCAGAGATAAGTGTTTCTTCAAGAAGCAAATAATGGTATGTGATTTACGTGTCACAATATGTATCTACATCCTTCTGGGATATCTTTATATTTTATACTGCACATTCTAATTTAAATCTTTGCTAAATATATTATATATTAAAACATTATCTTACACATCTCGTGTAGGAATTGATCTTTTCAGACCTATTGCATCATCACCTTTTACCACCTCGTTGGTTATGTAGTGACACATAAATATCTGAACAACAGGTTCACAACTTTCATATGGTGATTTTGGTTCAGCCTCAATTGCAACTTATTTGACCCAATACGAGAGCTTCAAGCACTCGTGCCTAGGACTTTGATTTGGATCTAGTTCTCTTTAAGAGAAACTTAGCAATTTTTAGAGGCGATATAGTGTCGACATATTTTCTTCCCACATAAATATTTTAAATAAAGATCTTTATTGTTTCCCAAGATAAAGGACCCATAGTTGTTCCGTGTTCTTAGCACCATGATAAGTGCGCAATTGCTAGGAAAATTCTCTTCATGAGGTACTTCAGGGTGAAATTTCTTCAGGAATATGAGGAGTATTTCTTTATATGCTTTGACTAAAGCAATATGATCTCTCATTTGCAGGCGTCCCAGCATATTTTGATCCAGTGCCAAATAGTCATACATGGATATGATATTAAATCCCGGGTATATCCATGTCTACTTCAGGTAGCAGCAAAATAATTATTCAAAATCATGTTTCATTTCTCCTCAACAAGATAGTTTTGGCAAGCTCACACTTCTAGTGTATTGGAGCATAAGCTAAACAATGTCTAGCTTGATTTTGTGCGTATTGAATCATAAATATCAAGGCATTACACAAAAATAGGCATCTCTCCCCCTAATGCCGAGATATTTAAATACAAGCATATTTTATATCCCCGGCCAATCACTTCCAGTGATGGCTAATGTATGCTATGGTGGTTATTCATTTGGAAAACATAACGCACTTCAACAAGGGGAGGTTTCTGTTTATGTGCAATGAGCTTTGCTCGTGATTATTGGAGTGGCACAAGAAAAATGTTTTCTCATTTTCAAGAGAATTATCCTCAACTTATAGTTGGGGTTCCATAACTAGTTGTAGATTACTAATACAAGTTACTCCTATTCCTAAGTCTTCAAGACTTAACATAATATGCAGGTACCAATACAACATATTCATTATTGGAGTAAATCCTTCTAGGATAATGCATACCAATTATAGTCCATATATGACTATTATGCAAAAATACCTTCAAGGTTATTTATCTTATAATATAACTGTTGGTAGCACTATGTTGTGAAAAATATGCATATATACGAAAACAGGACGTGCCGCTCGAATGACTATCACTAAGAAGCAACAACTCTTTAAGTCTCATAGTCCAACTCTTTAAACTTATTGCCCAAGATTAACCCAATTACTTATACCATACATGAATTGGGTTGCTAATATAATATTTATCATGACATGTTATTTGTTATTACAATTCAATTCATCATTCAGTATGAAGTGAATATTTAGGCTAGAACAAATATTCTTGAGAATTCTTTTTGTTTGGGAAAAAATTTAACCTATCGCTAATTTCTTGTCTTAGCAAGACTTAGCAAGCTCCAGAAGAGCATAAATGACTGATATCCTTCGGGGATCTATTATGTCAATGTGGCCTTCACTCTTTAACAAATCTATTTACCATTTTGGCTTGCTCATATCCATAATACTTATTCGAGAAACTCCTAATCTTACAAGTGATTATAATTCTGAGAGTTTTGCACTTCGAGGCCAAACATAATCCATAACAAATAAATAGTGTCTCCTATCGGAAAAAAACCACTCATTTTTTTCACACAAGCTGTGAAAACATGTCTCAGAGTATTACATTTTAACTCAATAAAATAGTGTAACTTCGTGTTACGATTATGCATATATCTCATCTTATTGTAGATGAGATCATGGCTCATGCTGTTTTAGCACAAAAATGCAATATGTATCGACTTCGATCGTATGCCATTTCAAAAATATTGCAAGCCTTGGCAAATCTTGATTTTTTTTAGAATCCAATATGATATTAAATTGGTAATACCTTTATGCACTTTTTTTCCAGTTACTTCTGGTAAAAGGATTTCAAGCATGAAGGAAAACTTCAAGAGTGAAGATCGGTCTTGTCTATATTCATAGATATTTTTATTTCCCATATTTTCTCAAGCATTAACATAATTTCTTGCATTTAATGGTCTTCTAGTAATACTTCGGGATTATAAAACCCACATAAATTATATTAATATAAGCAATGTCAGAAAAGGAATCAACCACAAGTGGAGGCATAAAATTAGGAATTCAGTTTCTAGATTACTAAAACAAAATTTGCATAATTGAAGCAACCGTGTTAAAATGGAATAAACCATAACCACCATGTGGAAAAATATGACATGATTCTACAGGATCTTGGATGCAAATCCATTTGTTACGTACCCATATGCATGAAAACTGGAGCCAAAACTTCGGGGGCTCGAAAAATCAAAACACACTACTCCATAGAGTATTTATTTTAGAGGTCAACGTGCAATCTTCAGGGCATAGCCGCTACATGAATGTTGGAATATTTTCTTATAATAAGGACAACCCAATTAAGATGAATTTACCAATTGCCCTATGTGTGGCACGACATGCATCATGCATGGAAAATTATAATCTTGCACAATAAACTCATTTAACATACTCTTAATCTTCTGGATTAAAAAGTATAAAATACAAAAATCAATAACAACTAATGGGCGCACTTGCACATGGGCGGCAGCTTTTAGGATCACACACATGGTGTGGTAGTCAGGTGAACACCATTACGGAAGCTGCTGCAGGCAAAGTGTAGTTGTGCTCGAATCTGACGCTGCTAGTACAGAGCACGGGTATGGCCAGGACATAATGGGCTTTTTAATCTACATGATTAAAAGCTTTAAAAATTTGGTTATCATGGCTAGAAAATAAATATGGCCCGTATGTTGCTGGCTTTTTCTTCATTTGGACTGAAGATGAAAAAAAATAGAAAGCCCATGCGCATGCGAGGAGAATAATTTTAGCATGCTTAATTATCATGGTTAAACTCATGCATGGGTCTCCTCATTAAGACTCTTAATTCAGTGGTGAGTAGTGCGCATGCATATCTATTTGCATGTAAAAAAAAACTGTGCTCCTGATCGTGCATGGCCGTTAGAGTTACATAGCTTTTCTTTTTAGTTCGACATGCATAGCTTCGGGTATACACAATGCAAGGGCCATCGGCATGCACGCCGATTAACAAAACGACACTAGAATAACGGACGTCTGAGCAGCATGTTAATCTAATCATAGCAAATCTTCTGGATTTGTTTCTGGGTTGAATTCACTAGCTAGTAACTTCATCCATCCAATTTTTGTGTGTGTATTTCCAAAGACACAAGCACTAATATTTGCTTTCATCAAATTTGATCTGCCGGTCAAACTTTATTTGTTAATTTTTTTAATTTATATTTATACAAAAATTATGGTCATGTGTAATATTTCAACAATTGAGATTAAAAATTTGATTTTCTATAGCATGCGCCATACGAAATCAAATATGGTTCTTCTGGCCCAACTCTGAAAAGGTCAGGTGTTAAACTAGTATATGCTGTACATGGCAACATGCACCATAAAGAAAATGTTGCGCGTGTAGAGCACTAAGGAAATGGAAAGGTAATTACGTGCATGATATATAACGGTTCCACTGTTGGTGTGATCGTGCATGCACAATTAATATCATGCATGCAACGGAAAACAGAACCGACATGCACCTGATGTAGTGATGATTAGTACAAAGTGAAAACTGCCATTTTGCATGCATAATTTAAACTGGCGCATACATGAAAAAAAAAACTACAACCGAGGTTGCATGCATCACTGCATTATGTGCACATGTATGAGAAACAGAAGGGTAGAGCTACCGGCGATGCATGGGCAGTCTCGGGCATGGCTTCAGGCATGGAAAATAGCATGGGTGTTGAATGACGCATCTCCTAATGCCAAATCAATTTGTATTCATGACTGAGGACCCTTGATTAGCAAAGTAATAAACATGGTAAATTTTAACCGCTAGTTATAGGCCACATGCATGCTGTAGTTCCAGAAAAATAACGTGCATTGCAACTATCCATTTTTCACGGAAGACATGCGATAGTCTAATAGAATATAGTTCATTCATCTTATGACCATGCCGGAGCTTAATCAACATAACAAACCGTTGCCGGGGCGTCGTGGTTTTTGTGCTTGCCGCGTAGGGCAATAGACACGGTCGAAGACCTGCCTACTCGATGAAGATTAGTAGATTGCCAACGATGCCGACGAATGCATGATTAGCAACGACATCAAAGATGGTGTTGTCCTTGCAATTATCATCGTTCCTCGTAATCGATTAATTTAGTGATTAGCATCACATAAAAAAAATCAATCTTATATGATCAAATTTAGAACGACTCATCAATCTATAGAGTAAATGTGTTGATAACGTGTTAAAAATAATCTTCACAAGAAATAGACGTGAGAAAATGTTCGTAGAATGGTTCCCCTCCCTAGTATCCCAAAGATAAGACGTATGAACAACGATACAGGTGGAGCTTCCTGTCTCTTTCTCATTTTTTATCGTCGATCATATAATAAATGATCTTGTTTATAAGAGAGTAGAAGTCCTTTGGTATGGTCACACGAACCTTTCGTATGGACCAATGACTTTTGGTATTCCACTTAAGAGATTCTTAACAAAGCGCACCATGATTCACCAGTTTTTGCCATCGGCGGCCACTGTGGAGAAACAGAACCATCTGTATTTTGTTGATATCCATTATTCTCACGATATCTGCAAGTTGCAACCTCGTGGTCCTGTGGGCAACGGGCGCCGCGGCACGCGGCAACAGGCGTGGACAGAAGACGGACGTTCGGTCAACCCGAGGCGCCCCGCGACTTGTCCTTCCTGTCCCCCGGCCCGGGCTCCACGAATCCGCGCGGCGATCACCAGCTGCGCATCCACGTCCACGACAACTCCGACACCACCCGTCCAGGTCCAGCCGCATCCGCGGACCAGCTCTCGCAGTCAGCGACGGGCAACGGGGACCCGTGTCTGCGGACCATTATGTTACGGCCTCCGTGGCTGGCGACCGGGTGCCGATAGCGTTTTCCTCGACCGCGCGGTGCAACTTGCCTCGTGGGCGTCGGTGAGATCGAGGGCAAGCGAAAGCAGCTTTCGCTGCGTCGCGGCTATGGGACAAGCGGACGGGCTGAGACACCTGCGGTACTCGGACCACCAATCACTAGTGGCGATGCGCCATGATGCGGCGGGGAAGTTTCGTCGCGTCCTCCTGCGTCCCGGGAGGCGTGTGGGGCCCAGCCGATCGGCGCGGCCTTCCGCCGCGGCCAAGGGATGGGATGGATTTCGGTCTTCCTTTTTTTTTTTTTTTTGTTGCCGGCTGGCGTGTCGTTCTTGGAGCGATGGTAAAAAAGTTCTATGGGCATCAACGTTCACATCTATGCAGAGAACACGGATTTTGATTGGTCCACGAGAAATAAATGGTGATTCACGTGCCGGCAGACGGAGTCCGCCGACCGCCCTGCCGGCGCGTTGCCGCGCCGAAGTTGCTGACCTTTTCTCACGCTCACGATGGACGGGTGGATCGGCAAGGCCGCACCCCGATGACAGGGACGCGGCCGCGCCCACCGTACGGTTGTCAGGGACGTGTCTCGTTCCATTCGGCCCCTGGGCGCGGGAGGACACCGCGCGCTCCGGATTCGGTGCACCTGCGACCTCCTCTCTGTCCGCGACCCGTGGCTCCTGATTTTCACGTGGCCGGGAATCGGGTATCGCAGCTCTGGGACGGCGCGGCGCTTCCCTGGGCCTGGGGCGTCGGCGTCTTTGTCCATGTGCCGGCACGTGAAGTCGTTTGCTTGGATGGAGCAGTCGCATGCGTTGTTTGCCGTTGTTCAGGGCGTACTCCCTCCCTCCCGTTAAGAAAGTTGTTTTAGAGTTCGAATCAGCAAAATAGAGCAGGAAGGAAAAGTCCTACAGGCCCATATTTATTGCCACTACCTTGGAGATTGAAGCAGGATGTTGCGGAGCCGCAGGGGTGGTAGGTGTGAGAGAAACAGAGTGCATGCGTTCCTCGTTTAGTGGATGCAGCGGTAAAACGACTCTTTTTATGGGACAATTTTTGAATCTCAAAACGACTCCTTTTACCGGACGGAGGGAGTACTAGTGTTTTCGTTTCACCCGGAACTGCTTGGCAAACCATGCGTGTCCTACTTCGATGATGTTTGCCGCGCTTGCATTTTTTCTTAGACGATCCCATCTCAAATTAAATATGAATGCAGATGTCCCTCAATTTATACTTGATCATGCCAAAGTAATTTGATCGTGTACTTCGAAGTATAAATAATCTATATCAATTTGTTTCATATATATATATATATATATATTTAGATATTTTTCATACTTAATATTAAGGTTGCATGAATCCTCATCATGTCATCATGGATACATTTTCAAAATTTAAGGTAACTGGCATAAACAATGATGATAGCTATCCCTTTGCAAAAAATAGGGTTTGTGGCATAGATGTGTCAGGCTAGCAGGTAATAATGAAATAGGCTTGTTTAAAAAATGATTATTATTATTATTATAAAATAAAGTATATGTACATGCATTACTGAAATTCACATCTCCAATGTGTCACAGAAGAATAGAATAGCATACCCAATAATAAGTATCCATCTGTTAACAAATTTTAGGATAATTGCAGGACAGACAAACAAAAAAGACAATATTATCTAAAGAGGCCATTGTGTTTAAATCATAGATTTTTAGTCTAATTGTGTTCAGCCATTGATTTTCAAATTTTGTGATTTAGCCATCACTTTTTTAAAGCCAACCT